>CM076572.1:1110915021-1111510250 GCA_034641835.2 Pinus albicaulis | reverse complement strand
TGCGACAATGAAAAATATTCTGAGAGCAGGGTATTATTGGCCTACAATTGTTATAGCATCATTTTTCACCCTCATGTGATTCATGATTCTCTCTTTGGCCTTGGGCACCCATTCCCACAGACTTGAATACAGTTCATAAAAAACAGTGTTTAAAATCCCATACACGGATATGCTCATACTTTTCTGCATGTATATGCGAGTCCAGAGATAATTTTCCGCGTATGCCAATACAATCATTAAAAATATATATAAAAACCCTATTTTCGAGGCTGGGTTGATGGTTATTCCTGTAATTAAACCACCCCATCCCGTGGCCAACTGTTTCCAACTGATTGAAACTACTTTGAGGGAGTATAAAAGCCCCTCATATGCATGGCCTAAGGGAGGGAGAAAAATTATAGACATTATACTCTGTTGGAGCCCAATTCAAGTCTGATTTCCCGTGCCTCCTGCACTTCCTAGGTATTTATAGGAAACCCTTGTTTCCTGGAGATTTTCATCAGCTTATATGTCATCTTGTGTGCACAAGTATTGGAAGAACCCTAGCGAGGCAAGGGCAGGACGGATCCAGACGACGGTCTGTTCGAAGATCATGGAAGGATTCAGGTGATCTCTCCACCTTTCTATTATTGTACATGTTGTTCATAATGAAGAAGAACCATCTTGTTTCCGAATTCACGTGTTAATATCTGCTTATATATGTGAAAGGACTGTTAATTAAGCATTTATTATTGTTTATATGATGTTTCACATGGATTATACTGACATTCAAGAAAGATATATGATGTACAACTAGATTTCCGTGCACGTTTCTTCTTCATTTTCAGGTTGAAGAGGAAGAAGAGTGGCTGGGGGTTTGGACCCCGCAGGATCTACATCAAACGTAGGATCTACGGGTCAGTTCTATAACCGATAATATCTAGTTTTAGCGTACAATTTTGGTTGTGTGAGTCCTTCTTGAATAGTATGCCCCGATCTGTGGAGGTTTCTGACCCAACGACCTCCAGGGAATTATTTTCCGAAACAGAACTGGCAACTCCACTGGGGATTGCATTCTTGTGATTCCCCTGTTGGGTGGTTTTAGTTGTTTTAAAGGTTTCTGATAGTTTTAATCATTATTTCCAGTCCAGTTAGTTTTTTCTTAGTCAGACTAAATACCTGGTTCTTTAGCCAGGCTTGATCATTTTTATTTCTCATTATTTACTTTTCCATACTCTAGTTTTCCTATATACAGTCGCGTATACATGCAGGTTTTGTCAAAGGAAGTCGCGTATACGCGTGTTTCCTTTGCCACAGTCACGTATGCACGCCTGTTGCAAAACTTCTAAGTAGCGTATGCCTGAGCAAATTTTGAAATTTTTTATTTTTTGACTTTTTGGTCTTGTCTGCATGTGGTGAACTGTTCCTACAGTGTCCCTTTAGTCTCTGGATTGTATTGAAGGCGGTTATTGGTATTTTTATCTCTTTTTTGGTCGAAGACCGGCTCATCTGGCAAATCTTGTTTTTTTTAATGCTTGCATTTCTGGCTCGAGTACCAAGATCTCTTTTTGGAGATTCTTGGTTGTTCTACTTAATCAGGTCAAAGAGCTCCTACTCATATGCTCTTTCCTAACTTTATTTCTTGCTTTGCACTTTAATTTTTGCCTGCTTTTCGGTTGGTCTTTTTTATTTCATTTGACTAGGTCTTGTTGTGATTTTTTTTTGAAGAGTCATTTTTAGTTCTTTGAAGTTTTGTTTGTTTCAAGTTTGTGCTATTATACCGGGCTGATTTACTAAGTTTCTTGTCTTCCTTTTTCTTGTATGAATCTTGCTACCAAGTGGCATTATAATATTTGGAGCATTTTTGTTGGAGCTTTGCTTGAAATTTGGAGATCATTTGGCTTGGTAATTGGATAGTTTTCTTGGTTTTTTTGAAGTCTTCTTTTTATAAAAATCAAAAGTCCAAAAACATTTTGTTTTGCCATTGCTTTTGTTTTTCATTTTTGTTTTGGTTTCTTTTCATCTTCTAAAGCCTTGTTGAAATCTTTTGCCTCCGGTTTCTGTCTTGATCTGGGAAGAGAGTCTTCATTGGTTTCTTTCTCTTATTTCGAGCATGTTTTGGTGTCTTTATACTTAGAGTTTCTGGTTTGGGAACTAGCTTTGTGGACAGCCGAAAAGTGATAGAACTGCGGGATTCCTGGAGATTTCTCTTTGCTTTGTTAGATATTTCATCTTAGAGTTGGCATGCTCTTAGCAATTTGCATTAGGTGCATTTGAAAATTTGTAGTCTTTTTCATAAATTTTGCGAGTGTGAGGTTTGATACCTGAAAAGAAAAAATAGTCTCGTAGAACCTGTGTAGAAATTTATTTTCATCGAAAGGAAATTACTGCATCTGCATGTAGTTTGGTTTTCATTAATTTCTTTTCTGCATCATAAAACATCATGAGTTTCATTTCCATATTCCCTTGACTTAATATAACAGCCAACTAAAATAAACGCAATAATTTAAAAAACAACTATCAAGTTTTTTATTAAGTGTCATACATCAACTAGCTAGTTTGTAGGGCCTTGGATTAGGTGAGTGGAGAGTTAACTCTCTAAGGCCGCTCAAACTAAAACATAGAAGTTTATTAAATGAGCAAAATCCAACACCGTTAGGTGGACCGAGAAATCTCTCCACCAGAGAGTCAAGCGCGAGGGAAAGTGAAGGTTGAGAAGAGAGATACCCCCTCTTTGATTTGCTGGATCTTGCCTTAAGACCGTTCCGCTCAGCTGATGACACGGATTGGTGCCCTTAGTTTCCATTCCTAGGTATCACGCAGGTGACTGTGGGGGGGAATACCCGTGGTACCTGAGGCAGACGTCGCATCACTTCCAGCAGTACTTCTGGAGGGTGCCATGGAGAAGCTTGGGTACTTGCAACGGAAAAGGTTGTTGTTAGGAGGTCGGCGTAACTATTTCTGTTACCTTCGCTAGTAGATCTGGGCCGTCATTATCCCACACTATTTTCAAGAGGTCCTTTTTTTCGCTTTCTCGTATTTTGGTGTCCGGTCCTAATAACCCAGAGTGGAAATACCTGAAGGCTTCTTGCTTGGTTGAATCTTAGGGGTTTTTTGTATTGAATGCTCTTTGCTCCTAGCTTGCTTTGAGTCTAATTAATCTGTTAAAGTGGCTAATCAAGCGCCTTGTCGATCGAGGAGAATCTGGGGGTTATCTCCCGAGAGTGCTGAGCCTTCTTCAAGAAGGCGTAGGAGTAATATAGCAGGTGAATATCACCCAGTGGTATCTAACACATCAGAGAGAGATCCTCCACTAGGGCTTGAATGTTCTGTAGTTGGTTCTGGTGTTGGTTCCGAGAGGAGCACTCCGCTCACCTTGAGAGTCTTATTTTCGCGAGAAGAAGAATTAGAAGTAGATGAAGTACCTCAGCCTCCTGAGTCACTTCCATCTCCTCTTCCTCCTAATTCTCCGTTTGTTTTTTAGTACATCGGACCTAAGTCTGTATGACCAAAAATTCCTTATCCATCTTATTCGTACATTTCGATGGCCACGACTGGGAACGCGGCTTTGGCTGTGATTGCTGCAAGCATTCAGACTCCTGCTTCGGTAGAAGGTGGAGGCACAATTGCTATATCTTCAATTGCTTCTAGTACTGCTATATTTGGCTCTGGTCACACCCAAGCACAAGCTTCTCAATCTGGTCCCTTTTGTTTTGGAATGCCCATTAGTGGGATTCCTTCATTTTCCTTTTCCACTGCTGCAGCTGCATCTGCACCCATGTCCTCTATGGCTAGTGGGTCGGCTTCTTTTCAAGGGTTCCCCTTCGGAAGTGGGCATATTCCTAGTTCGAATCCTTCCTTAGGGTCTTTTCCTTTTACTTCCCAGACTCAAAGTTTTAACCCTTGGTCTGGAGGTCAGAGTTCGACTACCTTTACCGGTTGGAACCCTATATTTACAGCAGTGGGGGCAAGGAATCAGTTTTTCACTGGTCAGCAAGGGAATGGTCCATTCACTTCGTCGAGTAATTATCAGGCTTTTTCCCCTTTTCTAATGCCTGGAACCCCTATCAGAAGGTTTCCTCTTCATTCACTACTTCAGTGGGCGGAACTGGTCCGGTTTATGGTAACTCTACGTTGGGAGGAGGTCCTTCTCCAAATACTGGGTCACAAGGATTGTCCTATGGCCCAACATTTTCTATGAGCTCTTTCTGGCAACCTCGTGCCTCATCAAATCCAGGTTATTCTTTTCAGAATGTTGGGAACCCATCCCACCAAAGATGGAATTCTCAGGCCTCTCCTCGTTTACCTTTTTTGGCAACTTTAAACTTGCCAGATTTATCGAAATTGACAAATGATCCAATCAGATATAGTCCAGGGTGGCCTCCAATTCCTACCAAACTACCTTCAGACATTCCAAAGTTTGAAGGCAAGAATGGAGAGGACCCGACTGATCATATCACCACTTTCCATCTATGGTGTTCATCTAACTCCCTGATCGAGGATTCGATTAGGTTGAGGTTGTTTCAGCGCACATTGACTGGAAATGCTACCAACTGGTACATTGAGTTAACTGGGGGCAATTTTGCTACTTTTGGAGAGCTGGCTACTATATTTCTAAATCATTTCCAGTTGCCTGGTCGTTATGATGCCGGGACAGAACTCCTGGCCAGTTTTAAGCAGGACAAGGCAACCCACATTTCTGATCATATTCAGGAATGGCGGAGAAGGAAGAGGCTCATTAAAGCTTATATTCCACGATAATTCCTCTTGGAATGGTTTTTAAAATCTTTGCAGCCACATATTTCTAAGGATGCATCCCTGTCACGGGTATTTTCTGAGGAACGGGCTATTTTCAGGGCCCAACAGCTTGAATTGATATATTCTCAATCTGGGGTCCTTCATAAATATTTTCCTGATACTCCTCACTCCAAATTAGACTTGTCCAAGACTAAACCCGGTCCTCATGGTGATGGATTTATTGGGTCGATCGATAGCAGTGCAGCTAACCTACTTAGTCAATTGCAGCAATTGTCTATACAATCTGCTTCTTCTAGTCAGGCTGTGCCTACTGAGTCATCGCCTTCTCAATATTTGTCGATAAATTCCGTCCATACTTCTGACCCTAAAGGAAATCGACAATCCGAAGGGAAGAAGAAGGGACAGAATAATAATAATAAAAAGGGCAAGGATGGGAAGGGTAATGCAAATAAATCCAACGAGCATGTTGGTGAGGGTCCGAAGGATAAAAAGAAAGTGAAGTTTCCATGCAAGTTATGTACTGGAGAACATCTTACTCACCTTTTCCCTAAGATTCAAGATGCGCAGCGCTTGTTAGCTCAGCAGGGTTCTGCCAGTTCCCAGGCTATGTTGACAAACCCTTTTCCCCAAGGGCAACAAATAGTTGTTGGCGCGAATCAAAATATTGGGGCTTCCACTAGGGGCACCCAGGAAGGGGAAAATCTGTCAAACATATATATGATGAGTGCTCACACGGATATCACCACGAGATCCCATGCTATGGTGAAATTGAGCCTTCGAAAGCCAAGGGTGCTCCCGATGGTACTGAGCCGCTTCATATTATGAGGCCTACTGTTGAGCCTATACCTCGGATACCAAAAGCATCTACTAAGCGTACGATGATTAATCCAAATTTCAGGGCTACCCAGAACTACTCTGTTGTAGAAGATTTGGCGCAGAGCCCTTGTGTTATGTCTTCTCTTGAGGTGCTCCAGTCTTGTCCAGCTCAGCGCAGTGCTTTGCTCACTGCTATTGGGGCTGTCGATCCAAAGAACTCTCTTGTGATTACATTCGATATGTCTAATTTTAAAAAGAGACTCTCGCATCATATGGATTTTCTTATCAAATCGTCGTTTTGGAAGCTCAATATCTTTCGGACGGTCGTGGATGAGGGTGCTTCCACATGTGTGATGTCTCTCACATGTTGGAAGGGAATTGGATCTCCCGCAGCTATTCCGTCTGCTACTCTTCTGACTACGTTTGATGGTCATTCTCACAGACCACATGGCATTATCCCAGCTTTGCCCATCTTTGTTGGGGGAAAAACTATAAATATAGAGGTTGAGATAGTTGATGCAAGCTTGGACTACAACCTTCTGTTGGGGCGAAACTGGATTTATGAGATGGATGTTATTGCATCCTCATTATTTCAGATTATTTGTTTCCCTTAGGAAGGGAGGATTGTTACAGTTGATCAACTGGACTATTCTCTTGTAAACCCAAATGCATCTACTGACTCAACTATTCAAAAGGTGGATGATGCCAAGATGCCTGTTGAGAATTTAGGGGTTGGGATGTATTCTTCTTTGATGGGTAATTTCGATATTCCACCTCCTACCGTTCATATAAATGCAATTTCATCCTCCAGGGCTCATATTCGAAGAGAGTTCTTCAGAACTCATTATTTTTTGGACCCTTGGACCTTACCTTCCCCTATCTCCACATTAGCGGAAGGTCAAGTGGGTGGAATGGCATTTCCAATGTCTACAGCTGAGATTGCTTATCAATCTATTGTTGACTCTGCAGAGTCGATTCCAGCTTCTCTTTCTCCAGAGGAGTTGGATGGCGATGTGGCTCCGGCTTGGACACTTAGTTCTTCTTCCACCCAGGATTGCCTTGATACCACTCTTCCATCTGAAGAGGCCATCCTGGAAGCTATGACTACTGTAGATAGACCGTGGGTTGATTTGCATCATCGGTCTTACTTTTTACCTGATTTGAGCGAAGTTGAATCGAGTTTTCCAAGTCCTTTGTCTCCTAGTCCTGTTCACCCAGTCCTGAACCCTTTAGCACCAGCATAGGTGTATGCTGAAGGGAACATGGCTGTGATTTCTCCGACTATCCCGGTGAACATTTCTAGAGATCCCAATGTTATAGAGAATGTCTTCATCGGAGCTGAATGTTCCCCTGAAGAGATTCAGATTTACACCGATCTCTTTAAAGAGTTTAGGGATGTGTTCGCTTGGTCTTATGAGGAAATGCCTGGTATAGATCCATCTATTGTCCAGCATGAGATCAAGACGTACGAAAATGCTAAGCCTGTAAGGCAAAATCTTCGTCCGGTCAATCCTAGGAAGGCTGCAGCTATCAAAGCTGAGGTAGAGAAGCTGCTTAAGGCGGGATTTATTTTTCTTGTTCCTTTGACTGAGTGGGTTTCGAATCCTCTTCCCGTGGATAAGAAACAAGGAACAATTCGAGTTTGCATTGACTTCAGAGACCTTAATAAAGCATGTCCGAAAGATAATTACCCCACACCATTTATAGATCAGATTATCGATGAGTGTGTCGGTAATGAGATTTTCTCCTTCATGGACAGTTTCTCCGGATATAATAAGATTACTATCCGTCCTGAAGATCAGCATAAGACTGCCTTTATTTTTCCCTGGGGTACTTTTTCTTACAAGAAGATGCCTTTTGGTCTTAAAAATGCTGGGGCTAATTTTCAGCGGGCCATGTCATATGCCTTCCACGACATTAAACATATCATCGAGGCATATTTGGATGATTTAGCTGCTCGTTCTCGAAAGAGAATGGATCATCCTGCTCACCTCCGTCAAGTATTTGAACGATGTCGTTTCTACAAGATTAGGTTGAATCCGAACAAGTGTGTTTTCACGGTCACATCTGGTCGGTTATTGGGATTTATAGTGTCTTAAAAAGGGATTTGGGTAGATCCCTTCAAGGTAGAGGCAATACTTCTATTGCCTCCCCCGTCTACTATTCGTCAACTTCAAAGTCTACAAGGAAAAGCTAATTTTCTTCGAATATTTATAGTAAATTATGCTGAAGTTACCAAAGGATTTATGAGATTGTTGAAAAAGGGAGTCCCATTCTTTTGGTATGACTT
This sequence comes from Pinus albicaulis, assembly GCA_034641835.2. Classification (NCBI taxonomy): domain Eukaryota; kingdom Viridiplantae; phylum Streptophyta; class Pinopsida; order Pinales; family Pinaceae; genus Pinus; species Pinus albicaulis. The sequence continues at coordinate 1,111,502,407 of CM076572.1, read as the reverse complement.
CGCTCAGTGCTCATTCGATGCTTTGAAAAAAGAATTGACCTCTGCTCCTATATTGAGTCCACCTGATTATAGCAGGGATTTCCTTTTGTATCTTGCAGCAGCAGAATCTACCATTGGTATGGTTCTGGTTCAGGAGGACGATGCTCTTGCAGAGCATGTTATATACTACCTTAGTCAAGGCTTGGTAGGACCTGAACTCCGGTATACTCTGATAGAGAAGCTGGCTTTAGCAGCTGTTCATGTTGTACAGCGACTCAGACATTATATTATTCTACGAAAAACTTATGTTTTGGAAGCAGTCAATCCATTTCAGTTTGTTCTCAGTAAGCGAGTGATTAGGGGCAAATACAATAGATGGATTGTGATTTTGCAGGAATTTTATCTTGAGTTTATGTCTGCTAAGTCCAAGAAATCATTGTTTTCACAGAATTAATCTCTGAGTTTCCCTGTGGAGAAGAGATCGTTTATGATGAATCCTTCCCAGATGAACATTTGTTTCTCATCTCTGCATAGGATCCTTGGTATGGGGATATCATTGTGTATCTTCAGACTGCGAATTTTCCCTCTACTTTTTCGAAAGATGAGCACCGTAAATTGTGTCACTTGGCTAAAAATTACTTAATTATTGGTGATGCTTTATACTGTCGAGGGGTTGATTCAATCCTGAGATGTTGCTTAACTCTCGAAGAAGCTGAGGCTGTGCTAAATGATTTCCACAATGGAGCTTGTGGTGATCATTTATCTGGGCTTGCTACAGCCCAAAAAATCTTGCGTGTTGGATACTTTTGGCCTTCGATTTTCAAAGATTGTGTGGAGTCAGTAAAAAAGTGTCATCCGTGTCAAGTTTATACTCAAAAAATGCACGTTCATCCAGCTCCGATTTTTCCAGTCATTACTGTCGGTCCCTTTACAAAGTGGGGTATTGATTATACTACTTGTAACCCGCCTTCGGCTAAAGGTCACAAGTACATTATTGTAGCAGTAGACTACTTTACGAAGTGGGTCGAGACTATGCCTACTTTTGGGAATGATGGTGAGACAGCAGCTCTTTTTATTTTCAACCAAGTTATTGCTCATTTTGGTATTCCTAGAGAGATTTTCACTGATCATGGTAGTCATTTTCAGAATAGCATGATGGCCGAATTGGCTCTAAAATTAGGTTTCCGGCAGGAGCATTCGTCTCCTTATTATCCTCAGGCCAATGGGCAAGTGGAAGCCATGAACAAATCCTTGAAGACCATTCTTCAGAGGATGATTGATAAAGCTCGATCCAACTGGCATATCATGTTGTATCCTGCACTTTGGGCATACCGGACGTCAGTAAAAACTGCAACTAGCTTTACTCCATTTCAACTAGCTTATGGGTTGGAATCCATATTTCCTATTGAATGTGAGATTCCTTCTCTAAAGTTAGTTGTTGAGCTTCTTCCTGACACTTCTAGTCTCGAAGAATGTCTCCTTCATCTGGAACATCTTGATGAGCAGCGTCGGGATGCCGCTACGATGAATGAGGCGCATAAGAAATGAGTCAAAGTTCAGTACGATAAGGTGGTCAAACCTAGGGTTTTCTCAGAAGGTGACCTCGTTTTGGTCTATGCCCAAGAGAAAGATGCCCTGGGCGTAGGAAAGTTTAAATATATGTGGTATGGCCCCTTCATTGTTAAAAAACTCCTTAAAAAAGGAGCGTATGCCTTGGTTGATTTTTAAGGAAATGAGTTAGCGGAGCCCAGAAATGGGCTCTATTTGAAAAGGTATTATGTCTAGGCTTCGGCCTGGCATTTTTCTTTTGTATATAGTTAGTTTTGTTTTGTACATATCTGGTTTTTTGTTCTTTGATGTGATGGTGATGTTTTTTATTTGCTTTGGCAGGTTGTGTCGAATTTCATGAGTCATTATGGTTTCGTCGATGGTGCTAGTAGACACACCCGGAACTTGGCTTCCGCGGCTTGGGTACTTCATCATCCATCTGGTCAGCTGTTAGTATCAAGAGGAGTCTGCATTGGTCATGCTTCAAATAATGTAGCAGAGTACATTGCAGTTATTTATCTACTCTCAGAGGCCATATCTTTGGGTGTTGATTCATTGGTAGTTTTCTTGGACTCCCAGCTGGTGGTGTCACAGTTAAACAATACTTATCGAGTTCGAGATCCATTCTTACTCCGGTTGTTTTTGAGGGTACGTTTGTTACAACGATCATTTCAGTTTTTAACATTCATTCATATTCCTTGTACAGACAATTGGATGGCAGACTCATTAGCTAATCAAGCAATTGATTGGCATATTAATCATTCAATACATTAAATTTAATCATCAAAAACATCATGCATTTTTTATACATTTGTCACATCACATCATAAACCACTGTATATATATATATCATCATAGTGTTCAAAAACTATACAAAATTTTGGATCCATATACCATACAAAATCAGGGCTTATGCCCGATCATGTTCAGTATCAAAAATATACAGTCATCCAGTAATCATGTCTATCTACTCCTGTGGCCCCTACCCAATATTTGTGTTCTTATAGAACACGATTGTAGTAGCGACACAGCGGAATAATCGCACCCAGTCACGTGGTACTCCCACTACCTGTCTCTGGATAGCCTCGGGTAAATCTTCCACTGCAGCCATAGGCACTTGGCGAGTCAAACCCTCCAAGTTCCTCTAAATAGCATGGAGGGTCCTTTCTGGGTCTTCAGTATCTGCCTCGCCTCTGCGGCACTTGTGCTGTGGGTAGCCCTCAGGACGGAATGGTCCAGTATCTGTATCATGGTCATCATAATATTGTAAGTCATTTTGAATCCAATCAAAAAACATGTTTTGTTTTCACATTTTTTCACATATATTGAAAAAATCATCAAAAAATCATATAATTAAAAAATTGAAATCTTACCGATTGCGCCCCATGCCGCACCAGGTGGAAGGATGAGGTCTAGATCACCGCGGAAATCCATCCCGGCATAGGGGTAGTCCTCCAATGCGATGACTTGTTCCTCCCACCATTAGAAGAACTCATCATCCCAGGTGGTTCGGGGAACTTCACTTCCCCCCAGTCTCTTCATCAGATCAGCCCATCGGGCAATTCTTGGGTCTCTTGGGCTATTGACAGAGGAGATCACTTTGGGTCGAAGCCTAGGAATCTTCTCAAAGAATAATGTCATAAAAATGGTTCCATACCCAAAATGCTTTGTTTTAGCTTTCCGGATGGAGGTCAATTGTTTCTTCATGTTGATTAACAGAGCTGTACACCAATCATACAGGTGAACTAGGCATTCTACAGCTATGCTCATCTGGGTCCTGGATTCCTGATGCAAGGAAGCAGATCCTGCTACCCTGCTGATGGTAAACAGGAGAATCTTCATGTGCAGATCTCTCAAATCTTTTATAGCAATCTGAGTCCCTACCTTTTTGGACCCCTCTGCACAATAGACGTGGACATAGTCATCCACCGTAAGCCCTCCCAAAGGCTTGCCGTGCAAATCTACTAGGTCTCCCCTTCGTGAGAGTCCAGTAATGAAGTAGATGTCTTCCACCTCTATGTGTATAGGCATTTGGTCTATCACGAAGTAATATTCCTCCGATTCCCAGTAATTTACCAACATTTCAAGCAACTGGATGTTACTTTTCATGTTTGGCATTTTGAAGAATTTTAGCAATCCGCAATTTCGAAGGATGTCGAGCAATTGTTGATCTTGCATCACTTCATTATCAATTGCACTATGCTCATGTTCCCTCTAAGTGATGGTCATCCTGAAAAAATTCATTTATTTGTTCATTAGATGCATTTTTTTACATCACGGAATGTGCATACGTGACTTCCCTTGCAAACAGTCGCGTATCATACGCATGTTCGTCCACACGAACCCGCGTATGCGCAGAGCCCTAAATTAAAACAAATATCTTTTACGGTGAAATTTCCAAATTTTAACTCTATTAATGGACAAAAATTGATAATAATAATGGATTAATAGCTTACCTGACTGATCCGGCGAAGTTTGACTGTTGATTGCTCCTGTTTTGACGAAAGAGGGTTTTTCTCCAGAGCTCTTTTTCTCCAAATCAGTAAGTAATAATGAACCAAATATGAGGTAACATGTGTATTTATGCCCAGAAATTGAAAATTTTTGCAAAAATTTGTTATGCCTATTTTTTCAATCTATCTTAAGCTGCATAACCCGGATGCTTGTAAGTGTCAAGATTGGTATATTTTCAGGTACATTTTGATAAAGTTGAGATTTTTCCGGTTTTTTTTTATCAATGACTGCTGACCTGTCATGGCAGGTATATGATCTTCACTGGCATATAGGTTAGGAAATCCATTTTCCGTTGCATTTTTCATACTAGCCTCCATTCTAATCACTTTCCATAGGGTCGACCCCATCAGGTCATGAGTATTTCACCCATTTCACTCGCCGATTATTTAATCATGACTTGGTGGTAGAGCCTTCCTTTACATGGGCTTCCTAGTTAGTTCCTCGCTAGCACTTGTTGCCCATGCTACGTTTCATGTAGGCTCGGGAGTCCTCTTTAGTCCTGCCATGACTTATGTGTTGAAGTATCATTCTTCTTCTTCTTCACTATCATTTTTTCTGGCTATTACCCTAGAGGCTCCCTAGTGTCGTTGAGTTGTATTACTGCATTACATGTTGGCTACTTGTTTATCCTAGCCTTCAGCCAGCTTCATTTGGACTCGATGTTTAAGCCATATTTTGACCTTGACTTTCTGTACAAGTTAACCATTGCATGCACTTAGCTATCGCGACTTGACACCCTTACTACCCATGGATGAAACATTGCTTTGAGTATCGTTGACCAGTTTTCGCCACCTTGCATTAGGCATAGGATCGTTCCTATCCCAGGAACTAGTGCATCTGTTTCCTGATACTCATTCTATCCACTGTAGTATAGCATTCTTTTATTCTTTTTCAGGCTTATTATATGAAAAAGACAAAAAAATTTAAAAATGACAAAAATAGCGGGAACGGGATGTTACTTCATAATTTGATGGCAGTACAGTATTTGTTTGTCGCCCTTGAACAAAGCACATACCATTATATAATTCCTTCATTTGGGATGGTTTTAGTTTTGACCTAGGTTCAGCTGTTACCTTGTTTCACTGGTCAGTCCTCCTCCGGTTGGTTATCTCTTCCAATCATATGGAGAGTTTGTTTTTGCCTCTTGCATAACAGACTTATATAGTGTCATTATTTACTGCCATGGTCATCACGAGTCGTGCTTTTGTTCGAGGGAAGTTCAACTAGAGTCAGCCATTCTGCGGTGTCTCTGGACTCATTATTCAGTCGGCCTTCCCGATATTGTCAGTATCTTGTTCTATCACATCAGATGTTTGGTCTTTGCTCGTGCTGGTTTGAGAAGGTCTCCATTGACTTCTTGCTAGCGGGTTTGTCTCTTATCGACTACGACATATTGCTCTGAGAGTAAACCTAGAGCCGCACCCTAGCCCTATTTCCATCATTGATAAGTGACCTTGTGCTCAGCATTTGATCATCATTATGGGTCTTTGACTGAGTGTTTTTCTTTGTGTTCGACGTCATCATATATTATCACACTTGGGATTCGTGCAGTACCTTGATTTCCATTTGACCCTATCGGTGGATATCTCGCCTCTGTGTCAGCTTTCATTATTGGTTGGTTCAGAGGGTTTCTTCCATGTGCTAGCTTCATCTTTTCCATGTCATAAACGTACTTCGGTTTGGTTCTATCACTCTGCTTCGTCCGATTCCTTCCAAATCTTGGCCTGCAGGTTACACTCACGCTGGACTGATGTGGGATGCCTTAATGCCTTCCTTCTAGCAGATCTTTTCCCATCGACTCTGACTCATTGCTCTGGGAATAAGATCTAAAGTCTTATGTCAGTACCTTAGGGTTTGTAGTCATCAGTGGCAGACTCTTCGCTATCGACAGTGGGGATTCATTATTGCCTCCTGATTGGTAGATTCTTCCAAGTGTTTGACTTCAACTCATTCATTCGCACTTGTTAGATTGTACTAGGGAACCTTGACACTCATTTTCATTATCGGTGGTTTGTCTCGTGTTTGTTAACGGTATACATTATTGATCGGTAATCAAACGATTTCTCACATGGTCGACTTCAGCTCATTTATTCCCATTGTGTAGAATTGTGCCATAGTGATCGGTGAAGACCTTGGGTTGCATCAACATGTTTCGGTTCACTTTTGACAGTCCATTCAGTTTCTGCCAGTGATGTTGTCCACCCTTATATGTTGCAGTGTCAGTACAACAGCATCCTATATGTTGGCTCCCGAGTTGCGTGATTGTACCATGTGTTCCATCCCTTATGATTTGGTACCTGGAGATTCCATTACTTTTGTGATCAGGCATCTATTTTCAGCATCATTGATCAATTTTCTATATGTGATACTTGGACATTGATTCCGACTTGTACTTCCAGGCCGTGCTCAGATGATTCATTGTGTATTTTTCAGTTTAGCTATACTTGTATACATTCCGGATCTATATTGTACTTTCTATATGGATATGTTTTTGACTGAGCATGGGTATGCCTGCCTTAGACATGAGCTGACTCTCTGTTTTCTTTCATTGGTTTTTGGCAGGCTGAAATCTGGTGAAGTCCTCTCTTGTCTTCGTGAAGTTCTTTCTATGCACATAATACATTTCGGCCATCATGTACCCTTTCTGACCTCATATATTAGGGGGCATCTGTTATAGCATCATTTCTCACCCTCATGTGATTCATGATTGTCTCTTTGGCCTTGGGCACCCATTCCCATAGACTTGAATAAAGTTCATAAAAAACAGTGTTTAAAATCCCATACGCAGATATGCCTAGACTTTTTCACGTGTATACGCGAGTCTAGAGATACTTTTCTACGTATTCCATTAAAATCATTAAAAATATATATATAAACCCTATTTTCGAGGCTGAGTTGATGGTTATTCCTGTAATTCAACCACCCCAGCCCGTGGCCAACTGTTTCCAACTAATTGAAACTACTTTGAGGGAGTATAAAAGCCCCCCATATGCATGGCCTAAGGGAGGGAGAAAAATTATAGATATTATACTCTGTTGGAGCCCAATTTAAGTCTGATTTCCCATGCCTCCTGCACTTCCCAGGTATTTATAGGAAACCCTTGTTTCCTAGAGATTTTCATCAGCTTATATGTCATCTCATGTGCACAAGTCTTGGAAGAACCCTAGCAAGGCAAGGGCAGGACGGATCCAGACGATGGTCTGTTCGAAGATCGTGGAAGGATTCAGGTGATCTCTCCACCTTTCTATTATTGTACATGATGTTCATAATGAAGAAGAACCATCTTGTTTCCGAATTCACGTGTTAATATCTGCTTATATATGTGAAAATACTGTTAATTAAGAATTTATTATTGTTTATATGATGTTTCACATGGATTATACTGACATTCAGGAAAGATATATGTTGTACAACTAGATTTTCGTGCACGTTTCTTCTTGATTTTTAGGTTGAAGAGGAAGAAGAGTGGTTGGGGGTTTGGACCCCGCGGGATCTACATCAAACGTAGGATCTACGGGTGAGTTCTACAACCGATAATATCTAGTTTTAGCGTACAAGTTTGGTTGTGTGAGTCCTTCTTGAATAGTATGCCCTGATCTGTGGAGGTTTCTGACCCAACGACCTCTAGGGAATTATTTCCCGAAACAACAATGTTTAAGGATGTCTACAAGAGGGTTGTTGCCTGCCATGAATGCCAGATTTTCAAGGGTAAGAAGAAACTTGTACCATTACCTTTGATGCCTATCTATGTAGAAGCACCATTCCAGCAGTGGGGGCTAGATTTTATTAGGGAGATCCATCCATCATCATCAGGTCAGCATCGTTGGATTCTTACAGCGACTAATTACTTCACCAAATGGTTTGAAGAAATCCCAACTAGGCAAGCAAATGATTTTGTGATTATTTCTTTTTTAGAAAATAATATCTTGTCTAGGTTTGGTTGCCCCATGAAGATTATAATTGATAATGCACAGGCATTTAAATCTAAGAATTTGATCAATTTCTGTCATCAATATCACATTACTCTTGGGCATTCTACTGCATACTATCCACAAGGGAATGGTCTTGCTGAGTCTTCTAACAAGAGTCTTGTGAGGATCATTAAAAAAGTGTTGCAGGAGAATAAGAAGGTTTGGCATTTGAAGTTAAAGTATGCTTTATGGGCTAATAGGATATGCAAAAAGAGGTCGATTGGAACTTCACCATATGAATTGGTATATGGCGCTGAGGCTATTTTTCCTACATCACTAGGGGTACCTGTCATGAAGCTGATTCAAGGACTAGAAGAGGAACCAAATGCAGTCCAAAGAAGAATTAATCAACTGATAGCTCTGCAAGAGAAGAGGAATGAGGTTTATGAAAGCAATCAACAATCTCAAAACATAATCAAGAGGACACTTGATAAGAAGATTAAGGAAGAAATTTTTCAAGTCCAATATGAAGTGTTGAACTGGGAGGCTAGAATTGAAGAGAAAGGAAAACATGGTAAGTTTGAGAAATTATGGAAAGGTCCTTTCAAGATAGCTTCTTTTCATGGAAACAATACTTACATACTGCAGGAGATGGATGGAAAACCATATGCTGGAGGACCTGTCAATGGCAGGTTTTTAAAGCATTATTCTTCCTAAAATCTGATTGATTATTCATGTCATTGTACATATTCCATTTGATGAGTTAATCTATGAATAATGGCAAGATAAATCAGCAAGATTGAGCCCGAAGTGAAGGCCATTAGAGCTTGAGGAGGAAGCTTGTAATTTTCAAAGTTTTTTCTGTTTTGGTCAAGAAAATGGATAGCAGCACTGGAACTACTTGTTCTGAGTGTACCACAGGGGCACACTATCCCAAGTGGAGCCACTGTTATCACCCAAAAAATTTCAAAACATCATTATGTCAAATCTGTTTTTGATCATGATCTCAACAAGGTTTGAAATTCATTTTAGGATTTGCTTAAGGGTAGGTCATAGTTTTTATAAGTTTAAAGGTCGTCATTTGAATTCAAATAAGGTCTTTAGAGGTCCAATCCATGATCAAATGCTCACATTTTTCATTTAGAAGTCATTCCATTAGGTTTTGAGTTAAATTCCTGCAATTAGCCAAGAATCCTCCGTTTCGTAGCGCTGCTAGTTCAAAAAAGAGGTCTTACGCTACCAAAGCACTAATACTTGCGTAGCACAAACTGCGAAAAAATACATTGTGGGCACTATGAAAGCGTGGTTTCTTAACAGTAGTGTCAATCAAGCTAGAATCTGTCAGAAATCCGTTAAGAAATGATAGGATAAGGGTATGGTGAGTTAGTCAGAGGTTAGATTCAATGTACTTACCCATCTCACAACCATCATCATCAAGATAGAGGCATTTTTCAGTCATAAGGCTATCTTCAACATAATCAAGCGAGGCAGTTCATTTATTTCAAGCGAGGTTGTTAATATCTTGATTAAGCGAGGATGTTTTACAGATTCTAGAGAAGCTGACAGGTTTTCAAAGAAGCATGGCAGAGGAGAAGAAGGTCCACATAGGGGGACATTGTTTAAGATATGAGCTTGAAAATGTAAAGGCTATAGTTGAGTATCTAACAATGATGGAGGATTTAGCAAAGCAGGACATCTTTGGTTTTGTGAAAAGCTGCAGGGTTTCCACACTCAGGTGTCTAAAGAGTTTTCTTTACACTTCAGTGGAACAACTACCAAAATTGGTATGTTAAATGTGCCAATCACACCTGAGATCATTGCTTCTGTAACAGAAATACCAAGGGGACAAGAGACTTGGTTTAAAGGTTTTAAGTTTGACATGGAACCATGTAAGGAATTAATGAAACCTAAATATGCAGATATGGACCTGAACAATGCAATACCTAGAAGTTGTATCAAGGACACCTATTCCAAGCTGTTGTTTAACATTCAAAGATACTTTGCATGTGAAGGCAGGTACCATAAAGTTTATACTTATCATTTCAAGCTACTTCTACATTTCACAAGTATGATATCACTAGATTTTCCCTTCTACTTGCATAGAAGCCTTGCCAAAATGTCTGATAAAGTACAAGCTAAGTCTGATGGTTGTGAAACATATTTGTTTCACCATGGTTTGATAAAACTATTGGTTTTGAATGAGCTTCAGAAAATAAGCAAAGATTGGTCTTCTTTTTTGTTTATGAATGGATCTGAATTGGAGAACCTAACCCCATCTAGAAACCTTAAACCTAAAGGAACTCCTTCAACACTAGTAGTAGAGTCTAGTCAACCTGTGATTGCAAAAGAAAAGAGGTTTGTAAAGTTGAAACCAAGGAAACAAGTTGAAGATTGGACAGAGAAGATTAAATTTCTTGTTGCAGCAACTCCATCACCTACAAAACAGAGGTCAAAAGGTGTCAAAGAGGCTAAACAAAAACAAGTGGCTAGCAAGCAGGAAATCCAGAGAGTGACAAGAAGCCAAGCAGTGGCATCAAAGGGAAAAATAGTTGTTTCATGTACAGAGGATAGCCCAGTGATAAAAGGAAATTTATATGACATCCTTCATGCAATTGATATAGAGGAATCACCCATTGTGCAAGCTGATTTCATTGGAGTAGATGAACACAAACAGAAAAGGGTTAAGTCAGCTAAAAAACTTGAATTTGAGGGTGAGAATGTAGCCTTTATCGTTCAAGCAAGGAATCCTTTGACTAGGCATGCTAAGAAGCTTAAGGAAGGCAGCAAGGAGATCCAAGAAACTATTGAAACAGCCATAGTTCCTGAAGAGGTGGTTGATCTCTCATCACCAATAGTGGAGCATGCAGCCAGCAAGACAATGAAGGGAAAAGAACACATGACAGAGTGTGAACATACTGAAGAGATATTAAAGATAGAAAACCAAGAGATTGCAATGATGAGAAAGAGGGCTAGAAAGCACAACATTGAAAAAATAGATTGTAAAAGAATGAAGGCAGCATGGGAAGGCCAAACGGGTTTTAGGTCAGAGATTCCAAACAGCGCAGAACAATTTTTTACATGGAAAATTCCAGCCATCAAGGAAGCAAAATTTTTCAGAGTGACCAATACTCACTTGAGACCCAGTAATAGAAGACTAAGAGGTCAAGTGGAGGATTTGGAGCTGCAACTGAAACTGTCTCAAGATAAACTAAAAAACCAATGTGCAGAATGACAAATTCAAAGGCAAAATCAAATAGAAAATGAAGAATAAACCTTATGAAAGTTGTGTTTTTAGTTCATATGGCTGATTGCTTTGATGAAACTTGTAGTATTATGAAGTTTTGGCAAAATTTTGGTTTTATTTTTGAATAAATCCGGACAAAACTGCTCACTCAGCAATTTCATAGCGCAAACAGTGCAAAAAAGGTGAAATGCACTACGAAACTGTTGTAGCAGCTTTTTTCACCCTTTTCCATCAATTTTTGACGGGTAAATGTATGTATTTTGACCTGAAACTGCTAGGGAAATTATGTCAAGTGAATATGAAGATAAATATAGAGAAAGGAAACCAAAATTTTGAAGGCAAATGGGTTAAAAGACTGCGCTACGAAAAGCGCTACGAAATTGTGTTGTTTTCGTAGCGTAGGTTTGTTTCTGTTGTTTTGGACAGTTTTATGGTGTTTTTGTACATCTGGCACTTAAGGTTATTTTGGGAATATGTTATTTTAGTTCTTGACAGCAAATATCTTCGAATTCATGGGTTAATGGTGATCAGAGTGTCTCAAGAACACAAAGGATCCCAAGCCTAGAAAACAGGGGACAGTTTCCTAGTTTGCAGCAAATCAACATTGAGGTCATAAAGTGCTAGAGCTTATCATATGGATTTGACCTTATGGGAATACAGTTAGAAAATGATTTAATCTAGTTTATATAAGGTTGTTATGAGTATAGTTAAGGAGTTTGAGTCCTATTTGTAGTAGGACTATTCATTAGGTTTGCAGCTGTCATTTTGTAATAAATACCATGTCGCGTGGTTAGGCAAGGTGTCAAAAAGTAGGAATTTGATGTATCTAGATTAGGATAAGGTTATCCTATGTTGTAAATGATCTATAAAAATGAAGAATTCGAAATGATAAGGGTTGGACATTTGCGGTTACCTATTTCATCGGTAACATTGTTTCAAACATAAACATAGAGCTACATTGAAAACTAAACTTCAATTCATTAATAACAAATACTAAAAATTGTTTACATGTAGAATTAAAATAAACTAGCTCGGACGATGGTAGCTTATCTTTTAGAAGAGATGTGATGACTACATGCCTTTGAACTATGTTACAATGAGGCTCCAAGGCCTTTTTCATTATTGAGAAATAAGGGAAAACCCTAAACATCAAAAAACCTAACCCTAAGAAATGAAGTTTCAAAATTTTATCGCCTTTTCAATTCAACCATTAGAGGAGGAATAGAAATAATAGCATAGTATCTGCTAATTTAATAGAAATACATGCAAGGAGAATTGGAAGAAATAAAAGGTGAATAGGGAAAGAGTTTAGGATTGATGCACAAATCACGGGATTCCATATAAATGATACCATGCTAGACCTGGGCTCGGATGTTAATATCCTACTAAGGAAGACATGGGAAGCATTGGGTAGACCCAAAATAGCATTTTCTTCTATTTAGTTGCACATGGAAAATCAATACTGCATCATACCAATTGGGAGGTTGGAAGATGTGGAAGTTGACATTACGAGTGTTAATACCTATGTGTACTTTGAAGTCATAGATATAATGGGAGATAAGGACCCCTACTCTACACTCCTTGGGATAGACTGGGCTTTTGAGAACTATGCAGTGATTGACTTAAAGAAGTAACTAATGATTTTTGAGGTTGAGGGGGTTAGATTAATCCAACCAGTGGAACCCTATCAAGGTCCCAAGTACACAGGACCGAGTGATGAAACGGAAGAACCTAGACTATTGGACTAGTTGTATCAGCTAACAGTGGGGAAGGGGGAGGATTACATTAACCCAACAGCCAAAGGGTCAATCAGTTGGCGCAGTGTTTAGAGTTCAGACTTTGGATCAGAGATTACTTGGGATTATTAACAATAGGGAGGATACAAAATCAATACATAGGTATGATTATTAAATATTTTTAAAAATGCATGATTAATAAATATTTATTTTCCATAATAAATGTTTAAATAGTTAATTAATTATTAAATTATTGTGTTCTAGAAGTTACAATAGCCCCAAAAAATTTTGACATGAGCCAAATTTTGGAATCCCCCTCATCTAAATCACAAACATCTATGTGGACAGACCTTCAACCCTTTCTTCACACCCTAGTCAATTAGTAATGTTAAATTTTAATTTAATCTTTGATCCATATTTATATAGGAATGAAATGTACAAATTCAGACAAAAACACAAAGCTACATCAAAAATTTAACTTCAATTCATTAATAACAAATACTAAAAAATGTTTACATGCAAAATGGAAATAAATTAGCTCAGACGATGGTAGCTTATATCTGAGAATATATGTGATGGCTACATGCCTCTGAACTGTGTTACAATGAAAACCCAAGGCCTTTTTATTATTGAGAAACAATTTAAAACCCTAAACATCCAAAAACCTAACCCTAAGAAATGAAGCACCAAAAGTTTGTCGACCTTGTTGGGGTTAGTTGGTACATCCACTTCTGAGGGTCGTAACTTTGGCATATGATTTAAATTTGATGCGTATGATACCTCGTTTAAAATATACATCTAAGGACTACAAATTTTGACTGCAAACACTATTGTAGTATTTTGGTTTTCCTATTTTCCAAAAAAAATCATTTGGGGCCTCAAAATGGCTCTAGAAGTTCAAGATCCAAAAAATTGTCAAAAATAGTAAATTGTGCTACGATTAAGGAAATTGAAAGAAACAATGTTAGGGGTCCAAGTGGAATATATGGGTGACCAAAAATATTCACCTTTATTTTTCCTCCCCCCTTAGGAAGCAATGGTGCCCATTATGTTTAGTGCCTCCATGAGATGGGAAAACTTTTGTTGAACTTGGTCCCTAGTGAGCTACTTGCCTGGTACAAGAGTTGGTCAACTTTGACAACTTGATACAGTTGGATCCTCAGTTGGAAAGTGTTCTTGATCTGTGTGTCCATTACCTGATCAATTGTGGCTTGTTCCATGTAGTATGGGTTGAGATTCGTTGGTGTCGAATTTTCGTTAATGTTTGATGTGCCCAACAATGGTGGAAACTATGGTCGAAGGTGATCCACAATGAACATTGGGTGTGGATTCTGTCTATGTAGTCGCATGAGGAATGACAGAATCAAATGGGCACAATGTTTGAAATCCTAAACCCACGCGAAAGGGGTTACGGTCCGTCGAGTTATGGAGAGCTCTCTTATAGTTTTGTTTCACATAGGGAAGGCTCTCAACCCATATTCGTGGATGTTTGTAGTTGTACATGGTAATTATGTGCACAATCATCCTGTTGACAACCTTTGTTTAGCCATAAATCTGGGGATGGAATGCAATTGAATTGGTAAGCTTGCCGTCCAATAATTGACTAGAGGCTTGACTAGAATGTGCTAGGGAACCTATTATCCTGGAATGATATAATGGTCTATGGGATCCCAAAATGTACCAATACCCATTCAAAGAAGAGTTTGGAAATTTACTTTGTTGTGATTCTATTCTTGTAGGTTGTCAATATAGCCATATAAGAAACCTATCCACAACTAAAAATATACAGTAATTACCATGCTTGGTAAAATGGATGCCAGAAATATATTCCATGGAGATGGATTCCCAAGGTTTCCTGGAAGAAGGTAGAGGGGTGTACAAGCCTTTTTTTATGGTAGGCTTGGCAATGGCACAGGAATTGCAGGATATGATATATTTTCCAACATCTTGCTGGAGTTTTAGCCAATTAAAATACTTTTTTAGTATTACCACAGTTTTCTCCATACCAAAGTTTCCTGCAAACTGACTGTAATGTGCCTCCCAAATTAGCTTGGCACGCTAGCTTGAAGGAATTCAAAGTTGGTATAGGTAGCATAATAATGCGTCGTGGAGGTGGAAGTATGGAACTTTCTTGACATCCACTAGCATCTAGTATGTGGTGGTGTACTTTGGATCATTTTTGTATATTTGTGGTCATCAAGAGGTCTCGTTTCCACAAGAACAAAGAACAGTGGTAATTGCTACAACTAGGGGCTGACTGAGGAAATAGGCAAAATGATTGGTGTTTCCCTTCTTGTATTTAATGTTCAAATATATTTTTTCATATATGTGGACCACTTTTGATGGTGATCATTCTAAAACTTCTCTTGTGCCTGTATAAATTGAAGAGGTCCGTGATATGTGTGGATGACCTTCCCCTTCCCTAGAATGTAATGTTTCCATTGCCTAAAATCCTACATGATAAAATACTTCCCCTTATCATAGGTGGGGTGTTTCTAAATTTTTTTGAAATGTGTCTTTGTGAGACAGGCCACTAGATTCCCTTGCAGGGTCAGAACTATACCAATAGCATAGTTCAAGGTGTTTGTATCAATTTCAAATGGTTTTTGCAGATCTGGCAGTGTGAGCACTGGTGCTGAACAAAGGTGGTTCTTAGACTCAATTAATTCCTTTTGTTGGGACTTTTTGGAGCCTCGGAAATATGTTGCAACAACATGGGGGAAAACCACCCGGTCCGAACATTAGAGCAAGTCATTTTCCGTTTGGTGTAGTGGCTCCGACTGGGGATAAAGGGACCAGTTTCCCAATAAGGATGGTGAGGGTGTGTTTTTCTTATAAAATGCAAGTGGAAAATGATTTAATCTATCACATGAATTAACTAAATACCTATTCTACTATATACCCAGTAGTATTCATTCCTTAATGCGATCTAAAAGGATATATTTCAACTATTGGTAATAAATATTATTCAAAATTTGAAAGAGATGAAAATGATGTAAAAATAATTCTTTTGACAAAATAGTTTAATCAAAAGGATTGTGAAATATATATCGCATTCATAAGTTTGATCATATATGAGATAAGTAATCATAAAAAATAATTAGTACAAAAGTGCATTTAACATTCATTTGTGATAACAACTTTCATACACAATACAGATAAAAGATGACTGTCAATTCAAGAAGAAAAACTTAATATAACGTGTAGAAATACCATATATACGAGGTTCTACTAATTCAAACTAACAGTAGTATTCTACTCCTCTTCACGTTAAAGAAATTCAATGAGTAAAATAGTGCAACTTCAGTTAAATGACTTCAATGTCAAAAGATATCAGAATTTGTTCCATTAATTCATTAAGGAATTCACAAACTTATAGAAGTGCATTCTTTGCAAATGTTTTTGACAAATTTCTAGACCCTTCTCTAAATGCATGAGAATGGTTTAAATAATGAACGAAATATGTTTAAAATACATTATTACATAAAGGTTGGAGGAGGTTTCAAACAACCTTCCTCATAATAGGTAAACTTAAACTACAATCTAGGAATAAAAATAGCATTATTATGTGGCCTAATCTTCTTTTCCCATCTGATCTCTGAGGTATGAAATATCTACCATCGAATTTAGCTGAGCTGGCTGTGTAATCCCAAATCTGACTTGGCCTTTAAACACTACATTTGAAAGTGTTGGCAACACTTTCTTAGTAGAATCAGTTAATGACTATATAGTTAGGCACTGGTCATATGGTTTTATCAAAAAATTCCAATAATTTTCGTGAAGAAAATTAGTTATCTTTTTAATAGTTTCCACCTGTGTCTTTGTGTTTTCCTTCCACTGTGCTTCTAATGGTTTAAGTTATGGGAGTACTTCAGTTGTGGATTATTTGATTATTTAAGCTTTTAGAAGTTTTCCATTAACATATTCGATGATTTCACTTGTTAGATTTGATGTCTTTGTCGTTTTCTTCTCTGCCTATCTTAGCTGCATTTCCCAATATTTAAATAAAATCTATTTGTGAAACTTATCAATCTTATGGAGGTCAAATTTCTTTCTTGCATCAAACCCTTGCCATTGAATGAACTCGGTAATATTATTTTCAACCTTTTGACATTCTAGCCTCCTGTTAGCCACTTGTTGGATCAGAATCTTGCTTGTATCACAGTAAAAACTAGTTGCATTCATTTTTAGTGCTTCTTTTATGAATTTCTGTATTTGTGGTTAACTTTTCAACTTTTCCATTGTTTCCTCAAGCTGTATCTCTTTCTCTGTAATATTTTCTTGGTGTTGTAATCTTAGTCTTTCAAAGTCTTTTTGGAATTGATACATCTTCATCTTGATTTGCTTATTTGTGTTAAGCCTTTCCTGTTCTAGTTGTCTCTCCAGTTCCTGAACCTTATCTTCCTTTTGCTTAAGTAAAATTTATACCTCTGCAGCTTTATCAATAGTGCCAGTTGCATATGCTCCTCCGACTTGTGATAACTTAGTGAGATGTTCTATAGGATCGTCCAAAGGATCTTTCCATAGAACATCTACAGATTCATCATTAATATTTGAAATGGATTCATCAATTCTTCTTCTCTTTCTTATTTTAACTACAAAATTATGATTTGGGTTGTAGGAAACATCAAGTGGAGGTATATCCTCAATATTTAAAACAATATGTTCTGTAGGATGTGCCGTGATGATTTCTTGGTCCTAGATTTCTGTTACCTGTTGAAGAGGCATTGTAGTTTCCACCAAATTCTGAGTTTTTTTAGGCATTTAGAAACTTGTCAATTCTTCATTATTAGGCTTTGGTGGTGGTGTTTCCAAAGCTTTGGAAAAATTTTCCCATTCTATTTTCAAATCCTTCACTTTAGGTTTAACCATCTTCTCAGGTGTATTTTGTATATGCTAAAATTCTTTAGAAGGTGATTCAGCTCCACAATTTTCTTCTTCAGTTAGCATCTAAATTCCTTTAATCACTTTTTCAATTATTATCTCAGGACTTTCATCTCCTCCTTTAGACTCATTTTTTGAATGGTCTGAACTATAAGATCAATGTTTTGATTTCTATAACTTGTGATTTGATTTCTCTTGAGATTCATCTTCTGGCATATATTTAGCCTCATTATCCAGAATAATATTGGGAGTTGGCCCGTTGAAATCCTCAATAAATAACAAGTCCGAAGGGATTGTTTCCATTCTCTTGCTTCTATATGATTGAAAAGCCTCAAAATTTGTTTTATTGAGCTTATTATATGCAATTCTCAACACATCTATGAAATTTTCTACACCTTCAAAGAAATCATCAAACATATCTTCCTCTTTCAAGAAAGGTTTAATTTTGAGATTAGTGGTTAAATTATTAACCACGTCTGTAGGATCATATGGCCTATTTGGCATTAAATCCAAATTCAGTGAAGTGATACTTCAAATTTCTTTGGCTGAATGACCAATATCAAAAAGGGAAAAAGTGCCACATTGTAACGGGAAAGTAGGCCAAATGGATTTTTTTGCATCTCTGAGTTGCCTGGTCACACCACTTACTAGAAGTTAATAAGAAATTTCCCTAGCTAAGAGCTTGTCGGGAACAAAATAAGGTACGACATGGGGGGAAGAAAAACTTCCAAAAACTCTAATATTGGTAAAATTTTCTTCGCCAAACCATCTAGCTACAGGTAAAATATCTATGTTGGCTTCTTTTGAAATCCTAGGGGCTTTTTCATTAAATATGGTATGATGGATAGGTAGCATAAATCCGTTACAAATTTTATAGAAATGCAAATGAAACTCAATTTCTTAGAGGGCTTTATGGTATATATGAATTGGATTAGGGTCCTATCTTGTCCAGTTCCATCCCATAATAGAAAAGCTATAACAAGAGCATATTGCATCCATGATGTACGTGCTTATATAGAAGGGAGGTATGGTTCTAGTGGAATGGGATCTATTTACCTACAGTCCAAAATGTTTTTAGCCATTTTATCAGATAATATGTTTTCCTAATTCATAATAAAAGAATTGACAATTGCGTCAATCAAAGGAACTCAATCTAAAGAAAATCCAGTGGAATCAGGTTTAGAAAATAGCCTACATAGCATTCCTGCAGCATAATAGTAAGGGGAGGGTAGTTGTGCTATCGGGTATGTACCAAGTTTATCTCGCTTCAGCTTGTCCTGGTCTTCTTTCCATCCTTTTATCACTTTCATGAGGTCTGTATGCTTTTTTTTATATCTTTTTAGGAATGCCTTATCATAAATATTATGAGGCATAGGTAAATGATACATTGTCCTTAAGTCTTCTGCAATGAATGAACCAATGTGCTCAAGCTTATAATTCTTGAATGCTCTATCTGCTATGTTGAGGTTGTCAATGACCCACTTTACCATATCAGTGTGTGGTAAAAATTTTGGCCTTCCCGCCACCCTATGGACGAACAAACATCTGATGAAACTAATTCATTTGTTGTTACTGTCTTCTGTAATTCTCTTGGTTGTTCTCCCTTGAATAGATTGTACATGGTCTCCCATGAAGAATTGACACAATATTTGTTACACATCGTGTCTGAGAACAATGGAGGCATGTATGTGGATTCTTCAGTGGATGCTTGGGCAACTGCCTTGCCTTTATTTGACATTCGTTTTGATATCATTTCCTTAAATGGTTTCCTGAATTCAAGTGAAAAATGAGTGAATGCATATCTGATATGAAGAGAAACGAAGATAGAGAATGAATGTAAATCAGAATCCAGTGCTTTAAATTTAAAACACGCTTGAAGTTAGACATCAATTTTTCAAGCCTTGTACACATTGAATGCCTTCGAATAATCCTTTAATTATTTATCAAATCAACACTACAAGGAAAATACCCTCTAGCGGATGTTTTTTAGGAACCCCATAGAAAAATACCCCAGACGTCCGTTTCTAGCGGAGTATCCTAGAGCGGGTTGGCGGACGGAGGTTTTTGCGGATGTATTTCTTCCAGTGCTCTTATCAACCTAAAATGCACTGGTGCGTTCAATATGACAAAGCACCGGTGCATTAAAAAAATTGGCACACCAAACACTGTGCACTCCGTACACACACGCCTGGTGTGTTTTATTTATGTAGAGCATTAGTGCTTTACATATCAACCGCTCAAATACCGCCTGGTAGGGAATAAATGAAACGCACTGGGGTGCCCACAAAACACGAGCACTGGTGGACGGTTAAATAAAAAAAATTACGGCAAAAAAACCGCATAAAACATTGGCACACTGGAAACATTACGCTCCATACACACCCTCCTGGTGCTTTTAATTCAGCAACCGCGCCAGTGCATGTCATATCGTCAGCCTCGGTGCCTCATAAAAAGCATGTGGAACATAAACATCCCAGTTCCAAATGACTGAAATGCACCGGGATACCCGTAAATGCTGCACACCGGAAAAGGGTTAAAACAAACAAAATTACAACAAAAAAACCACAATAATCATTAGTTCACCGAGCACCGTTACCGGTGTGTCAGGTTACTGTAGAGCCCCAATGCATCACATTCCCACGCCCAAGTGCGTCACATCCCCACGCCCCGGTGCATCATAAAAGTGAGCGGAACATAAACTTCCTGGGGTAGAATGATGGAAACGCACCGGGGTCCCCATAAATAACGGGCACTGGAATAGGTTTAAATAAAAAAAAAAATTACAGCCAAAAAACCACAGAAATCATTGGTTCACCGGACACTGTTACTGGTGTGTCATGATACTGTAGAGCACCGGTGCTTTAAAACTACGCCACCCTGGTGCCTCCTAAAAGCACGCAAAAAAAGAAAGAGCTCGGTGCGACATATAGACAACGCACTAGTACTCCAGCAAAAATCCCGTGCACCGAAATAGGGTTAAATAAAAAAACAATTACGGCCAAAAAACCGCAGAAATCATTGGTTCACCGAACACTATTACCGGTGTGTCATATTACTATAGAGCACCAGTGCTTTAAAAACACGCCACCCCGGTGCCTCCTAAAAGTGCACGAAAACATAAAGAGTCCGGCGCGACATACAGGAAATGCATCGATACTCCATTAAAAACCCCGCGCACCGGAATAGGGTTAAATAAAAAAAAAATTATGGCCAAAAAACCACAGAAATCATTGGTTCACCAGACACCGTTACCGGTGCGTGAGGTTACTATAGAGCACCGGTGCAATAACATTATGTTGCCCCAGTGCCTCCTAAAAGCGCGCAAAAACAAAAAGAGTCTGACGTAGCATATAGGAAACGCACCAATACTGCAGTAAAAAGCCCACGCACCGAAATAGGGTTAAATAAAAAAATTACGACCAAAAAACCGAAAAAATCATTGGTTCACCGGACATCGTTACTGGTGCGTTACGTTACTATAGCACACTGATGCGTTACAGTTATGCCACCCCAATGCCTCCTAAAAGCATGTGAAAACATAAATAGCCTGGTGCGGCATTAAGAAAATGCACCGATACTCGTGTAAAAACCCGACGCACCGAAACAGGGTTAAATAAAAAAAATTATGGCCAAAAAATATCATTTTTCACTTTTGTTAGTTCTATAGAGATCTCAAGCACCAGTGCAAGTTATCCTTGCTTGAGCCGCACTGACATCTGTGCTCCCATTGCACTTATTGCACGCACTGTTGTTGTACATTGCCACCAATCTCCAACTTGAATTTTATAAAACAATGGACAAATTTTCTTTTTTTAATTGTACAACCAATATGCCTCCTTGATGAGTAAATGTACAGGTATTTTTCTTGTTTTACCATAATTAAACCTTTTAGTAGATTAGAATTTGAAAAATCCTTAAAATTAACAATTAAAAAAAAAAAAAATTTGTCGCACGGTGCGCTCGAGCCATTCGGCTCACACCAGTTTGCGGTGCTACCTTTAAATTTACAGGCCACACCACACCTGGTGCTGAAGGAATCTGCACTGGTTCCGAGGTAGTACCGCGAGGTGCACAGTGTTATTTTAAAATTTGTTAAAAGTGCCGTGCAGTCCTTTACCAGACTGCACCGCTGACAATGTTGAATCGAGGCCACTCGGTGCGTTGACCAAATTATCCACCCCAGGGCATGTAAGTTTTTCAGCGCACCGAAACCACAAATCGACATTGTCAACGGTTTAGGTTGGTAAACCGGTGCTAAGTGTATCTGCACCAGTTCCGGGGCGGATTCCAAAGGTGCACCATGTAACTGTAAATTTTACAACAAAGAGCATTGCGCTCGGACACTTGGCCGCACCGTACGACTATGTACGGTGGCAGGAGGGTGGTGTGCTGACTTAGCTATAAGCCTCGAGGCATATAGTGAAGTTATCGCACCGGCCTCCTGACACCGCACTTAGTGAACGGTGGGCTAAAAATATTTTCTAGAGCACCGTTCCCAGTGCTTTTTATATCATTATGTGCACCGTCGTCGGTGTGTCTCTATGGAGGGATGCATCGTTATCGATGCGTGACTGTGTTTTTGGCACACCGACTCTTGTTTTATTTATTTTTCAAAAAATATTTATATACGTATATTTGTAAATACATGTGTCATTTAATTAAAAAATTGTGTTTAATATGTCAATCATTCAGAGATGTGATAGGAGAGAAGAGGAGCAACAACAACAACAACATGTAGAATAATATAACATGGTTCGCCTGTGGGAGGCAAGATAGAGGGAGATAGATGCGTACCCTCGCCATATTACAGCAGCGACGCAGGGGCTCCTAAGGCAGGTAGGCCTCTTCAAGTTCTATGAGGAGGCTACTTCCCTAAAGTCCCATAGTGGTTTTTTGAGACATCTTATCCAAAGGTGGAATTCCCAGCAACAGGTTTTCTGAGTTGGTATCAACTAGTGGTACACGCCCACTAAGGAGGATGTATATTTTATTACAGGGCTTTCGAGGAGAGGGGCAGATTTTCCCGCGTTCCCCGAGGTTCCAGCTAGCTGTGTGGCAGGGAGTCAGTTAGTTTACTCCCAAAGATACATTGGAGCAGATAGATTGTCTCCTTCAGATTTTCAGGTCTCTAGAGGACAGTTACGTATTGGTGCATTTGGGCATGAGGAGGTCCAATGTCTCTCACTTATCATTTAGACCATTTCGCACAACACCAGTGACGAGAAACGCATTAGTTTCCAACTTTTATATTATGTTGATTCTTTACTACAGTAGCCATGACTTGTCAAGTGGTCTGCCATTTTTTTACGGCAGTTCTATACAGCATTAGATAGATGTCATGCTCGTGCACAAGGGAGGGTCAACTTCCCTTTTGCTTCAGAGATTTTTTGTTTATTTTTTGAGAGGTTTCAAGAGACGATGCCTTTTTTTCTTTGGCAGCCTCGTAGGCTGATTACTGAGGCACGTATGCATATGTGGGGGAAGATGATGCCCAAGAGGGAGGAGACTCTGTTTCCAATGAGGATATCAGATGATGCACTGGGGTTGCTAGCCTGTGTTTTTGAGCATCCCTTCATTATGGTCCCATGTCCTTATGCGAGGTTGGATTGGCGAGGGTGTGCCAACATCCTCTTCACAGATGACGAGCCGCCATATGATAGAGGTAATATTTTTTTTTATTTAAATTTATTCTAACATATTTAACTTGTTTTTATTAAATTGTGTAATGAAATTTTCTAATTATTGTTGTGTACTTATATATATTTTGCAAACATTGGTTCTTATGATGGCGAGGAGATGCCACCACCACCACCTGATCCAGTTGTGGATCTTGATGAGGATGTAGATGGAATGATGCCATGTATTGCCAAGGATCAGTAGAAGGTCGGTGCAGATCAGAGACCTACTCCTGCTGGTGCACAGGCCCATGGTCGACGTCTGAGTGATGCTAGATACAGGATGGAGTTGGGCGACCAACTCTTTGCATTATTTGTTGAGGCGAGCATCTGCCCCGCTGATTTCAGAGATATAGAGGCCGATGATAGGCTCTTACAGATGTGGAGAGGCATGCCGCGTGACATGTACAACCTGATGCGGCATGTCATAGCAGTTACGACAGCTTTTACGTGACTGACGAGGATTGTCGCACATTATGAGCGAGCCGCACCACATGATGGACATTCTACGAGGCGCAGCATGCCATCGATATCTCATGATCGTTCACGACCTCGCGCCACGCCATATTTGCATTAGACTCCAGTAGCATCTACTAGCAGTTATCATGGAGATGAGGCTCGATCATCAGTTGATCCATGACATTTATATTACAGTTGTATATTTTTAACATTATATATATATATATATATATATATATATATATATTATATGGTCCATGTATTTTATGTTCATTTTGCAGTTGTACTTAATTTACATGTTAGTGATCATCATTATGTGTATGTTGTTAGGTCATGTTAGATATGTTCATTTAATGTGCAACTTGCAGATAGATGTGTATGTGATAGCATGAGATGTATATTTGATGTTTTTGTTGTACTGATGATGTTAATATATAATGTTAATTGTGTTTTGTTAGATAATCATGATCACGATGATGCAGTTAGCGATTTTGAATGTGTTTTTTAGTCAAATATGATGTTGGTACGATGGTTATCATGAACGTGAAGTTTATTAATTAATTTATAAATACCAAATAATCATGATATTGTAAATTTGTAATATTTGTATTTTTAATTGTATTTAAAATTCTAAAATTGTAATTGTAATGATATGTATGTAAATTTCTAAAATTGTAATTGTAATTGTATATATGTAAAATTCTAAAATTATTATTGTACGTGAAATTGTAAAATTGTAATTGTAATTCTAATAATTATAATTATAATTATAATTATAATTTTAATTGTATGTAAAATATTTGTAAAATTTTAATTGTATTAATGTGAAATGAATTTATTAAAATTTGTAAATTTGTAAATTTTAAATAATTGTAAAATAATAAATATAGAATAATATGATTTATTGTAACATAAGGAAATTTAGAAAATAATGCAAATAAATTCCTATACTTAATTAGAATTATCATTATTTTATTATGATCTTAGATACAAAAAAAGAATTAATTTATATAGTACGCCATTGTTTTTGAGATCAAGTACATAATACCAAATTATCAAGTGAATTATTGATTTTAACATTAACAAAATTCAAATTACCAATTAATTCAAAATACATATTACATTAATATTTCGAAAAACTCATCTTAAAAAGTATAAATATTGATGAAATAACACATATTGTACCATATCACTCTTGTTTCTCATGATCACCCTCATTATCTTCTAGCTCGCATGACATGATAACACTATTGTTCTCAAAAATATGTTTTGATCTAGGGTCATGTGTCAATACGAACCACCAATCCCTATCCAACACATCTGGGTAGAAAACACCTGCTTGCAGTGTTTAGGGAAAACATAGGGCTCCTTAGCTTCATCCCACATCTTTCTAGAGTTGATACATATCAGCCTACTATTGCGATCTTCCTTTACATTATTTCCGATCAAAGGTGTCCCGCCACTTGCACCTAAAAATAACACATTGGAAAGAAGAAAAATCCACTTCAATGATCTCTTGTATCTTTCTGACGTAACCTAACGTCCCTCTTACTAGTTGTTGATCACGGTGGCTAGATCGACTAGATTGATCGAACTCTACTTCCACTCCACAGTCTTGTGTGATTTTTCCAGCATCGGCATTTTTTGTACAAAAATGGTGTCCATATGCCCACATAGATGGGAAAAAATTCACCTATTATAAAAAAGTTTAAAAAATCATATAAGTGTCATTTGTCTTATAAATAATAATCCAAAAATTAAAATATGAAATGTAGATGTATTAATATAAGTTTCAAATTTATAAATAAATTATTATCGAGTTGCTGCACCCAATCCCTACGTTTAGTGTATCCTCTTCAGCACGCGGGTAACGACTAGTAGCACCATATTTCTCTCTAACTTGGTCAGCAACCCAACTATTGGGGCATATTTTTGGCATATTTTCTTTTAAATGATTGGGATAAGGCATACTTCTACCATTCAACCATCTGAATTATTTCCTGTCACTATCCCATTTCATTCTTTTTTGTTTGTACAATGCGACCCACAGTTGTGTCACTTCAGAATTGTAAAGAATGAATTTATTGATTGCTTAGATTTCTGCATTTGCTGATGAAATCAAACCAACATTATATATTACTTAGATATCAAAATATACATTATATCGAAGTTCAACATGAATATTAATTACTTTTTGTAAATTTGAAAAATTATGAGTCGCTTACTCTTTATCAAGCGCTTTTTTCCACTTGTTTGGAGCAACTCTCATTCTCTTTTGTCTTCATCCAATTCATCGCCCCAAATCACTACACCTGGTCTGTTGTCGATCTACTTGATGTACTCACTGGAATAGTAGAAAGACTCATACGATATGTACCCCTCTACCATAGACCTCTCAGGTTTTGCCCTTTGTTGAACAAAACCTTTCAATTTCTTCATGTACATCTCTAAGAAGAACATGCAACAACAAGAAACAACCCCAACTAATTCAACCTCATCTACCAGGTGGATTAGAAGATGAACCTATAAGTCCATGAAACTCGTTGGCAGTTCCTTCTCAAACATACAATCTCAACTATCTCTTAAATCCATCGTGGAATGCTAGCCACATGAATCTCCTTTGACGTGATCCAACGTACAAATGCAGATAATTTAGATATGGCATGTCCTAGGTCTTGAGGGAATTCATGTTTCACACACCCACGCACAAACAAAAGATAATGACACTGCAAAGTTATAAAAACGTGCAATAATATACAAAATTAGTTATGTTTTATGATCACTGCATGGGATAAAATTTATTAATATAAAAAATAATAAAATCATGCTTTTGACATTATACGTACTCTTAGAAGATTCAAATGGTCATGTGATTTCAACCCCGACAAATGGTCATCCACGGTGAAGCAGCATCGTAGTGAAGACCCATATGAAGTTGGCACCCTCACATCCATTATAACTTCCTTTGCCAAAGATATATCATATTTTTTTAAAATCCATGGGACATCACCTTCTTTGAAAAACCATGAATTAGAGGGCCCAGCGCCTGCCTCTAATCTCATACTTTCTAATCGTCTTGGCCAATATTTATTTTTAGTTTTTGAAGTAATAAGATCTTTCCTAACTGCCAATGTGTCACTTTGTTTTGATGATATGTGCCTCCATAAAGAAGATGAAACATTTTTAAATATATACATGGGATCTAATAAGTGGGAAATCTTAAGATGCTCCCAATATGGGAGGTCATAAAAGATAGATTTCCTTTTCATCCCAATGGGAAATTTCTCAACATAGGTGTTGAAGAAATCTGGATCATCGAACTTAGGCACCGCATTTGAATCGAACATTTTTGTGAACTCCTTCTCCTTCACTCTCTCATATGCTCTAAGCCATTCAGATGGTGTCATTATTGGAGGACTTTGGGTTCTTTCTTGTTTACCATTGAAAGCAAATGTTGCTCTTCTGTAAGGGTGTTGTTCTAGTAGGAATATCCTGGAGAAATCATACACTGGCTTTTGTAGGTCCTTGGACCATCTAGCTTTCAGAGAAGGTCCACAACATTTACATCCAAAATACCCTTTTGTTACAAGACCTGTGAGATTATATTTGTATACATTAAGTAATATGCATGGCACGTTAAAGAATATCATGAAGATCAGAAAAAATAATATTACAAAGAATTAAATAACTAATATGTGAAAGAATATTATTACATTATATATAAACAAATCAATAAATTAAGCATGTAATTTACCAGAGCAAACTCCTAAGCTTGGATAATCATGTGTCATGTAAGCACATATGCCATACAAAATAAACCTCCTCTCTGCTGCAATGTTTCTTGATACATTGTATACATTTATCCCATCCCATAATTCTTTCAATTCATCTACCAGTGGTTGTAAGTAGACATCCCTATTCTTCACTTGTCTTCTACCAGGGATTATGAGAACCAACATAATATTTTCATTCTTCACGTACAACCATGGGGGGGTATTGTTATTGATCACTACTACGGGCCAAACAGAATAGTTGGTGTTCTGGAGGGAATATGGGTTGACGCCATCCATGGCTATGCTGAGTCGTAGACTTCGTACTTCGTTCTTGAATTTTTCAGGCCATATATCCTCTATATGCTTCATGGCTATTGAATCAGTTGGTATTCACATAACTCCCAACTCACTTCTGTGTGAGGCATGCCATCCCTGAAACATAGATAATTCTTTGCAATGAAAGAGCCTTTGAATCCTTGGGATTATAGGCATGTGCCTCAATATCTTAAAAGGAGGACCAGTACATGATTTACCCTTCTTTTTTTATTTATCATACCTGTCATGCCCACATTTCGGACACATCTCTTTGTCTGCATATTCTCCTCTATATAGAATACAATAATTTTGACATGCATGATACGATATGTACTCAACACCCAACATTTTCAACAATTTTTTTGCCTCTTCGCAGCTACCGGGCAAGACATTATCACTCAGAAGAACCTTATCTTTGAATAACCTATAGTTGGTGACCATGGAAAACTATATTAATAAATGTACATTAATGTTGATATAATTTTTAACGTTCATAAAATTTAACATTTTTAATGTTCATTGCAATGTACTAATTATATTTCAAATTTATATATAAGGGAAGTACTTTATGGTAACTTACCTCAAAATTTCTGAGAAACATGCATTTGACAAACCAAAATTTTCTTTCAAGTTGTACAGTAACATCGTTGTCCCCAACTGGGTAGAATTTTACTGACCGTCGGGTCCAAAGAGAGGGGTGGTGGAAGCAAATTTACGGCTTTTGAAAAAGGTGTCAGCGATATGAGCATCATCACCTAGCTGATCATCATTTTGGAATGCATCTAACAACATTGTCTCCATGGCAATCGTATCCCTTAAGTAATCATACATACCAACCTCTATTTGATTGTCTCCATTGCCAGCTTGTGAAGAACTACTATTGTTGTAGTCACTCCTAATTGGTGAATCTGGACGTAGCGGGAATTGAATCGGTGGTTGATTCAACCATTCTTGGTATCGTTCCTCTCTGATTTTTTCTTTTAATTCAGCCTTCTCTCGATTTGACATTGTCTTGGAATGCAACGAAAGATGGTAGGTAGGTCGTTCATCATCACTAGAATCCTAATAATTAAAAAAAAAAATTGAACATGATTAATACAAAATATTATGATATCAATTATTAACCACGTTTACAATATTGCATGATTATAAATTGGTTTGAAGTTGAAATAATTACATATTAATTAATATATATACCAAACAATTATAGTTATAATTACCATCATTGTCCCGGGATTGTGGCTAGAAGATGTAATATTGTAGCAATTGGCATGGTGAAGCGGTTGTCCATTTTCATCTACCAAATGTGTCTTGCGGTATGCAGCTCCTGATAAGAACTTTCGATGTTTTGGAGCAGTACTTTGAATATAATTTTGTGCATCTGAACTCGATGATGAATCTGCATGAACCTAAAAATTTGTATACATTATAAAGTTAATTAAGTTGTGCATGATTGACTACATGGATAAAAAAACATACATAAATTCAATTAGATAGTGAAAAAATAAAAAAAAAACCTGAAGTAAATATTACGTCTCCACATGGATAGGGAGAACTCCGTGATGGACTTTGAGAAAAATTATGGAACGAGCTGGATTTTGAAGAATTGTCCATTTCATATAATATATGATATTTTCTCCCTGCATTTGAGAAAAACAACAATAAACTTTGGTGCACAAACCTAAATGTAATTATGGTGTGTACTGTTTAGATAACCGTACCGGCCAGTTCTTTATTTTGCACACCGGTGCACTTTTGTAATAAGTAGCACCAGTGCGGTTCAATTAAATGACGCACTGGTAAACAAATAACCACAATAAAAAAAAATTCAACCCTATTTTCTGTAAGTGAAAAAAAAACAGTAAATTGAAAATTGGGCGACAAAATATTTTTGAAAATCTAATTTCATAAAACATTTCTTTAAATACTAAACACTTTTCATTATTTCACTATTTTTGCAAAAAAAATTAGCCAGAGATTTGTAGGATACATACCTGGAAAAAACAGAGCACGAGAGCACTGTGGAGCAGGGAAATACATTTGAACAAAAGTATTCAGACAATTCAAATTCCAAACCTCTGGTAATTCAAACCCTGTACCATAGAATTTTAAACGACGTGAGTAAATTTTATTGCTTTTTTGTACTTTGTTCTGCAGTTTATTTTATGCATTGAAATAAGAAATCAAAGTCTATTGTTTTGTTTTATTTTTTCTCTAGTTTTTTATGAAGTAAAATACAAAATCAAATCTTATTGTTTTTTTAACCTTTTGTTTCTGCAGTTTTTTACCTATTTTGTAGTTTTTAGAAACAAAAATTTAAAAAAAAAAAAAGAATTCAATTTTTAGAAACAAAACCCAAGATTGTTTTTGTTTCTGCCATTTTTTCTCCCTCTTTCTTTTCAATTTAGATTTATAGGGTTTTGTACTCATAAGAAATCCAACCCACGGGACGACTTGCATATTCGGATCCCAATCCATGTTGGCCCTTGCATCAATATTTAAAAAAATATAGATTTTTTTCTGCTGGTGCGCCCTGCGT
This sequence comes from Pinus albicaulis, assembly GCA_034641835.2. Lineage (NCBI taxonomy): Eukaryota > Viridiplantae > Streptophyta > Pinopsida > Pinales > Pinaceae > Pinus > Pinus albicaulis. Next base: position 1,111,471,830 of record CM076572.1, on the reverse strand, counting down.
AACATTGCACACTGGTGCACTTGGTTATACCAACGCTAAAGTACAATGATGAAAAATTAATAAAAAAAAAAAGAACAAAAAAAAAATTATCAGTGCACCATTTGTAACATATGGCACCAGTGCACTATTACATTATGGAGCACCGCAAAATGTTTTGTTTTGGAAAAAAACCATTTTACAAACATACCCTACATTATTTTTGTTTCTGCCCTTTCTTCTCCCACTTGCTATGATTTCAGAATTAGGGTTTTTCAATTTATATTTATAGGGTTTGTATTGCTAAATATAAGCTTAAGACATGCAACCAACGGGAGGATCTTCATAGTCAGATCTCAATCCATGTCGACCCTTGCCTCAATCTTAAAAAAAGACATTTTTTTCGTCGGTGCCCCCTTCGTAACATAGCACACTAGTGCGCTCTGTTATACAAGCACACCACGCAAGTACAATGATAAAAAATTAAAAAAACAAATTATGTTTTTATCAGTGCGCCATATGTAACATATGGCACCGGTGAACTATTACATTATGGCGCACCGCACAACGTGTTGTTTTGAAAAAAAATCAGTTTACAAACATACCCTACATTATTTTTTTTCTACCTCGTCTTCTCCCACTTGCTGTGATTTTAGAATTAGGGCTTTTTAATTTATATTTATAGGGTTTATATTGCTAAATATAAACCAAATACATCCAACGAATGGGTTGACCTACATAGTCAGATCCCAATCCATGTTGGCCCTTGCGTAAATAAAATAAAATAAAATAAAAAATCAGTGTCCTATTTGAAAGAGTGCACCGGGGCGCTCTGTTATCACAGCGCACCACGAAATTACTATCATAAAAAATTAGAAAAATATGCAGCCATTGCACTATTCTATTATGACGCACCACAAACGTTCAGTTTCGAAAAAAAAAACTTTTAAAAAATACAACCTTACTTTATTTTTGTTTCTCCCCTTTCTTCTTCTTCTTTCTATGATTCAGAATTAGGACTTTTCAATTTAGATTTATAGGGTTTGTATTGCTAAATATAGACCTAATACATGCAACCGACGGGACGATTAGCATAGTCGTATCCTAATCCAGGTGGGCCTTGGAATGATTTTTAAAAAAAGAAATTTTTTTACCGGTGTGCCTTATGTAAGGTAGCGCACTAATGCTCTGTTGTTTACAAGAGCATCGGATAAGTAATGTGAAAAAATAAGATTTTTTAATGGTGCGCCATATGTAAAATATAGCACCTATTTATGCTAAAAAAACTAACACTGGACGATTTTTATTATTTTCATGATGGTTAACCAATGCGGTCATTGACATGTAATGCACCGGGGCTTCTTGTTGACATAGAGCACCGTACGATGTATTATACTATTTTTGCAGTGTGTGGGAAAGGCATACATGCACCAACGTACGGGGGCTTCTTGTTGACATAGAGCACCGTATGATGTATTATACTATTTTTGCGGTGCATAGGAAAGACAGACACGCACTGACGTCGGTGCGTTAACCATGAATGGTGCACCGGTTTTTTGAGATTTTTTTTTTTAATTGAGAAGTTGACAGTGTATTTAAAAACATATTATTGACTGATATGATACAGGTTTTATATTTTTAAAGAAATTACTGACAAGAGATCAAGTAACAAAAACACTGATAACACATCAAGAAAAGCAAAAAAGGCAAGTTCTTTGTAAATTTTTTACAAAAAAATTATTTTTGAACTATATGTAAGTTTAAATAATATGTATTATTTAATGTGTAAAATGAAGAGCCACAAAATGACGAAGCTCGATAAGATTTCTAATCTAGGACCAGAAGAACGTATAAGCTTGATGGAAAAATTGCAAAAGGATGAATCGGGTGAATGAAAAAATATTATCAATCCAATATGAGTTTCTTTTCTTAGTTTTCATTAGTAATATAATTAAAATTATTAAATAACATGTGTGAAAAATTCTATTAATTCACCTCTATGTAATGTTCTACAGGGACCAACAACTCAGAAAAGGAATGTTGTTCTAAGAAAAGAAAAACAATAGAACATGCAAATGAAAATGAATTGCTCCTTAGCTCATCTGGAGTGGTGTTGGAGGTTAACAAAAGGGGGAAAAACTTTTACAAATGTTTGAGGGATCTAGTGAAACGAATGTATAGACGTTCTTTCCACTTACAATACAAAAACCAATCCAATGATTCCAAGAACCAGATTTTATGTAAACTACAGGAAGAGTTTCCAGAGAATTGGTCAATGAGACATGTCAGACTTTTAATAGCAAAAACATACAACAACAAAAAAGAAGGAATGAAAAAATAATATTCCTTTAGATGTTTGTCTAGAATTATTTATAAATATCACTTTTGTTATACTTACTTTTCATATATCAATATAAAAATTAAATAGTTTATTGTCATGTTACATTTTTAGGAAGATTATGAAAATCTCAAAAGATGAACAAGCTGATATCAGAAATATGCCAGTAGGAATGTCCAAAAAGGTGTACAAGGAGATGGTCAAAGAAATGGACAAAATTGCATCGTGGGAGGAGCCATCTCAACAACAACGTGCTTCAAATGTAATATGTAATCATTGAATTTTTTTATCATTAGGTAAAATAAATAAACAATTTAGCATTAAATATTAATTTTCAAGTATTTTCTTGCAAAAAAGAAAAGAAAATGGAACCCATTTAGCACATAAAACAGGATGACAAGGAAGAAAAGGATTGATATATAAGTTTGTGAGTAATTGTTACTTCCTTATAACAACTTAACTAAATTTCATTTTTGTATTTTTAAGTTGTTTTACAAAAATCATCATTGAATGTCTCCAAACAGGTGCTAACATACAAAGAAGAACCATCAGAGGAATTGATTGAAATTGGTTTAAATATGGGTTGTGCGTATATGTTGGCATATCAGAACTTAATTGTGGAATTTGTAAGCATCTATCGATCTTGTTTTACTTAGCTCCATCTATAATTAATAGAAAAAATAAATCTTTTATATTAAATATATGATTTCTTATGGGGTATAAAACTTGCAGGAAACAAAGTATGGCACTGCGCCAATAGATCAAATCTTAAAAGATGGCATGTTACATGGTTTTGAAAGAATGTGTATAGTTTATGAGTCAATTGTTGCATTGGTACGTCATTTCTTTTCGATTTACATTGATGTATATTATTTAATATTGCAATTTTCATTATTCTCACCAATGTATATACACTCATTACAGTTTATTTTTATGTTTGTAGATTGAAGAAGGTGAAGAAGAAGAAAACAATCAACGTTGTGAACAAAACATTTTTGAAAATAACCCAAGTCATGGAAGTAGCTCTAGCAGTTCAAGCTAAGAATGATGATCACTATGTTTGGATATAAAAGCAAGGCCTTTTACTATTTTTGGAAATATGTCTGTGAAATCAGACATTTTATTTAATGTAATGGACATAGTGTCCCAATTGAAAGATAAAGGGATACCAATAACTGTCCCATTTTGTATGACAAAGAATGTCTTATTCATATATGTATATATAATAAAAAATGTTTTAATTTATTCTATTGCGTTCTCTATTGTCGCTATTGCATTCTCCATTGTCGTTCTCAAATGCAGTAATAAAAATTTAATTCATATGAATATTGTTATAACATATATATGTGTCGAATTTTGATGAATAATGAATTTTTAAAAACCACAATAATTATGATATGATATAACAAATTAATCTAAACATCACATTCAAATCCATTAATAAAAATTTAATTAATATGAATATTTTTATCATATGTGTCAACTTTTAATGAATAATTAATTTAAAACAATCACAATAATTGCACTGCCACAGGTTGATGTTTCTAAAAAATACAAAATGAAAACCAGTGCGCTTGTATTATTAAGCACAGCGGTGTGTTTTAACTACCCATCGGGACCGCACAAATACCAAAACCAGTTAAAGATATCGAGGCGTTTGTGTGGTACGGTGATCTGGTGTGTTTATGTATCTATACGCACCGGTGTCGTTTTACCACCTATGAGCACTGCACGAATACCGATACCAATTATAAATTGCGGTGCGTCTGTGTGATACTATGCACCGGGGCATTTTTTCTGTCTATACGCACCGGTGCATTTGGATGACCAATAGGCATTGCATGAATATCGATACCAATTACAGATCTCAGTGCATTTTTGTGATAGTACCCGTCGGGGCATTTATGTGTCGATAAGCACCGGTGCATTTATATGACATATTTTCACAGCACGAATATCGATACCAATTGTAAACCTCAATTCATTTGTATGATACGATGCACCGAGGCATTTATATAAGCATACGCACCGGTGCGTTGGTATGACCTATGGGCACCACTCAAATCCCAAGACCAATTAGAACGGCCCTGTGCATTGTATCACCAACACCAAGCCCGGTGTTGTTATTTTCCTTAATGGCCCGGTGTTGTTATTTTCCTTAATGGCCCGGTGCATTCTCCTTCGACCGCCCCAGTGCACTGTCTACTGATACGCACCGGTGCGTTAAAACCTGATAAGATCACCAACAAAAAAACATCTGTAATCACCTCCAGCTGCCCATTTTTTTTATTTGTGTTGAATTTCTATTAAAATCTCCGCCAAAACCTCCGTTACTAGAAAGGATGTGGTAGCATATATGTTTTTTTGACAATTTTGGCCAATTTTATAACACTAAAAACCTCCTTTATCACCTCCGCTTGAGGGTCTTTTCCTTTTATTGCAATCTCATACCTTACACAATATGTCTAATCTAGTGATCTTAATCATTAGATCTCATAACGGTTTGATTTGCTTGGAATAAATGAATATCGAAAATCGAAATTTTTAGCCAATAAGGATGTATATGTTTCTTTTTCTTTTGAGACGTGAAATGTGATCTACGCAAATCGCACATCACATTTTATTGCAGTGAACATAAATTTCCTTTTAGTTAAACTTTGTGGAATGAAAAGTGCACTAAAGATACAGATAGTTTTGTGCATTGTCGGATTTTATGAATGTTTCATTATTTTTTTATTGTGTTTTTGAGTCTGACTCATCGCAAATTTTCCGAAATGTTATAAGTTTGTTCTTTAAAGAAGGCACGACACGATATCTCTTTTAAATGGATTTTTAAAGCTTTTCAACTGGGATTTTATAAAAAGGTTGAAGCACATATCGCAATTCACAAATCTTATGTGTGTTTTAATTTTTTTAGTTTGTAAGTTATGCAATTTGCAGTAAGATATTTTCAATCAAAGAGGAAACGAAAAAAACCTTTATTTCCTAAAATTTTAAGACTTGTAATTAAATGAAATAATGCTTATAAATTTCTATTATTATTTTTAAAGGGTCCCTATTTATTTTAATAATAAATTGGGGGGGTGTTGTATATTACAACGATTGGCGATTCACTTAGGAGAACCAGTTATCTCTGATTTATTTTTTGAAATTTCTAAAACTTTTCAAAATAAAAATAGTTGCAGGAATTAATTTCAATACAAATAATATTTCATTAATAAATAAATCTCACTTTATCATAATCCTTAAGATTTCCTCTTTAAAAAATTAAAATATGAATATCTATATCAGTCTTTACTAAGTTCAAAAAAATTAAGTGGCTCATTCATATTAGATTTATAAATATATACTATTTTATCACAGATAGAGCCTCTGATCCAATAGGAAATTTAAGCCTTTGGCAGGGTTACCTTTTACCCAACAATGATTCATTGTCCCATCCAGTTACTATTATAATCTTCCAAAAATAAGTTCTATTTTATATACTTTATCTCTTTTAGAAATTTTTCTTTTTTTAAATATTTTCTATGTATTTTTATCACTTAAAATCCATTTTCTTGGCTTGGTAACCAAATATTGACAATGCCATTCACTGGTTATAACTAAAATGATCAAGTTGGATCTTGATGAGACCCCTTTTCTGTTGATATTATCTCACTTCATTACCCTATTTTGGTAGGCAGTATTGGTAATGTCAGTTTAACTATTTCCTTATGAACATGGTAAACAAGCTCGTGATGAGACTTATTATCTTCTAATATTTTTAGCATAATTTTTTGAATTACTTTCTGAAAATTGAAAAGTTTTCCAAATGGGGTGAATCATTAGTCCTTTTGAGGATTCTGGACGATAATTTTAGAGTTTAAGATTGCTTATTTGTAAAAGAGTCTTTACAATATTAAAGATTCTTTTCTTGAATGATAGTAGAGTAACCATACTTTATAAAACCAAGACATTATCAAAGAATAAATAACTTCAGTGAAGTTACATTTTTTAGTGAAATAAAATCTATTTGATATTCAAAATTTTCAATTGTTTCCTTAACAATTCTTATTTCTAGAAGCAATAAATCAAAAAATATTTTCTGAGATGTTTATTTGAAAAGCCAAAAATCTATACCATTCAAATTTTATTTTCCTAATAAAAGACAGTAATATACAAGGAATATATGGGGTTACCTCCTATGAAAAATATTTCTTTAAAATATACCCATTAACAGGCAAAGAAACCTTTTTTCCTGATAGATCTTGTAATAAAAACGTTGATGGGCCTATTTCTTCTATGATTTGAAATGGTCCAAGTCATAGTCTTTTGAATTTGGTATGTTTATCTTTTTCCTCATGTGCTTTATCCTATTTCAGTACTAGATCACCAATTTGAAATGTTTTTGGAGTGACAGAATTTTTATCAAATGAGGCTTTAACTAACTGTTGATGGTGTGTATGTGTAACTTTAGCTTTTTCCCTTTCTTCTTCAAGTTTAAGAATTTCAAATTGTCTTACTTGTAAGGAAGAAGAAGGTGTTTCATCAATAAATTAGATTAGGGCAAGAGAAGGAATAACTAAATTCGTAGGAATAACAACTTATTTCCCGTAAACAAGGTTAAATGGAGAAGTGCCAATGGAGGCTTTCTGAGTTATTCGATCTTCCCAAAGGGAAAATGTTAAATATTTATGCCAATCCTCTTTGATTCTGATCAATAGTTCATTTAATGATTCTAATAAGGTTTTTATTTGTTGATTCTGCTAAACCATTTCCATGGGGATAATAGCTAGTAGAATATTTGAGTTTAAAACCTCTTTTAATGACAAATTATATCATAGTAGCTCCAGAGAAATACAATGCATTGTCAAACATCAAAGCGGTGGGTAAACCAAATCTAGTTATGATAAATTGATCAATGAACTCGATAATATTCTCTCAGTTGGATACTTTTAGTGAAATTTCTTCCACCCATTTAGTAAAATTATCTGTAATTGTGAGGATGTATTTATGATGTTAATTGGAGGAGTTAGGAACAACCTCACTCATTATATATAATCCCAATTACTCAAATGGTTGTTCAATATTAACTGGTTGTAATGGAAAATTCTTGTTTTCTTTGTCTTCCAGACGCACTTTGACAAATTTTACATTTCCTCACATAATCATGAGCATATTTGAAAAGTGTTGGCCAATAGTAATTTGCATGTAGGAATTTTTGTGCTGTTGTATTCCCTCCAAAATGTCCTCCAACTGGTTCGTCGTGGAGTTCGTGCAAAACTTTTTTTGCTTCAGTTTTCTCTAAGCATATTAATAACACATAATCAAAGTTTCTTCTAAATAATACATCATTAACTATTTCGTATTTCTTAGCTTGCAATCTTAAAGCACATTTTTTTTATAACTGAGCTGTGTGGGGGCATATCCATTTTTCAAATAAAATTTAAGATCAGCATATTGAGACTGAGCATCGTTGAGGCTTACCTTTGATAATTGTACATCATTACATGAATCTGCTTCTGATGATAAATGGGATTCTCTTGTTAGCATTCTACAAAACCTTTGACTTCTAACTATTTTAGGTGGTCTAATTTATACATCATATTCTTGTAAATCCATAACCCAGCTAGCCCTTTTCTCTCCTAGTTCTCTTTGCATCAATAATTGCCCTACTGTAGAGAATGGAACTATTATCTTGGTGTGAGTTTTGAGGAGAAATGACCTAAAAAAATTTATGGCTTTGAAGACAGCAAATGATTGTTTCTCAACAAATGAATATTTTAGCTCTGCACCTTACAAATTGGAACTAAAAAATGATATTGTTGTTTCAATTTGTTGGTCATTGAGCTATGTCATAACTGCAGCATAAGATGTATCTGATGATAATGTGTATAAAGTGAAAGGATTAAGAAAATTGGGAGTATTCAATAATGGAGCATTAATAATAGATTGTTTAATTAAATATAATGCTTCTCTCTCATTATATCCCCACTTGAAAACTAAATTTTTATTAATCATTGGTTGTAAACGTAAAAAAATCTATGAAAATTGAGGGACGAATCTCTTTACAAATTTTATCTGTCCAAGAAATGACTGCATGGTTTTCTTATTATGAGGGAAAAGAATCCTTTTAATTTCTTCGATTATTTTAGGATCAATATAAATACATTTTTTGGACACTATAAATCCTAAAAAATTTCCTTCATCTAAATCAAAATATGACTTCTTCGGGTTAAGTGAAATTCCATATTTTTTAAATCACTCAAAGACTTGTTTTAGGTCATTCACATGGTTGGTTTCTTATCTAGAAAATATTGTGATGTCATATAGATAAATAACCATTGATTTGTTAATGAGTTCTCTAAAAGTTGTGCCCATGGCTCTTTGAAAAGTGGCACATGCATTGATTAACCCGAATGGCATCTTTTGATAGGCATAAGTTCCCCACTTAGTCCTGAATGTAATATTCAATATGTCATCTAGATGTACTATGATTTGGTTATATCCTAAAAACCCTTCTAGAAAATACATAAGTTCAGAACCAGCTATAGTTTGTAGTATGTGTTACATGGTTGGTAATGGAAAATTGTCCTTCTGACATGCTTTATTTAAATTTATAAAATCAATACAAATCCAATATCACCATTTTTCTTCCTGACATGAACCAAATTTGATTCCAACTTTGAATGTCTAATTGGAAATATAATCTTAGCTTTGAGGATTTTATTCGATTTTGTTTTGATTTGACTTTCAAGATTAGGATGAATCTTCCTAAACTTTTGTTGTATTGGCTTCTCATATGAAATCATAGGAATAATATGTTGAATAAAAGAAGTGTCATATGTTTTAAGATCAATATAATCCCAAGAAAAAACAATTTTGTAGGTCTTTAATAACTTGACAAATGATAATATTTCTTCAGAAGACAGACCGAGACGTAATTTGAAATTTTGTGGTTTATCATCGGTTCGAAGATTTACTAACTCAAATCTTAAAGTTGAAATTTGAGTTTTAGAATTAGTAATTCTTTTAAACATATCCTTTAAATCATAAAGGTATTATAATTTGACAACTGACTTTGGTATTGGATTTTCATCCTATTCTTTCTTTATATGGATGTCATGTTCATGTTCATCCAGAATTTGATTATCATAAGGTCCTTATGATGTAAGGAAATCTATAATATCATAATCATGATTAAAGACTCTCCATTTAGTAATATTATCATGAATAGATGGTCTAAAAATCAACTCAATAGAAAACCTATCAGGACTAAATTCTTGGGATGGAATTACTTTTGATGCTACATTAGCCAATAAATTTGCACTAGCATTTTGTATCCTGGGCACAGAGGAGATATTCAAAGCTAAGAAATGAGAAGTCAAATCCTGGACTAATGATTGATAATGTTTAATATGTCCATTATTACAATGAATCATATTTCTTACTTGTTTGATAATTATTTATGAATCTCCAAATACTTTCAGATATTTGATGTCAAGGTAAATTTCTTTATACAAACCTTGAATTAGTGGTTCATATTCAGCTGTATTATTGGTGTATTCGAAATCTAATCTGCAATCTAGCATGGTTTTTTCTCCTTCGGGACTTAAAAAAATACAACAAGCTCCTACACCATCTTCTGATTTAGAACCATCAAAATAAAGAATTAACTATTGGTTTATCTACAAAAATTTTACATGTAGAAGTGTGTGTTTGAGAAAAAAAATTAATTTGAGAGATAATTGCATTATCAAAGAAGGGTGATGGTTGGGCATTAAAATTTCCAAGAAATGATTATGCCGAGTAATTTCCAATAATATTATTATTGAATGCTACTGGCTCATTGATTCCTTCAAGATCAATAACTGTATGTTTCATGAATTTTTTCTTATCTACTCGAATTTGGTTTGTATTTCCATTTTGGGGTAGCCACATATTTGACCAGTATGTTGAAAAATATCCATGAAGTTTCTCAAACCAGTCTCTGCTCAATACTAAACCATAAAACTTAGGAATATTAGCTACCAAATTATCAATTATCTGGGAAAACTTAGGATTTGATGATAATCTAATGGAAACAGAATTTATTTCTCCTACAACCTCTACTTTTGTTCGATCAAGTTTTACTATATGAACATGATAATTTTTAGGAGTTATGTTCAACTTAGAACATACTTATTTTGGCATGATATTAGAGGAAGCCCCTGAATCAATTAAGTTATTATTAACAGTTTTATTAAAAATATCATAAGTTAAAAGAAAGGGAGGAGTATGAGAGTTGGATCGATCACCTATCATAATAAGATTTTTGGCATCTATTTTAGCTGAAGGAGAAGGATGTTTACTGATATGATTAGAAGCCTAAACTACTACTAGAGCAAGTAAGAATGAAGTAGGAACTGCATTTAAATCCCTAAGAAAAATATTTTGTTGTTGTTTTAGTTTAGTAAGTTCATGGATTGAGATGTTAACCCTGGTCTTTTTCATATCTTCAACTACATTATATTCAATGGTATCAGAGACTACCATTGTCTTTGATGTAGATGGAACATCTAAAGTAACAGGGTTAGTTTTTGTAGCTTTAGATGTAGAATTTTTACTTACTATTTTTTATTTAGCAAGAGCTGAGTTCTTTTTTTTCTGATTAGGTTGCGGTGCTTCAATGTTATTCTTGTTTCTTGTACTAACGGGTAAATCTTCATATTGTTCATCATTCGGTAGGATAAAATCCCACATGTCATTTAGTTCAACTTATTCTTATACTTCAGTTTCTTCTTCCTCGTCTGTATCTTGATCAGATTCAGCATTATATATAATATTGGGAGGTTGAGATGTGGAAGACTCATTTTTCTTGAAGGGTTTGAAGGGCTTATTTGTACTAGAACTTTCAATTACTTGCTTTTTTATGTCTGTCATTTCGTTCGTCATGGTTTTTAGTACTTTCTGAAGACCTTCCACATCAAAAGGATATTTTGGTGTTTTTTCCTTTGAATCATCTTTAAAAGATACTTTCTTGGATTTCTTTTCTGCCTGATAATTCTTCTTTTCAAGAGATATAATACGTTTCTCGAGAGACAAAGCTTCTTACATATTTTCTGCCAGTGTTGCTAACTTTTCCCTATCAACAAAAATGGTTATGTTGGATGGGAGAGAAGAAATATACCACTCAATTTGAACCTCAGCACTGGGAGCTGATGTAACTGGGATTTTATTGAGTAATTTATTAAACCTAGAATTGAAATATTTAATTCTCTCTCTTGTCTTAGCCTTTACATTTGATAGATCATTGATAAACTTGGCTAGGAATTGTACTTCAAACATATTCCAGCTATTTATAGAGCGATTAGGTAATGAAAAATACTAGGATCATGTAGATCCTGTAAGAGTATATAGGAATAATCTATCTACAACATCTTCTTCAATTACCTCTTTTAAATTGATGGCTAACATATAATTATGGATTTGTTCTTCAGCCGGGATACCATCATCTGGATTAAATTTAGGTAACCATATTTCAGTGTATTTCAGAAGAGGATAAAGAGGAGCAGGCATTTATACAGCACCTCGATTGTTCCATGGTTGTACATTTGGTGGAGGTCGTTGGCCTGCCATTGGACCTTGGGTGGAGATGATAAGTGAATTTTTAGATGAAGAAGAGGCAGGATGAGTTCTAGAACTAGTTGTAGGAGTTGTAGTTGAGTACGAGAACTAGTTAAAGTAAAATTGATTGTTGGAATTGAAGTTGTGCAAGTGAGTGGAGGTAATGGAGGTGAATGGGGTGGATTATTGGAGAATAACTCACTGGTGGTTGACTCTGATTCAGTCTTCTTTATTTTCCTTCAATAAGTATCAATAGGAAATTCAAAAGGATGGATTCATGTCTTCCGAGTTTCCGATCGAGTTAGTATTTGTCTAGGTTGCAAAGAAGATGAAACACTAATTTCGGATGTTTGAGAAGTTCCGGGATTCTCAGCAGAAATGGATACTCTCTCTAAATTTTCAATCAAAGAATAAACTTATGTGGAATTTTGGTGAAATTGTAGAAATATTATTGGTTGAGTTTCACTAGGAGACTTAGGGGAGGGATGTTCAACCTTAGATCTTAAGGATTTGTATCTAGCTAATGTTCTAGAATTTGAAGGATGTCAAATCCTAGAATAAAATATCTACTTCAAAATCATAATCATCATTTCAAACCAAAAGAAACATATCAAAACAAATAATTAATAAGAAAATAAGAGGAGGGGCCCATTTCATTTGAAAAATGAGAAGGGAGTCTGTTGGGTAGCCAACAATTAGTGCCTCACTGGGTGAAACAATTTTCTCTGACTAAAAAAATGTGTAATATAAAGAAAATATAAATCATATGTTGCATAAAAATTAGATTATAAACAGAATTAAACATGATTACTTTAACTTGAATTAGGACTAATTAAAATCTATTATTAAAAAATATTGGTTCATAGTTGCATCACTATGCAAAAACTAAAATACAATTTGTTATAACTCATATATTTTTAAAACTTTTATAAACAAAAATTTCAAAAAAAAGAAACAACTAAACATGCGAGTAATGTAAAGATGACTTCAATACCACATTCATTGCCTCTAATGCTAGTCAGGTGTCCATATCCTTGAAAGGGATGTATTCTAGCCTAAATTCATTTGTTTTTATCCCATTTTTAGATCTTTTATTCATAATTTCTTTTAATTTTCTTTACCTTTCAGTGTTTGGTTGAAGACCAATTTCCTTATTTTGTGGAAATTTGATAACACCGCCATTAATAGAAGATTAGGAAATGAAAAAGTGGGCTCATGACGAGACCTCTTGTCTTAAAATATAATGTCTGGAAGCCATCACCTTGCCTTGGTGACCAGATTTGATGATGACATTTCTCAATCATCAATGATCATGGTAGGCTAGCTCATGATGAGACCTCCTATCCTTCAACCAAATTTTTTAATAGTAACATAAATTTATGAGTAAGTAACCTCCTAAGGGATTTTTTAACAGGTGGGGAAGAAAAATTGAACAAAAAAATCCTTAAGAGGGGCAGATGGTGTAAGAAGTTTAGCATCACTAACCCTGCATTGATTATAGTGTTTATTCAAAAAAATTGGTTGATTAATGAATTCCTTTAATAAAATTTGGGCTAATTTAAAGAATTTTTATGTAGAGATTATAATTTTCTCATATATCTTGAACATAAGACTATTTTTTTAACCATTGAAAAGTTAGAGAAAACAATTTAGTGAATAAGAACATCAAAATAAATGGAAACATTTGTTCAAAAAAAAAATTAAACTAGATTTCTAATGAAAAAATTATGTTTTAAACAATGGAATCATTAAAACAAAATAGAAAAAATAGAAATTAGAAACACACTAAAAGCTATAATTGCATGAAAACATCAAAGAAATATTTAGAGAATTAAACCTCCCCAAATGTATTCACAGAAAATATTTTTGGAGAAGCTACCCACTGAATGGAAGGGGTTCTCATTGTACCTTGAGAGTATATAGACAAAATGTGTTGGGGCCAATATTTTTTGTAACAATGAAAGGTTCGAGCCATAAATTATGAAACTTTGAATGCTCCCCTCTGCCCTCATGTGCTTTGTCCCATTTAAGAACCAAACCACCTACCTCAAAATTTCGATTAGAAGAAGAATTTCCATGAAACCAACATTTTATGACTTCTTGATGTTGATGGAGCTTTTGTTTAGATTTTTCTCTTTCTTCTTCCAATTTTAGCAAGACATCAATTCTCTTTTGTATGGCTAAAGATTTAATTTCTTATAATTTTTTATACAACTCCAAAGAAGGTAAAAATATATTAGGAGGAAGAGCTACTTCTTTAACATACACAAGGAAAAATGGAGAATTACCAATTGCAACTTTTGGTGTTAAATCAACCCATAATGTGTTAAGTAGATATGTATGCCAATTTTTGTGATGATCAAATATTATTATTTTTAGCATTTTTAACAAATTTTTACTTGAAGATTCAACAAAAAATTACCTTGAGGGTAATAGTTCGTTAAATATTTAATATTAACCCTTTCTCTATGGCATAAGCATCTAGTTCAGGAGAGGAAAAATAAGACACATTATCGAAAACTAGTGATTCTAGGATACCAGAACGAGTGATAATGTTAGAATATAAGAAATATATTACTTTTTTAGCATTAACCACTCGTAAGGGGATTTCCTCTACCCATACGATAAAATAAATATTATTTTTTATCATATACTTATGTTTTTGATACAAGGGAGGGCTCATAGTACCAACTATGTCTAATCCCAATTGTTGAATAGGAGCTTCGATAGTGTTAGGATGAAGGGGAGATGTAGGTTTTTTAACCCTACTAGTAGCCTTTTGGTATGCTTCACAACTTCAGACTAGAGCATAGGAATCCTTAAATGAAGTGGACCAATAGTACCCAACTGTTAGTACCTTGTGAGCAGTTGTATCCCCGCCCAAATTTCAAGCAACGAGACTAGAATGGAGTTCTTGCAAGACTTTATGAGAATCCTCTTGTTCCAAAAAAATAGTTTGTTTAATTGTGTAGAAGGCTTATTTTTATTGGTCTCCCCATTTAAATTTATAATTCTATTTGATGAGACCTGGTATTGCAATAAGAATGTTATAACTCCCAATACTTTCAACTTAAATTATCAACCCAGGGTTCGTACAAGCTTAGAGGTGATCATTCTATATGTAAAATAGGTAAAGCTCTATTCATGTCACCCTCATTCATTGAATCAGATCAAGGTATGCAAAGACCACTCCTTCATCTATATACAAAGATAATTTGTATGAAAATAAAAAAACCTACAATAATTGCAAGGAGGTGAACATTATCCTAATTGCAGAAATGAAAGTGTCATTCATCATATGTAAAGACTAATTGTAATTACAAGAAGGAAAATAATGTACTTGTTGCATAAATGAACTATGCTATTCTAGTTTCAAAAAAATCAATTCAATACTCTACTTTCAGAATGTAAATCATTAATCTATTTTCAAATTGATTTGAAAGAGGAAATTTTATCTACATCGCACGACTAGAAAATCTAAGAGTGTGACTTCAAAAACTAGGTATGATCTATTTGCATTGAATATTTTCACTTCATATCACTCAGTGTAAGATATTTTTAGCATTAGTAGCAGGATCCTTACTCATTGCATGAAAGAATACTCATTGTGGTTCAAATATGGAAATCTTCCTCCTAATTCTTATTGTTGTCATACACTTGCAATGAAGGAAGGATGGGTTTAGAGTGGTCCTTTGGTCTCCCCAATAATGGATTCAAAGCATGGAGGTAATTATTCAATCCAAAAACGAAAAAATAAATATCTTAGAGTAAATATGGACAATTTTAGATAGTGCTACAAGACTTCTAGACTTTGATCCCTCTACGACAGTTATTACTAAGCTCCCTATCTGGGTCAGGCTTCCAAACTTACCAGCGCACCTATGGCATTACTCTGTTTTTCAATGAATCGGAGACACCCTAGGCCGCTTTCTAGAAACGGATCCCTCCAGGGGGAGAAAGGAATATACACCTATGGCAGAATTTGTGATGAAATATACATCAGTAAAGGTCTGCCTAATCTAATCAATCTCAAAGTTGGTGATATCATGTGGACTCAATCCCTGGACTATGAGAACATTGCCTTTCGATGCCTCCACTTCCATCAAACAGGGCACCTTCAAAACACTTGTATCACATTCCTTGCCCAAAATAAGAAATGCAATCACAAACCAAAATCCAAAAGCTAGAAACCATGCGATCCACCACCCATGGATGACATTAAGTCTGTCATCTTAGATGAGGAGGAGGCTGAAGAGGAAGTGGAGGCTACAAATCAGACAAAAGGATGCACCCTCGGCTGGCCCTGAGGGACCCACTATTTTTGTGAACACTCAGAAATGCACTCATGAATCCTCCTCATCTGATTCAGATAAGGAGACTCCTCCTATAGTTAACAACAATATTCAAGTGGTACTTTCCCATTCGCCTCAAGTGGGATGGGTCAAAGTTATCAAAAAGAAAGGGAAAAAATGTTGCATTTAGGACTCAACCCACTATGGGTAGACTCCTTCTATTTACTTGTTTCTCCTCTAGTTCCTTTTTGCTTATTTCCTGGTTAATTTTGAGACCGAGGTTGATAGTTCATCATTTCTGAATCCCATGTTTCTTTCTTCGCATGATTGTAACTTCACTCTATACCATATGATTTCTTAATAGAATTAGCATAATTTACCAAAAAAAAAAAAAAACACTATGAATAATCCAAAGATTTCTTCAATAAACGAGAACCATAGAAGCTTGGAATCCAATATTTATTATATTCAACTATTAAAGTGGATAATTTTAACATTTATGTGATTAAAAATAACAATTTAAACCATGCTTTCAATTTAATAAAACATGTATGATTATTACATATTTATTATCCATAATAAATGTTTAAATAGTTAGTTAATTATTAAATTAATGTGTTCTAGACATTACAATAACCCCAAAATTTTCTTATAAGAGCCAAATGTTGGAATCCCCCTCATCTAAATCATAAACATTTATGTGAGTAGGCTCATCAAACCTTCCTTCATGCATTAGTCAATTAGTAAAGTTAAGTTTTAATTTAATCTTTGATCCATATTTATGCACGAACAAAATTAAATACAGATTCAAACATAAACATAGAGCTACATCGAAAACTAAACTTCAATTCAATAATAACAAATACTAAAAATTGTTTACGTGTAGAATTAAAATAAACTAGCTCGGACGATGGTAGCTTATCTCTTAGAAGAGATGTGATCACTACATGCCTTCGAGCTATGTTACAATGACGCTTCAAGGCCTTTTTCATTATTGAGAAATAAGGGAAAACCCTAAACATCCAAAAACCTAACCTTAAGAAATGAAGTGTCAAAATTTTATCGCCTTTTGAATCCAACGATTAGAGGAGGAATAGAAAATAATACCGCTAATTTAACAGAAATACATGCAAGGAGAATCCATGCTAGACCTGGGATTGGATGTTAATATCCTACTAAGGAAGACATGGGAAGTATTGGGTAAACCCAAGCTAGCATTCTCTTCTATTCAATTGCGCATGGCGAATCCATATTTCATCATACCAATTGGGAAGTTAGAAGATGTGGAAGTTGAAATTACGAGCGTTAATACCTATGCATACTTTGAAGTCATAGATATAATGGGAGATAAGGACCCCTACTCTGCACTCCTTGGGATAGACTGGGATTTTGAGAACTATGCAGTGATTGACTTAAAGAAGTAACTAATGATTTTTGAGGTTGAGGGGGTTAGATTAATCCAACTAGTGGAACCCTATCAAGGTCCCAAGTACACAGGACCGATTGATGAAACGGAAGAACCTAGACTATTGGACTAGTTGTATCGGCTAACACCGGGGAAGAGGGAGGATTACATTAACCTGACAGCCAAAGGGTCAATTAGTTGGTGCAATTCTTAGAGTTCAGACATTGTTAAATAGGGAGGATACTAAATCAATACACAGGTATGATTGTTAAATATTTTTAAAACATGCATGATTACCTAATATTTATTATCCATAGTAAATGTTTAAATAGTTAATTAATTATTAAATTATTGTGTTCTAGAAGTTACAGTAGCCCCAAAAATTTTCAACATGGGCCAAATTTTGGAATCCCCCTCATCTAAATCACAAACATCTATGTGGACAGACTCATCAAACATTTCTTCACACCCTAGTCAGTTAGTAAAGTTAAATTTTAATTTAATCTCTGATCCATATTTATACAGGAATGAAATGTACAAAGTCAAACAAAAACACAGAGATACATCACAAATTTAACTTCAATTCATTAATAACAAATACTAAAAAAAATTTACATGCAAAATGGAAATAAATTAGCTCGGGTGATGGTAGCTTATATCTGAGAAGATATGTGATGGCTACATGCCTCTGAACTGTGTTACAATGAAAATCCAAGGTCTTTTTATTATTGAGAAACAAGTGAAAACCCTAAACATCCAAAAACCTAACACTAAGAAATGAAGCGTCCAAATTTTGTCGACCTTGTTGGGGTTAGTTGGTACATCCACTTCTCAGGGTCATAACTTTGGCATATGATTTACGTTTGATGCATATGATACCTCGTTAGAAAGATACATATGAAGACTACAAATTTTGACTGCAAACACTCTTGTAGTATTTTAGTTTTCCTGTTTTCCAAAAAAAATCGTTTAGGGCCTCAAAATGGCTCTAGAAGTTCAAGATCCAAAAAATTGTCAAAAATAGTAAATTGTGCTACGATTAAGGAAATTGAAATTAACAATGTTAGGGGTCCAAGTGGAATCATATGTTAGGGTTCCCTATGAAGACATCAATCATATGTTCCTCTAGAATATTATGTACCCTTATATTCAATTTTTGGAAGTCCTCAATATGCTCCATCATTAAACCCTTTTGTTCTAAATATAAAGTTGCAATGCGTACCTTTTGTGGGTTTTTTGTATTATGGAGCTCAAATTATTGTTCCATTTGTAGTATCCATGTTATCGAATCCTCGCCATCAAAATTCCTCATATCTATCTTTGGAATATGGTGGGTCTTAAATCCAAAATTAGAGTATATGAAATCATGATTAACATTTATTTTGTTCTCATCATGAGTTTCCTCTACTACTTTTTCACCATTAAGAAGATTTTCTTGTATCAACTTTGCCAAATATTCCTTCAAACCTTCCAAGTGTTTCTTCAAATCTTCAATGTTGCCTTCTATACCATCTATCTTAGCTTCCATGCCATCCATATTAGCCTTCATGCCATCCATATTATTTTCCATGTCGTTCTTCAAACCATACATCTTAGATTCCATGCCTTTCTTCAAGAAATCCCTCTTACCTTCCATTTCATTTTTTGTTACTCTTTGTGAGAGGAAAATTTGTTGTAATTGGTCTCGTAATTTTGATATATCATGTTGCACTTCTTCCTCTGCGTGAGTCATATTATAGCCTTCTAAGGGCTTAATGGGTGTTGAATTATTTTTATGGGGCATTTTAGAACTCAATACTGAAATCTATGCTTCAATATTCCCTTGGAACCACTTCAAACTAATTTTTCAAACAAGATTTATGCAATTTAAAAAATATATATATACACTTTTTTCTTTCTTTTGAGGAGCTTGATAATGAAACTGATGTATCTTTGTTAATTTCAGATCCCCAATATTATATCTTAAGCGCTTCAGTATACCATTGAATCTTCTTTCCAATGGCATAGGTTTGACCTGATTTGGATTCTTCAATACAAAGTTATGCCTGATCTCCCACAATGACTTAATTATCGATTAGTTCAGTAGAGCGAACTTGTATGGCATGCCACGTGTCATTGTTTTTTCATTCGTCTCTACAATCAATATACATGAAACTACCATTTGTCCACTTTCAACCATTTTTTACAGAATTTGAATATGATTCTCAGACAGAGAGTTATGACGATTTTCCTAAGGTCACCTCTTTGAGATGAAATTCAAGAGCCTGTGAAAACCCTAACTTCTACATATCATACTCCAAAATTATTGTCAACCAAGATCTGAAATTTTTCCACAAAGTTCCTCCATATTTTGGTGCAAATGGGTTTTTTTAGCTTTTGAACCTTCGTAGAAAATAATTAATATCGAAAATTCCATGATGTCTTGTTTGAAGCAGCAAAACCCTAGAATCCAAAGCTTTGATACCAGATGTTATGAAACCAGCTCACAAAATAGAATGAAAGAGAGATAAATGACTTAGAAATGAGTCACTCGAGGGGGAAATCTCCTTTACATTACTTAAAACACTGTTACCGATGAAATAGGTAACTGCACTGTTACCTACTTTTTTTTGGTAGCATAAAAAGCACCCGATTTTGAAAAGTGGTGATGCAGAATCACCCCCTTTTTTTGTGCACATTTTTGACACTCTAATATTTTTATTTATGAAGTATGAATATTTGTTTTAAAATGTTAGTGATTTTCATGCTAATTTTGAAACGTATTCATGCAGCATCAACTTTTTTTTTTTTTAGAGCAGTGATTTTCATGCTAATTTTGAAACGTATTGATGCAGCATCAACCTTTTTTTTTAGAGTGGTGATTTTCATGTTGGTAATAAAACACAAAACTTAGCTATATATATATATATAAACAATAAAAAAAACCAATAAAAAAGTAAAAAAAACCAAAATTAACTTGTAAAAATAAAAATAAAAATTAAACAAAAATAAATAAATAAAACAAAAATATTCGAAAATTATATCAAAATAAATGACAAAATTTGAAAAAAAAACACATAATTTAAAGGAAAAAAACAAAAATTAACCAAAAAAATTTAAAAAAAAAACATCAAAAACATTTTTTTCTAAGTTATTAAAAAAAACCATATAATTAAAAAAAAAGCCTTTAAATAGAAAATTTAAAAATAATTTAAATTACAAATTAAAAATTAGATTAAAAAAAAATAAAATACAAAAAAAGAAAAAAATTAAATTTTAAAATTTAAATTAAAAAAATACAATTTTTAAAATTAACAAAAAAACAAATTTAAAAAAAAACAAAAAACAAAAAACAAAATTTAAAATTGAAAAAGAAAATTAAAATTTAAAAAAAAAACTATCATTAAAAAACAAAAAAAATGAAAAAAACCACGTGCAAATAATTAAAAAACAAATATCCATAAATTTATTGTTTTTTTTTTAATGAAACAATTTATAAATTTTAAAAATTAAAAACTAAATAAGCTAAAAGATTTTTAAAAAAAAATTTAAATTAAAATTTAATAGATTTAATAAATAAATTTTAAATTTTAAAAAATAATTAATCTAAAATATTAAATTTAAAAACAAAATTTAAAAAAAAAAAACAAAAAAGTTAAAACAAATTAAATTTAAAATAAAAAATTTGAATTAAAAAAAATAATAATTTTAAATTTTTTGAATTTAAAAAAAAAGAATTTTTTTATCGTGGTGGCGCCGCCAATCGGCCTCCCGCCCAGGTGGCGGCAGAGGCCGACCGCTTGGCGGGCGGGGAGGCTGCATGCAACCCCCCGCTTGCCCAGCGGTCGACCTCCGCCGTCACCTGGGCAGGATACCGATTCTGGGAATCATCCTCCCGCGGTGGGAGGGGCCGATTCCGGGAATCGCCCTCTCGCGGCGGGAGGGTCTGATTCCGGGAATCACCCTCCTGCCACTGGAGGGGCCGATTCCGGGAATCGCCCTCCCGCAGCGAGAGGGGTTGATTTCAGGAATCGCCCTCCCGCGGCCGATTCCCGGAATCGCCCTCCCGCAGTTGGAGGGGCCGATTCCGGGAATCACCCTCCCACCACGGGAGGGGCCGATTCCCGGAATTGCCCTCCCGCCGCTGGAGGGGCCGATTCCCGGAATTTCCCTCGCCCTGCCGCCGTGGGAGGGGTTGATTCCCAGAATCGCCCTACCGCCGCGGGAGGGCGATTCCCAGAATCGGCCTCCTGCCGCGGGAGGCCGATTGGCGGCACCACCACGATAAAAACTTTCCTTTTTTTTAATTTTTTTTAATTCATAATATTTTTTTTTTAATTTGATTTTTATTTTTTAATTTTTTTTTCAATTCAAAAAAATTAAAATTAATTTTTTAATTTAATTTTAATATTTGAAATTTTTTTTTTTTTTTTTTGATTTTTTTGGTTTTATTTTTTTTTTCTAAATTTTGTTAATAATTTTTATTAAATTTTGTAACTTTTTTTTATTTAATTGATTTTTTTTTTCATATTTTTTTTTATTATTAAATTTTATGTTTAGTTTTTTCATTTAATTTTTTAAAATTTAATAAATTTTGTTTTTTTTTTTTAATTCATTTGAATTTAATATTTTTTTTATTTATTTTTTTTTTTTTTTTAATTACATAAAATTTTTATATTTTTTTTATTTCAATTAAAATTGTGTATTTAAAATTAGATTTTTTTTTAATGAAATTTAATATTTTCAAATTAATTTGTTTTTTATTTTATTTTTTATTTATTTTTTTTTTTTTTTCAATTTTTCATTTTTAATTGATTTTTAAAGTTTTTCAACTTTTTATTTTAACAATGTTTTTTTTTCTTTATATTTAAAATTTATTTTTTATTTCAAAATTTATTTGTTTATTCATTTATTTATTAAAATTTAATATTTTTCTTTTTTTTAATTTAATTTGCTATTTTAATATTAAAAAATTTTCTTTTAATTTAATAAAATCTAATATATATATTATTTATTTTTTAAAATTTATTTGTTTTTTTAATATACATTTCTTAAAATTTAATATTTTTATTGTATTTTATATTTTATTTTTTATTTTTAATTAATTTTTCATTTTTTTACTTTTAATTTAAATAATGTATTTTTTTTTAAATTTTTATTTCAAAATTTTAAATTTATTAAGATTTAATGTATTTCTTTAAATTTAATTTTTTATTTTAAAATTTTTTTATTTTTTTTAATTTAATAAACATTTTCTTTTTCTTTTTTAAATTTAATTTCTATATTTTATTTTTTATAATTTCTTTCTTTTTTTAACTTGTTTTTTTTTTTTTAATTTAATATTTTGTTTTTGTTTTTATTCTTTTTTTTAATTCTATATATTTTTAATTTTTAATTTTTAATTTTTTTTTCTTAAATTTTAGGTTTTTTTTAATGTTCGAATTAAAATTTTTACTTTGTTTTTTTTTTTTTTTTTATTCTTATATATTTATAAATTTTAAGCTTTAAAATGTTTTTATTTCTTAAATTTATTTTTTTCTTAAATTTTAGGCTTTTTTTAATGTTTGAATTTTAAAAATTAAAAAAATGTTATTTCTATTTTTTTAAATGTCAAAAATATGTCACAATTTTATTTTATTTTGTTATTCCACCATCAACTGGTTTTGTTTTGAGGGTGTTTTTTCAATCCTTTTTTCAAGAAACAATTTTGTTTTTAGCATAATTTTATAAAATGTTGAAATTTGACCTTCAAAAAAAACCAAGTGTGTTCTGGAATACAATTTTTTTTTTTTTTTGGTGTTTTTTCATGTTGTTTGAGTCTTTTTGGGCTAGAGTTCCCGTTTTGAGGTCAGGTTACCAATTTCATCGGTAACAGTGTTTTAAATGAATAGTTCTTAGATAATACAAATGAAAAAACCTCCTTTCTATATATAGGATCCATGGGGTCACAATATAATCCTAACCGACCTAACAATAATAATGTAAGGGCACAACAATAACAATAGTGGGCTATTATGGGGCACAATAATAACAATATGGGGACTACAAGGGTACACCAATAATAATAAGGGGGCTACACTAACAAAAATAAGGTACTACACTAGTAATATAGAGACCTAACATATATTATTTCATATGACATGTATTTTGCAACTCATCTCATGTTCTGCCTGTAGATGAAAATTTATGATCCTAAAAATTACATCGAAATTGACACCATTCCAAGGAGAACATATACCCTTTTGTATACGTTCGAGTTAAACATATTTTATAGTCATGTGTCCAATTATCGTTTAGGGTTAAATAACCCTAAATCCTTAGAACCAACAATTATATAATATTTTTTGGGTTTAGGTTTTATGTGAATGATTATATAATTTTTTGGGGGGGCTTAGTTTTTAGGTTAATAGTTTCATTTCTTGGGATTTCGTTTGTTCTTTTATTTATCAATTTTACATGTTTAACTTATTGTGATAAGATTTGAAGAGCAGGTAACCCTTCAGTCTAATGCTTTAGACATATTGGTCCCATGTGATAAGGCTTAAAATGATGAGTTCAATGCCTTAGAGGTATTGGCTGCCCCATGCGGTAAGGCTTAAAATAGTGAGGTCAATGCTCAAGACATATTGACCCCATGTGATAAGGCAAAAAATAATAGAGTGGTTATAAGTTATTGGTATATATAACTTAAAAATAATAAGAATAATAATTACAAATATATACATACTAAAATTCCTTTGAATATTAAACTTCAAATTTTCATTTAAAAAAACACATGCTCTTAACTATTAAGAAAAATATATCTTATATAAACACATGCTTATATCTATTTTAAGTAGAATGTGCTTCAACTAAGTGTATCTCAGCTAGTTCAAGAAATTTTAGAATGTTTCAACACGTGCCATCCACTCATCAATTTCATGGTGTCATCTATGATTAGAATTTAAGAATCAATTTGTCTCCTTAAAAGTCGTAGATGCTATTGGAAAATATAAATGCATATTATATAAATGATTTTCCATTAAATTCATGGAAAAACTAGATGATGTTTGTTTTGTGCAAATTATAAAGTTAACTGATGATGCACACCATATGTAAAGAACCATTACAATGTCCTCAAAGTATAAAAACAATACACAAATACTTCATTGTTGAAGATTGTGGATACTTGGGTTGCTTCTTCATTCATCATTGTGGGGAGAGGCTCTCTACAATCCAAAAATAGAAAATAATAATAAAAGTAAAAATGACCTGTAGTATTGAGAAACTATGATATTGGCCATTGTATTCATGTAGAATCCAATTTATTTAAAGGGAGAAATTAAACTAGCCTAGATCAAGGTTATTTAAAGGGAAAAATTAAACCAACCTAGATCCATCTTAACTTCGGATCTACCAAACCCCAAGAGGGATCAAATTCACTCTAAAAAAATATTTTCATATCAAAGAGATTTGATCTTAAAGAGATTTGATCCCTCTAGGAACTTGATAGATCCAAAATTAAGATAAATATTTCTTAATAAATTGAAGCAAAATAAATCATATAGAATGATACTTAATATAATTTCATTGTTATAATCCAGTATTTTAATTTCCCATTTACCGTTTAACACAATTGTAACACTATACTATGTATTACAACTTTTTTTCACCGCAAGAACAATAATTTTCAATATTATTTAAATACAATATACTAGTCTTTTAGTTAATCATCTAGGAAACCAACCAAGTCACCATGATAAGACATGTCAATTTTTTAATAATTAAATGTAATAGTTAAATAGTGATTCAATTCACCCAATTAATTACCTACAAGTTTTTCAAACTATAACAGAATGAACTACCATAACTCAATACCATATTTTATCTTTTTAGTTCATTACCGACAAGTTTTTCAAACTATAACAGATTGAATATTACTAATAAAAAAAAGATTCATAAAAATCAATGTAATCTCTTAAGGCATGCCACCAGACAAGATAGCTCCTCTTCGAAAACATCCATGGTAGTTGCCATCTCTTCTTTCTGATCTGTATTGAGGTCCAGAAATGACTCAATGAAATCACCATCCAAAAAAAAATTGGCTTCTCGAGTCTCCATTCCGTTGTTGAATGAACGCCAATGCTCGTGGCTTAACCCACCTATTCCTTCGTTTATCTTCACAAGGTTCTCTTGCAATTTCTCTAGAGTATGATATTGTTGCTCAGAAAGGGATGCAACAACACCAACCATACCACTACGTGTCCCAAATATAAGTGAAGGAAAGTGGCCACATTCTGACACATGAGGCAGAGCAAGAGATCCATGCCTAAACCTATTCAAAAACTCTCCAACATGGTATTCACCTTCAATTTCCAATTGTCCTACACTTTCAGTGCTTTTCCTGGCTGTAAAGAGGTTGAAATTGGTTTCTACCCCCAAGTATATATCATCATCCAAAAATTCATCTGTCATCATCCATTTTTCACTTTTGTCACGAGCCCTCTCTCTCAATGCACTTATGTCACCAGATGTGTTGTATTCGAACACATATATAGATTGTCGTAAATCACCCACGGCAATAAAACATCCATGAGTTTGAACTCTGAGAGCAACAATATGACCACAATGTACACATTCACATTCAAGCTCTCCTGAACCATCATCATCATGGGTTATCCATTTGTACAACTCGACTTTTTGGTTGATTCCTGCAAGCAATTTTCCATCTAATGAATTTAGATTGAATACTGCATGCTTTGTCTCATTTTCACTAACGAGTTGGAGTTTCCCATTTTTAACTAAAAACACCAAAATTCAACCTCTCATTGGTTCATCTTCATTGTGCTCATCATTCATATGCATTGTCCCCACACAATAATAGAAATTTCTATTACTTGTGAATGAACAATTCAGTATGCAACATGTTTGTTCATTAGCATTGAGTGAATATGATGAAACATTTTCAATTTTTTTATCATCAAAGAGATGCACAAAATTGAAATTGTTCACTCTTTTTCTCTCATCACAGTCATTAATATTGTTGGTTATTTTTCTCTCACCAAATTGTTCGCTCTTTTTCTCAGTTCAAACGGTGAGTGTATGAGACTGCTCCTAATAACATATACGATAGGGTAGTTCCCCAAGAGGTACAGAGGAGACATGAAGTTTATAAATGTCATCTATTGACCCAATAATAAGGTTTTCTTCCTTTACAATCACAACGGTGTTAGGAAAATAAATTGTATTGAAAGAACACATGTGACTAACTTTTGTGAAATGGACATTTATATGTGTCAATGTAGAGGTTTCACTGTAAATTACTGCAGGCAGCTCCGATGATACAAAAACATGCATCTTGTTCTTAGAGCAAAACGTGGCAAAGTTAATTTATTTTGTACCAAAATGGATCTAGTTCATAACAGAAAGCTCTTTCTTTCCATTACTCATATTAATTTTAAACTCATATAAATTCCCATCGCCAAGACTGTTAGGATTCTGGACACCACATATCTCCACAATGGTATGATATTGTCCACTTTGGGCCTAAGCCCTCATGGCTTTGCTTATGGGCTTTACCCCAAAAGGCCTTATACCAATGGAGATATTTTTCCATCCTTATATACCCATGATCCTCCCCACTTCTAGTCAATGTGGGACTTTGGTCGTATACCCAACAATCCTCCCCTCGAACAAAGGACCATCGAGCCTCCCCTCAAACGATTATCCATCTGTCCACTCTCTACCAACCAAGATTCTCCGCTCCAATGCGTTGGAAGCACACGCCTTACATGGAGCACCACCTGCCTCGAGAGCTTGCTCTGTCCTAGGTCAACTCCTCTTCACCGTGTTGGGACCAGGACACGTCCATGAAGAATCTAGAGCATACCGCATGTCTAACCGAGCTCATCCATGGATCCCATCGTGATATTACCGGGGCCCAGCACCTTCGTTCGACATTCGAGGATTCATCCACTTCGCTAGCTTCAGGGCATGGCTCTGATACCACTTGTTAGGATTCTGGACACCACATATCTCCACAATGGTATGATATTGTCCACTTTGGGCCTAAGCCCTCATGGCTTTGTTTATGGGCTTTACCCCAAAAGGCCTTATACCAATGGAGATATTTGTCCATCCTTATATACCCATGATCCTCCCCACTTCTAGTCAATGTGGGACTTTGGTCGTATACCCAAAAAAGACCACATAGCAAGTATGAAGTCCCTTCAAATCTACAAAGCAGAATAGACCGAGGTGGATCATTTTCTGCAAAGTTGAAGCTTGTAATTACCAACTTTAAATTGGGAAGAGAGTAAATCCTCACATTATTTTCTTTCCACAGTCCAACAACTGCATATTCACTCCGATCGGGATTATCACTAGAAGGATTTATGTCAAGGCAAGATACATTAAACTCAGTTTCCAAATGTTCCATCTCTACCAGTGATTCCTTTCCAATTTCCATGTAGAATAGATGACCCCCTCCAGTGGTTATTAAACCCTGAGCAACATTAGTTGTTCCTAGGATTATGGATAATCCAAGAGGCGTTCTCCATTCAAACAATATCATTTTAGAAGACGCACTTACTAACCTCACGAAACTGGATGTTATCTGAACAAACTGGTCATGTACAACATTGTGACAAAACAATGTTTGAGCATTTTTGGAAAATCCTTGTATTTATGTTTCTTCTAGCTCATTCTCTGAGTTCATCCAAAGTATGTGTGTTTCACGAAGGAAGTTAACCACCAAAAACTGATCAAATATTTCAAGAGTTGAAGATGGTTTTAATTTTTGGAATTTCTGAACAATTCCGAACACACAGAGGAAAATAAAATTCCTCTTTCACAACACAGAGATTAAAATTGCGAACACGGAGAGATGAAATGTAAATTCTATTTCATTAAAATAAACTACTGGACTATTAAAAAATGTTTTTTTCAAAACTCTGGTGTTCTGGATTCACAAAAAATGCCTCTATAAACTGCTACAACAATACAGTGTTTCAAGAAAAAAACATCTCCTCTCTGTCTCTCTGTTTCTATTCACTGCTATGCACACAATGCTCTTCTTTGTCTCTGTTTTTTCCTTCGGGCATATTACACAATATACTGTCTTCACAATTGCATACGACATATATAAAACATTATATATATATATATATATATATATATATATATATCATATTTATAATATATATTTCAAAATATATAACCAAAGTTTCTTTTAAAATAAAATGTTTTGCAGTAAATAAAAAAAATTACCCAAATTTAAAACTTTGAAACATAATGCGGCAAATAAAAATTAAGCCAAAACATTACAATTTTGCACGTTCCTTATTCCGTGGGGTCAAGGTATAATGCAGAAGCCAATTTCTTTTCCCCCGGAAAAACAATTTGATTGGTCCGAAGGAAGGTGACATCACCTCCTCTGGTGGGTTTCCATTCCTTTTGCTGCCCAAGGTTGGATGCCCCCCGAAATGTTGTTGGTTGTGCATTTAATATGGTTGGCGGAGAATTGAACGTTGGTAGGTGTTGTTGATAAGTGATACATGGTTGCGTGAAGATCTGAACTGGAGATTGCCACCACCATTGCAGTCTTTCGATCCCATTAGAAATTTATGTTGTCATCCTTCAAACTCCCATCAACATTTAATTCTTCGTCCTTCTGTTCTTTTTCTTCCTGCGTTCATTTTCTATGTGGCGGTAGTTGGAATTAATATTCCAACATTCACCCTTAATTACAATTTTTGTTCTCTTGCATACCCAGAGATTTCCTGATATAGTTAAAACTCTTCTGCATTAGTGGCTTTGTGAGGATATCAGCAAGTTGTTCCTCTGTCCTGCAATGCTGCAAAACAATCTCACCATTATTAACAAGTTCTCATATAAAATGAAATTTTGCATCAATATTCTTTGTTCTCTTATGGAAGATAGAATTTTTTGATAAATCTATCATTGAGCTATTATCACAATAAATTATTTTTCCTTTGGCCTGTTTATGACATAAATCTCTAAGCATTCTTCTCATCCATACTGCTTGGCATGTTGTTGATGTTTCTACCACATATTTTGCCTCTGTTGTTGATAAAGAAACTATTGGTTGCTTCTTGGAAGCCCATGAAATGGCTCCCGATCCCAAATGAAACACCTGTCCAGGTTTTCTCTTCCTGTCATCTACACTTCCAGCCCAATCACTGTCAGTATAACCAATCAATTTAAAAATTTTAAATGAGTAGAAAATACTTACCCCTTCGTTCCATTCACATACCTTAGAATCCTCTTGGCTGCCTACCAATGAGTCTCTTTTGGTGTTTCCATGAATCTGGAAATTAAACTTACAGCATGCATAATATCCGGCCTAATTGCAATCAAATACATGAGGCTACCAACTATGCTCTTGTACAAATTTGGATCAAAATCTTTACTGTTGTCTTCTTTGCTCAATTTTAACCGCATGACATTTGGAGTTATAGCTACCTTGTTGTTTTTCATGTTGAATATTTTCAACACTTCTTCAACATATTTTTCTTCGGAAATAAATATCACATTTTAATTTTTCTCTACTTCTATTCCAAGAAAATATCTCAAAAAACCCAAATGATTCATTTCAAATTCACTTTTCATGACTGCTTTAAAATCAACAATGAGGGAAACTTCATTGCCAGTAAAGATTAAATCATCTACATATAAAACAACAATCAGAATCTTGCCATCATTTTCTTTTATGTAGTGTGTGGGTTCTCCATCACATTTCTCAAATCCATTTTCAGTCAGGTAAGCATCTATCCTGTTGTACCATGCTCTCGATGCTTGCTTCAGCCCATAAAGAGCTTTCTTCAATTTGCATACTTTATGCTCTTGGCCTTCAATCTCATAGCCTAGAGGTTGTTCAACATATACCTCTTCTTTCAACACTCCATTCAGGAATGCAGATTTCACATCCATTTGATAGACCTTCCACTTGTGTTGTGATGCTATGGACAACACCGCTCTTACTATTTCCAATCTTGCAACCAGTGCAAATGTTTCTTCATAATCTCTTCCTTGTTGATGCTTGTAGCCTTTGACAAAAAGTCTTGCTTTGTGCCTTTCAATCTTGCCTTCAGTTTTTCTCTTGGTCTTATAGACCCATTTTACTCCAATGACTTATTTACCTTTAGGGAGGTCCACTAACTCCCATGTATTACTCTTTTCTATTGCACCAATCTCTTTGTTCATTGCTTCAATCCATTTTTCTTCTTTTACAGCTTCTTCAAAATGAATTGGGTCATAAACATGACAACATAAAGAAAATAAAGAGTTCAGACCAACATTATCATTTACCTCTCCTTGTTCATAAATCTCACTCAAATTTCTGAATCTCGGTCTTCTTGGTGTACTCAGAGTTCCACTTGAATTCGATGGAGTTTCAATTCCCTATGGTGTGCTTGGAGAAGCACTTCCTTGATTTCTCAAGATTGTTCTGTTTCCAGCTTGTGGTGTGGTTTGTTGTGCTTGTGGTGGTGGAGGAGGAGCCACCAAGGAGGGATTATTTGTTGATGTCCCTTCCTCTTGTTCTTTGTGAGACACACATGTCTTCACATTCACTGTTTTCTCTAAGCTTCCATCACAAGCTTCTTCTTCCATGAACTGCACATCTCTACTTATTATTACTTTCTTGGTGGATGGATTATAGATTTTGTAAGCTTTGGAATCATCACTGCATCCAAAAAAGATACACTTCTTCCCCTTGCTATCAAGCTTATTTATTAATTGATCTAGGACATGTGCATAAGCCACACATCCAAAAACTTTCATGTGAGTGAAAAATTTCTTTGTTCCACTCCATGCTTCTTGCATAACTCTATTCATGACAGCTTTGGTTGGGCATCTATTCAAGATGTACGCTGCACAATTGACAGCTTTAGCCCAATACTCATTTGGAAAAAAAAATTCCTTAAACATACTTCTGTCCATGTCCATGATGGTCCTATTTTTCCTTTATACAACACCATGTTTCTGAGTAGTCTACCTTGTGGTAAACTGCTTATGTATGCCATTATCCCTATAGAAACGTAGGAACTATTTGGAGATGTATTCTCCACCTCTGTCAGTTCTTAGCACTTTGATGTAGTGCCCACGCCGCGTCTCAACATGAGCTTTAAAGTGGCAGAACTATTCAAACACTTCACTCTTTTGTTTTAAGAAATACACCCACATATTTCTGGTGTAATCATCTATGAATGTCAAAACATATTTGTTGCCAGCTAAAGATGGTGTTTGCATTGGTTCACACAAATCAGAGTGGACAATCTCTAAGGGTGCCTTTTCCCTTATGCTCTTTCCTGTTGGAAAGCTTTCTCTGTGTTTTTTTCCCAAGATGTAGCCTTCACAAAGGCTGTTCAGTTTCTCAATCAGTGGTAATCCCTTTACCGTTCCCTTTTTGTGCAACAATTTTAGGCCTCCGAAATTGAGATGTCAAAATCTCAAGTGCCATAACCAGTTTTCATCTTTCACTTCCTCTTAAAAGACCTCTTGTGTTACAGTTGCTACATTTCTTCTTTCCTTCAAGTCTGTTCTGAGCTTGAGAGAAAACATCCTATTTCTTGTCATCTGCACCTCTGCAATGACTTTCTTGCTTGGAGGTATGTCCATGATTGTGCACACATCATCTTTAAAGTGTACATTGTAGCCCTTGTTTATGAGCTATCCAATGCTCAAAAGATTACATTTCAAGACAGGTACATAATATACATCTGACACAAACTTATGTTCTCCTTTTCTTGTCAGGATACTTACTCTTCCTTTTTCCATGACAGAGACCTTACTATTAGATCCTGTTGTTACATCAAATTTAACATTTTCATCCAGATTGGAAAACATTGCTTTGTTTCCAGTCATGTGGTTACTACAACCTGAGTCTAAGAACCATACATCATATTGTCTATCTTGTGCTACATTACATGTTAACAACACATTCTTTTGGTTATTTTCTTCATTTGTAAAATTAGCATTCTGCCTATTATTCATGTCATTTTTTTTTCCTACATTCATTGGCATAGTGCCCATATTTCTTGCAATAATGACATTGGACTTGGGATTTATCATACCTTTTTCCATGAGCTTGATGTTGGCTTGAGCCTTCATTCTAGTTCTGATTGCTTCCCCTTCCACTCAAACTTGCAGGGTTGTTTATTCCTCTATTTTGGCTTCTGCCTCTTCCTCTGTTGTTTTCTCTGGCTTGACCTCTGCCTCAGCCAAAAGACATTTGAACCTTGAAAGCTTGTTCCAATGAGGAATCTATTCCTCTGTTCATTTTGTGTTCATGAGACATCATGGATGCACTAAGCTCATTCACTGTAAATAGTGAGAGATCCTTTGTCTCTTCTATATTTGCCACTACTATGGCATCAAATCTTGATGGTAGACTTCTCAAGGTTTTATCCACTATTATTCGTTCTTCAAGTATCTCTCCATGAGACCTTATCTGGGTAACCAACCCAATAACATGAGTGAAAAATGAGTCTATGGTGTTAGACTCTTTCATACAAAGAGTTTCAAATCTCTCCTCGGCATTTGCAGCTTTGTTGTCTTCACCTTCTCCATGCCTTGATAGGCTATTTTGAGAATATCCCATGCCTCCTTAGACTTTGTTGTTGTTGAAATCCTTCGAAAAATACTCTCGTGCACTGATTGAAAGAGATGGAAGAGGGATTTTGATTCCTTCCTATTATCTCTTAACAAGTCTCTTTTTGTTGTTGTCAAAGTATCCAGCGCTGCTGCGTCTACTGGTTCTCGATAACCGTTCTCAACTAGCTCCCATATGTCTTATGAAGCAAACAATGTTGTCATCGTGATTGCACAATATTCATGGTTCTTCCCGTTAAATTATGGAAGTTGGGGATTTGTCAGGCTAGTGCCTATGGTTGCCATTGTAACTGTGCAAACATGACAGTTTTCTTGACTATGTTAAAAAAAAACAAACGAGACAATCAAACTTTTTTGACTGTGTAAACAAACAAAAGCTTTCTCTGCTGGAGAAATCTGCTTCAACAAACTTCTGACAGCTTCTGCAGTAAAGAGTGATCTCTGCTTCATTCACTAAGCACCTAGACTAGCTCTGATACCATGTTGGAATTTCTAAACAATTCTGAACACATAGAGGAAAATAAAATTCCTCTTCCACAACACAGAGATTAAAAATTGTGGACACAGAGAGATGAAATGTAAATTCTATTTCATTAAAATAAACTGTTGGACTATTACAAAATGTTTTCTTTAGAACTCTGGTGTTCTGGATTCACAAAAAATGCTTCTTTCAGCTGCTACAACAACACAACGTTTCAACAAAAAAAATTCCCCTCTCTGTCTCTCTGTTTCTATTCACTGCTACGCATACAATGCTCTTCTCTGTCTCTATTTTTTCCTTCGGGCATATTACGCAATATATTGTCTTCACAATTGCACACGACATATATAAAACATTACTTTTATATATATATATATATATATTATTTATAATATATATGTCAAAATATATATAACCAAAGTTTCTTTTAAAATAAAATGTTCCGCCGTAAATAAAAAAAAAATTACCCAAAGTTAAAAATTTAACAATTTGATTTGTCCGAAGGAAGATGACATCACCTCCTTCGGTGGGTTGTCATTCCCTTTGCTGCCCAAGGTTGGATGCCCCCCGGAATGTTGCTCACTGTGCATTTAATATGGTTGGCGGATAATTGAAGGCTGGTAGGTGCTATTGATAAGTGATACGTGGTTGTGTGAAGATATGAAATGGAGATTTCCACCAGCGTTGTTGTCTTTCGATCCCATCAGATATCTATGTCATCGTCCTTCAAACTCCCATCAACGTTTAATTCTCCACCCTGTTTTTCTGCTTCTTCCTGTGTTCATTTACTGTGTGCCAGCAGTTGGAATTAATATTCCAACATTAACGACCATATTCCCTTGATGCCTGCAATGTTTTCAGATTCCTTCACGTTGAATCCAACGCCATATCTAAGTTTGTGAAGGGAACCATGGTTGTATACTCTTGAACAAGTTACAATTTGTGCCCCTAAACTTGTTCTCTTATCAATATCAACAACACAAAAGTCCACGATGGGACCGATGTTTACAAATGTTTCCACAACTTTCACATTTTAACTAGCTGGTTGAAGATGCAGTTTTATACGCTGTGAATATCCATACCTAGACCCAACGTATATAATTTCATCACCTAGGTAAGAGATTGTTGAAGCAGCACATGTCCTGCCCAGAAGATGTAAATCTAGACCAGTGACCATATGCTCATTGTTATGAATTATGGAAAGTAAATAGAACTTGCATGTGTCATCACCCAATAGGTATATACAATTTTCAACTCTGTCATATGCTTTATTAATAGTCATACATTTAGAAATTGCAATGGAAACAGATGCATTGCAATAAAATATTTTATTTTCAGCAACAATGATAACCCCTCCTAAAGGCATGGCAATAGGTATTAAAAGACCAGAACCATGATCTACCTTTTCCCGTGACCAAGGCTCCTTATTAAATTTCTTGCCATTCATATCAACCTCGTATGCCTTCACATGGATTTCATCTATATGATCATTAAGAAAATATATACCTAGTTGTTGGTGCAGCATGACAATTGTTGGTTTCAAACAACCGTACAAGAACTTGATATCCAAAACTAAAATATTTGTCAAGAACCAGATATTGAAAGAGTCCCTCATGGATTGTAACAACCCATTGTTATATTCCAATGGTATACTTTGAAGAGAACCTCATAGGCATGGAATCCTATGGCCCTACAATCTGGATCAATGATACCAATTTTCCCATTCTCTGCAGGACGCCTACAAATAGGATCCGTGACATGTCCCGTTGCCCTCGTGATAAACTGACCAGATTCAGCATCCCACTGAAGAACACAAAATTTGTATTTTTTTGTTGAAATGGAAAGATAATCCTGTTGCTGCCCATTAGGTCTGAAAAGCTCTAGTGCCGCAATTCGGCCATAGATTGGTGCTTCTACAATTTGTGGCAAATGGAGGTTGACGTTGGTGCAGAGAGAATGGATTTAAATTCGTGTACATTTTTCTATGATGAGATTAATTTCGTCAGGACCAATAAAGTTGCCATCTTAGGAATGGGCCACAGTGGTGGGCTTGTGAGCAGTCGCAACTTAGTTCCAACTACTCATCTTCTTCTCTTCTCGCAATACTATTTGTATTCTGTATCAACCTGACCTTTTTAATTTGATCAAACCTAAATTACAAGATCACTCCAACTCGAAGAACGACCTCTCAATATATATATATATATATATATTATTTCGTATGACGCTTATATTTTAACTCACCAAATTTATGATCGTAAAAATTACACTGAAACTCACACCATTCCAAAGAGAACATATACCTTCTTCTATACCAACAATTTAAACATATTTTATAGTCATATGTCCGATGACCGATGTTCAGCTAGGGTTAAACAACCCTAGATCATTAGAACCAACAGTTATATAATATTTTTTTGGGTTTAGTTTTTATGTCGATGGTTATATAATTTATAATTTTTTTGGGGCTTAGTTTTTATGTTTAGTCTAATTTGTTGGGAGTTTGTTTGTTTTTTTTATTTATCAATTTTACATGTTTAACTTATTGTGATAAGATATGAAGAGTAGGTAACCATTCATTCTAATGTTTTAGATATATTGATCCCATGTTATAAGGCTAAACATGACGAGTTCACCATGTGACAAGGCTTAAAATGATGAGTTCAATGTCTGTTTCATGTGATAAGGCATAGAATAATAAGGTGGTTATAAGTTATTAGTATATCTAACTTAAAAATAATAAGAATAATAATTACAAAGACATATATACCAAAATTCATTTGAATTTGAAACTTTAACTTTTCATGAAAAAACACATACTTTAACCATTAAAACCAATTAAATAAACAAAAACACTACTTAAAATTAAGTGAGAAAAACACATCATATTTATTTTTTATTTTTTATCAATAATTATTATATTTAATTATTGAAGTGGAAAAGATTAACATTTATGTGATTAAAAATAACAATTTCAGCCACTCTTAAAATTTAATAAAACATGTATGATTATTAAATATTTTTTATCCAAAATAAATGTTTAAATAGTTAATTAATTATTAAATTAATGTGTTCTAGAAGTTACAATAGCCTCAAAAATTTCGGACAAGAGCCAAATTTTGGAATCCTCCTCATCTAAATCAAACCTTTCTTCACGCATTAGTCAATTAGTAAAGTTAATTTTTAATTTAATCTTTGACCCATATTTATACATGAACAAAATGAAATACAGATTCAAATAGAAACACAGTGCTACATCGAAAACAAAACTTCAATTCATTAATACCAAATACTAAAAATTGTTTACATGTATAATTAAAATAAACTAGCTCAGGCGCCACTAGCTTATCTCTTAGAAGAGATGTGATGACTACATGCCTTCGAACTGTGTTACAATGAGGCTCCAAGGCCTTTTTCATTATTGAGAAACAAGGGAAAACCCTAAACATCCAAAAATCTAACCGTAAGAAGTGAAGTGTCAAAAGTTTGTTGACCTTGATGATATAATTAGTTGGTACATCAACTTCTTGGGGTCCTAACTTTGACATACGATCTACATTTGATGCATATGATACCTCATTAGAAATATCTATATGAGGACTACAAATTTTGACTACAAACACTATTGTGGTATTTAGGTTTTTCCGTTTTCCAAAAAACCATCGTTTGGGGCCTCAAAATGGCTCTTGAAGTTAAAGATCCAAAAACTATCAAAAAGAGTAAATTGTGCTACAATTAAGGAAATTGAAAGAAATAGTGTTAGGGGTCCAAGTGAAATATATGGGTGCCCACAAATATTCACCTAGATTAGTCCTTCCCCCTTAGGAATAAACGGTACCATTGTGTTGAGTGCCTCCATGAGATGGGAAAACTTCTCTTGAACTTGGTCCCTGCTGAACTACTTGCCTGGTGCAAGAGTTGGTCAACTTTAAAAACCTGATACAGTTGGATCCTCAGTTGGAAAGTGTTCTTGATCTGTGTGTCCATGATATGATCAATTGTGGCTTGTTCTATGTAGTCTTGGTTGAGCTTCATTGGTGTTAAATTTTTGGTAATGTCTTTGTGTCTAACAATGGTGGAAATTAAGGTTGAAGGCGATCTACATTGAACACTAGGTGTTGATTCTTTTTGTGTAGTCGCATGAGGCATGGCAACGTAAATAGGGAATAATGTTTGAAATCCTAGACCCACGTGAAAGGGGTTATAGTCCATCGAGTTATGGAGAGCTCTCTTATAGTTGTGTTGCACATAGGGAAAGCTCTCATCCCATATTTATGGATTCTTGGAGTCTTACATGCGCAGTATGTGCACGATCATCCTGTTGACAACCTTTGTCTGGCCATCAATTTAGGGATGGAATGTAGTTGACTTGGTGAGCTTGGTGTCCAATAATGACCAGAGGCTTGACTAGAATGTGCTCAAGAACTTTCTACCCTAGTCTACTATGATGGTCTACATGATCCCAAAATGCGTCAATACTCATTCAAAGAGGAGTTTGGTAGTGTCCTTTGTTGTGATACTCTTTTTACAAGTCGTCAATATAGCCATCTAAAAACCCTTTCCATGACTACAAATATAAAATAATTACCATGCTTGGTAGAAGGGAGCCCAAACACATACTCCATGGAGATGGATTCCCAAGGCTAGATGGGAGTAGGTAGAGGGGTTTACAAGCCTTGATTTTTTATGGTAGGTTTGGTGATGGCACAAGCAGTGCAAGATCTGATATATTTTCCAACATCATGTCGGATTTTTTGGCCAATAAAAGTACTTCTATAGTACTGCTACAATTTTATCCATGTTAAAGTGTCATGCGACCTAACTGTAGTGTGCCTCCCAAATTATCTTTCCATGCTTTCTTAAAAGAACAAAAAGGTGGCCCGGGTAGCATAATAATGTGTCGTGGAGGTGGAAGTCTGAAACTTGTTTGCCATCCATTAACATCTAGTATGTGGTGGCGAACTTTGGATCATTTTTGTATAGGTGTGCCCATCCAGAGGTCTCATAGCCACAAGAGCTAAGAACATTTGTTAGTGCTACAACTAGGGGTCAAATAAGGCAATATGCAATATGGTTGGTGTTTCCCTTCTTGTATTTAATATTCAAATAGAATTTTTGCAGATATGTGGACTACTTCTGATGGTGATCATTTTGCAACTTCTCTTATGTCTATATAAATTTAAGAGGTTGGATATTTTTTTGGATGATCGTCTCCTTCCCTAGAATGTAATGTTTCCATTCCTAGAAATTATGCATGATATGTTACATCTCCTTATAATAGGTGGGGTATTTCTGAATTGTATCAGAAAATTTCTCATTGCGATATGCCACTAAATTCCCTTGATGGGTTAGGACTACACCAATAACATAGTGAGAGGGGTTTGTCTCAATTTCAAATGGTTGTTACAGATATGATAGTGTGAGTACTAGTGTAGAAAAAAGATTGTGCTTCAACTCAAAAAACACCTTTTGCTGGGACTCAGACCAAAAAAATAATGTTTTTCCATACTCTTGGTAACTTTACTCAAAGTCTAAGTGATATGACAAAATCCCAACATGAACCTATGATAAAATTGGAAAGTCCCAAAATTTTGCGAAGCTATGTTAGAGTGGTTGGGGTTGTCCAATCCTAAATGACTTGGATCTTAGCTAGATCCACTTGCACGCCTTACTCATCAATGATGTAGCCTAGATATTGGACCTGACTCATGTCAAAACTGCATTTCTCCTAGTTGGCACATAGCTTGTGTTGTCGTAGGGCTTGAAGGATCTATCGAATGTGTTGCAAGTAATCTTCCCAATTCTTGTTGAAGATTAGGATTTCATCCATATATACAACCATGAACAAGTTTGTAAAGGGCCGTAATATGTCATCCATTAGCCTCATAAAATTTTCAGGGGAATTTTTCAACCCGAAAGGCATGATCAACCACTCAAAAAATCACTCCTTGGATTTGAAGAAGGTCTTCCATACATTTGTGGGCTCTATTGGGAGCTGGTGATAGCTATACTTTAAATCAATCTTGCTAGAGTACTTGGCCCACTTGAGTTGATCAAGAAGGTCATCAATCTATGTGATTGGATACATGTTCTTGTACGTTTTAACCATGTACATAAATTATCTGCAAACGAATTCTTAAAACATAAATAAACAATGGCAAGAGCATAAAACATAATACACAAATATTTTCCCCTAGATCCCAAAACCAGGACTACCAGATTGATTTTTCATTATATTCCTTTCAATGTTACAATACATATATATACATTGCATTCATAAAACCCCAATCCATTAACCCTGGATTAGAACATAATCGTATTTCCTTTAGCCGGATCTAAAAAATACCATGGACAAAAAATAATATTTTTCCCAACATTCAGCTTGGAATACATGTCCCATGAACTTGGTTTTATTTTTCCTTTATTAACTTTATTACATGGATTTTTAATCATGGCTATTATAATAAAACATCATTTGGTCAATTTTGGCGATGATTGGGATGTATTCTTGCTTCAGAATTACTTTGTTAGACCTCATATCATGGATCAACAGGAAGTTACCCCTAAGGATTTTCCAAGTTTTCAACCATCTAGTATGGAGCCCTCTAACTCTCACGGTAATTGTAATGTTCCTAAATTAGCTAAGCTAATTGGAACATTAAAATTTTGTTTTATTTTTCATGTTTTTGAATAATAAACTAATGGAGGACATGTAACACTCCTTAGATCTAAAAATAAATACATGTTCAATGTGAACAGGATTAAATATGAGATGGTTACATAAAAACCACTTGTGTGTGAACAAGGCTGAGCTATTTGACTAGGTCAACAGGATCAAATCACAAGACAGTCCAGGTGCATTGAACCTCCTAAGTGATCTGCGCAGTTTTAGAAGGAGGACCTCAGTGTGAAAGGGGCTAATTCAAGTGAAGTGGTTTAGGGTTTTACACATCCTCATTTTATAAAAAGGAGGGATAGGACTCAAAGAAGGGTTTTTGTTGATATTTCAAAGTTGAGGTTGCTTGAGAAACTCGAGTTCTCTTGGCTGTTTAGCCAAAGGGAAGAGGATTTCTTGTTTAGGAATCCTCTCTCCTTCCATGGAGTAGCTCTTTGGAGGAGGATGTGCTGCATTGATCCACTATTCGGCATTTGGCCAAGCTTCTACTTCCAACTTCAATGCAGATCATGTTCATAGTTTGATTTCTTTTGTAAGCTGCAGCAAGTGGAGTTTAGATCTTTTCAAATATAGAGCATTTCAGTACTTCTTTTCAATGGAGGAGGGTTCTAATCCATTGAAGGGTTGTATTGGAAGATTGGAGCCTCATTTCATAACTTGGAATTAGGCCAATATTTTTTTCATGTTATACTGCGCAGTTCCTTCCCCAGATCTGCATTATTGCTAAAGGATCAGTGTTGCAGGGTTTTTGGCATCATTTTGGAGCTAGATCTCTGATGTGAAGGAAGCCTCCTTGCATCAAGGGTGATCCATGGATTGGCCAACCAATCCATGTATATTTCTGATCTGATTTATTCACTGGAGTTTTTGCTTCATAATTTTTGAATCGTGTTGTAGTAAAACTCAGATCTACTCCAACATTTTCATGTATTATTGAAATCCCCAAGGGGAATGTAATAAAGAGCCCTTTGGGAATTTTGATTTATTATAGATCTTTGTTTTCATTTAATTATTAGTTTCAAATCTGTAATTCAATAAAAAGAAGCTTCAACATCCTGTAACTAAAGCTGAAGGGTTTCTGGGTCATTCTCTTGTGTTGCAGCACCTCAATCTTGAGGGATTTTCCATGTAAAATTGTTGTTTAACCTTTCTTAATGCTTATTCCATGTTCCTAAACAAATTATATAATTTTTCATACTATTTTACATCTTACACATTTAGAAAATATGCTTCCCTTGCTTCAATAAATCTCTGCATCTTCCAAGTCATGGGAAATCAGGGTTTTTAAGCCTAGTTTGGGAAGGAGGAACTGTTTAACTTAGCTATACTTATTTGTTTGAGCTGAAATTATGCATGTGCATCCTTCTTGACCTCATATAACATATTCCAGAGCCATGACCCTTATTTTTATGCAATTCCTGAATACAGTCATTTTAGGGCATGAAAAGCCACTTTTCCTCACCTTTTTAGAATAAAAGTTGAGTAAAGGTTTCTGCAGCATTTGGAATTTATTTCTGAGTGTTATTAAACACTTTTTATGATATCTAAAGCACACATCCCTGAAAAATTCGTTTTTCAGGCATGTCTTGCTGAGAAATCCATTTTGGGAACATTACAGTGGTATCAGAGCATGATCTCTGGCTCAGCCTGTGAGATCAAGCTTTCAGAAGAAGCAAGAAGAAAACTAGAGAGAAGAAAGCTTAAGGATATGAGTTTTACCTCATCATATTTCAGATCCAGGAAGAGCCTCTTCAAAGAGGTTAGACAGAAGAAAGAAGGAGGAAGAAAATGAAACTCCTAGAGGGTTTCAAGAAGCAGAAAGTTGCAGTGAGGCCTGCAGAAGGTTTCAAGAAGGAGAGGAATATCCATGCACTTCCTATCCTCACAAATAAGGAGATATATACAGAGAAAAACCAGAGCATGGCTCCACCACTTGAAAGAATGATGGGTGAGAATATCTCCCTGCTCCCTTTTCAAATCATAAAGGGCATTGAAGAATATCTCAAGGAGATTGAAAAGGTGGAGACTTGTACCAAATGCTAAATACAACCTTGGAGGAGCAGCCTTCATGTTCATAAATGGAGGAATTCCACATAGCTGTAGAAGAATTTTTGCTTCTATTCACCAAGGTATGATTAAATATTCATTTATGCTCATTTCAGCACATTATATGAGGAGATCTACATCTTTGCATGTTGTTGATTTAGAGCAACAGAGTTTCATTGCATTGTAAAAAGGTGGTGATAAAGAGAAGCTTGAATTTCAAGATCCCATGGAGTGCAGGAATTTGATTTGGGATGATGGTATCCCTCATGGGAGGTGTACCAAGATGGAGGATGGAAAGCAAGAGGCTAGAAAGCCACTTGCATATTTTTGATACCAGGAAGCAGGAGGCTTGGTTGCACTAGCTGCTCTTGGAAGAGTTTGATCATCACACTCTTTCTAAGGGTATGTGGCAGGATACTTGCATCATGGATCAGCAAAGAGTATGGGCACATTGTGTTGGCATAACATTTTTCATGTCAAGCACCATGTTGTCACTAAATGGATGGGATGATGGAAGTATGAGAAAGCAACAAAGGATTTTGTTGCTTGGGATGTTCTTGAGAGTGCAAGGGCAGATTTTCTCTCACAGTTCTCATGATGTTCCAGGAGTAGGAGATGGCACTATCATAGTGCAAAGGGGTTACTCCTTGACCTTATATGTTCAAGAAATACTTTCTTCATGGGAAGGACTTCTCATATGTCGCAACATTATGGGAGATGCCTTTGACATTCTGCATGTCAAAGATTGGTGCTCTGTATTGATGGGAGCCTACTTGCATAGGCCAACAGCATTGTCACTTTGGAGCTGGGATTTATTGATGGAGTGTTCCCAAGATCACTTCTCATTCGATGCACTTGCTGAGCAAAGAGGAGGTGAAGGAGATGAAGTGGTAGATGGAGACATCTACTACTGTGGTGTGTTTTTCTTGACTTGGGTTTCCAAGCTAGAGGAGAAGGACTTTCATGCAGCACTTGGTTCATCCCCCTTCATGGGAGTGTGCAAAACTATTATTGAGGATTCATTCATGAGTCCATTTATCTTCTTGCTTCCAACATATGGTGAGATATTTTGCTTGCATCCTCTTACCATCTTTTGGCAGTGCATTGCTCCACAAGAGGGCAAGCTATTCATTGAGCTCTATGATATACATTGGGCCAAGTTATATGATGGAGAAAACCATCTCCTATGTGGCCTTGGGAAAATATTTTTTTCTTACATGTATATTCATTTGAGTCATAT
The DNA here is from genome assembly GCA_034641835.2 of Pinus albicaulis. Taxonomy (NCBI): domain Eukaryota; kingdom Viridiplantae; phylum Streptophyta; class Pinopsida; order Pinales; family Pinaceae; genus Pinus; species Pinus albicaulis. The sequence continues at coordinate 1,111,428,200 of CM076572.1, read as the reverse complement.
GATTAACCATGTCACAGGAAGCATTTTTCCATACAATTCTCTGAAGTAGCAGTTTGAAAAACTGCACTGTGAGGACTTGGAAGATTGTTGGTACTCTCTTGCATTACATAGAACCTTCAATATTTCCTTCATTATGGTGATGATAATGTTTTCAGTTACTAATATTGTTTCTATCTTGATGGGAGACATGATGTTGAGTAAGGCACATGGTTTGGATGTGTCCTTTGGGAAGAAGATTCCCACATTTTTCTTACAGCACATGTTCTAATTGGAACATGAGAGGGGTTGTGGCCACCATAGCCAAGCACTTGCTTCTCTTGGAGGTGAGACATGTCTGTTATGGGGATGCCATGTGATGACTATCTCATATCCCTCACATGTGGAGTGTCTTGGGCCATCTAGTTGTGCAGCATTGGAGGAAGGATATGTGCAGATCTAATCTCCATGATGCCACTTAAGGGAAATATCCTTACAACCCAAGATCATTTTTTACTCTACACTTATCTCAAGTGGAGAGGAGAATAGCATGGGGTATGTCATCTTGTCTACCATGTGTATATTTTCAGCCCACCTATTTTACAGGAGCTCAAGGTGGAGGAACATTTTCATGGAGTTTCCATGTCATGAGGTGAATCATTTTTGGTGGATGATTGCTTGAGGGTGGAGAACTCACATGGGGAGATGTTATTTCCCAATACACTTCAGATTCCATGCCTCAAGGGAACCTCTAGGCAACACCTTATTGCCTTCTTGAGTATTTGACTGTTTCATGATGATAGCTATCTAGCTAACTTGCATGCTTGGTAGGGGAAATATGGAGATTCATTGTTGACACAGCATCTCATTATTTGGAGGAGTTCATCATATGGGGATGCTACAGTAGGAGGAGGATACATATTTCAATTCTATCCTTGCAGTTTCTTGAGGACAAGCAACATTTGGGAGGGGAGGATTGTAATGTTCCTAAATTAGCTAAGCTAATTGGAGCATTAAAATTTTGTTTTATTTTTCATATTTTTGAATAATAGACTAATGGAGGACATGTAACACTCCTTAGATCTAAAAATAAATACATGCTCAATGTGAACAGGATTAAATATGAGTTGGTTGCATAAAAACCACTTCTGTTTGAACAGGGCTGAGCTATTTGATTAGGTCAACAGGACCAAATCACAAGACAGTCTAGGTGCATTGAACCTCCTAAGTGATCTACGCAAATTTAGAAGGAGGATCTCAGTGTGAAAGGGGCTAATTCAAGTGAAGTGGTTTAGGGTTTTGCACATCCTCATTTTATAAAAAGGAGGGAGAGGACTCAAGGAAGGGTTGTTGATGATATTTAGAAGTTGAGGTTTCTTGAGCAACTCGAGTTCTCTTGGTTTTTTAGCCAAAGGGAAGAGGATTTCCTATTTAGGAATCCTCTCTCCTTCCATGGAGTAGCTCTTTGGAGGAGGATGTGTTGCATTGATCCACTATCTGGCATATGGCCAAGCTTCTACTTCCAACTACAATGTAGATCCTATTCAAATTTTGATTGCTTATGTAAGCTGCAGCAAGTGGAGTTTAGATCTTTTCAGATCTAGAGCATTTCAGTACTTCTTTTCAGTGGAGGAGGGTTCTAATCCATTGAAGGGCTGTATTGGAAGATTGGAGCCTCATTTAATATCTTGGAATTAGGCCAATATATTTTACATGTTATACTACGCATTTCCTTCCCCAAATCTGCATTATTGCTGAAGGATCAGTGTTGCAGGGTTTTTGGCATCATTTTGGAGCTAGATCTCTGATGTGAAGGAAGCCTCCTTGCATCAAGGGTGATCCATGGATTGGCCAACCAATCCATGTCTATTTCTGATATGATTTATTCACTGGAGTTTTTTCTTCAGAATTTATGAATCATGCTGCAGTAAAACTCAGATCTTCTCGGCATTTTCATGTATTGTTGAAATCCCCAAGGGGAATGTAATAAACAGCCCCTTGGGAATTTTGATTTATTATAGATCTCTATTTTCATGTAATTATCAGTTGCAGATGTATAATTTAATAAAAATAATCTTCAGCCTCCTGTAACTAACGCTGAAGGGTTTCTGGGTCATTCTCTTGTGTTGCAGTACCTCAATCTTGAGGATTTTCCATGTAAAAATGTTGTTTAACCTTGCTTTATGCTTATGCCATGTTCCTAAACTCATTCTCTGATTTTTCATACTTTTTTACATCTTACACCTTCAGAAAATATGCTGCCCTTGCTTCAGTAAATTTCTGCATCTTCCAAGTCATGGGAAATCAGGGTTTTTAAGCCTAGTTTGGGAAGGAGGAATTGTTTAACTTATCTAGACTCATTTTTTTGAGCTTAAATTCGGCATTTGAATCCTTCTTGACCTCATATAACATATTATAGAGCCATGACCCTTATTTTTATGCAGATTTCTTAATACAATCATTTTAGGGCATGAAAAGCCACTTTTCCTCACCTTTTTGAGAATAAAAGTTGAGTTAAGGTTTCTGCAGCATTTGAAATTGATTTTTTAGTGTTCTTAAATATGTTTTATGATATCTAAATCACACATCCCTGAAAAATTCGTTTTTCAAGCATGTCTTGCTGAGAAATCCATTTTGGGAATATTACAATATTGAAAATTCTAGCTCTTGTGAGTCATTCCTTTGTGACAGGAAAAATTTGTCTCATGATGTTAGGATTAAAACCCATGATTTTTTTTCAATGTGATAAACACCCTCCAAAATTTCTCCTACACCTGAATTTGGGATCCTATTGTGGATCTTACAATCGATCATTTTGTAGACACTTCTTGGTCAGTTGATGCTTTTGAGCTCCCTTCTTGGATCAGAAGTTTCGAATTCAATCGCTCACAAAATCCCATTCTGTAACAAGTGCATGAGTGCATTATTTTATTCAAGCTTGAACAAGCATATCATACTTAATTAATACTATGCATGTGCGATGTCCAATCCATGTCGACAATCTATGTGCACTGACATTGATAGTTTCTTACTTCTAGTTGCATTTGTACTTCTATTTTGATGATTTTTCCAAACTAATGCCTCTGTGCACCTTTGTTTTCGCACATGTCATTTCATGTTTTCGGTTGTCTCTTTCACTTTCTTTCATGATACTTAGTGTTGCTTTCAAGTTATCTTTTCTCTGGCACGTGTTACTTTCGCTGTCATTCACATATTGCAAGTTTCGTTCGCATTGTAGCAATCGTCATCTTTTCGCATGATGAACATTACACAACGTACATAAGCTTGTTTTGGTGGTTTCAAGAGGTTATCTTTGTGAAAATTAGTTGATCTTACCATGTAGACATTTGTCGCACTCATTTCCAAATTTTTAAGTAGTGTTGTCACAGTCATTGCAAAGTGTCCAAGTTTAGTGGCGCACTTGTCGTAATTTGTAGCAAAGGTTTCCATGCTTAAGGAAATATGTTTTCATGTGTTTCATATGATATACTTTGTGTCGTTAAGTGTCTAATTGTGTGACCATAGTCAAGTCCTATCATTGTTCACATTAGTTTTACTGATCTCACACTTAGCCAAATTTATGAAAATTCCTAGCAACTCAACCTCATTCGGCCTTCACGAACTAGGAATTTCCCAGTCTCAGCCCTCAAGCTACAAAATTTCCTCTTGAAATTATGAAATTCACAATTCCTACCTCCCAGGACTTTTTATTGCACACTTTCAGTGTTCAAACCCGAGCCTTGGCCTCCAAAATTGCCCAATTCAACCCTCCATCCTAGCCCCAACTGCACATTGCTCTGCCTCCCATAACTACGCAGTTGGATAAAGAAGTGAAAAATCCCTCAGTCTGGCTCACCAACTCCTAAAAATGCATAGTTACTCTTTCCTTCCCAGTAAGTACTGCGCATTGTGTAGTCTCAAGGCTCAAGCCTCACATCTTTGAGTCTTGAACTCCACAGTTATGCAATCACCTGGGCTCCTTTGTCCTGCAGAACTGTGCAATATGTTGATTCAGTGCCCATCCCCTCAACCAGTTATATTGAGCTCCCACATTGCATATTTTTTTTCCTCACTCTAGCCTAAACTTTGCATTGCATAGTCTCAAGGCTCAATCTTCACCCTTGATTGTCTAAGCTACGTAATTGTCTAGTTATTGAGCCTCTTTCCCAACCTATCACCCAGTTTTGGCTCACTCAGTGGATCAATATGCACCATATTATACTAGGGGTATATCGGACTAATGTTGTCTTGTCATGAGTGGATTGTAGATGCAGGTCATCTATCATGATATGGCAAGATGATGAAGAAGGATATGGAAAAGGAGGACATGTTAGAAGACGCATATGGAGCTGAAGAGATAAGATGATCATCAGGAAAGAATATGAAGGAACACTAGATTACAATATAAGATCAAAGATCATGACTGCATGAAGACTCCATTTGATTTAAAACCCTTTGGAGGGTAGATATGAAGAAAAAACCATATCTCTCATGAAGATGAAACATTCAATACATCTCTTATTAAATGCAAAAATAAAGAAACAACAAGAAGGACAGCTTGGCACTACCACATCATCATGCATTCCATGTCATCAGTGTCACGTCATGTCCCATCCTAAGTAATCATATGCCACATAATTATTATGGATTATGTAATTCTCTATTCAAAATTTATTGTAAAGTGGAAGTCCAAAAGACACATGAAGAATATGAAGAGTCATGCAAATTCGAAAATTCATAGGAAGTCAAATAGTCATGAGGGTAGTCAAAGAGTCAAAAGGAGGTGAAGCATCACCACATTGGTTATATATACACCCTCATTGTATGAGCAAAGTAATTTTCACCTTGTCTCCTCCCACAAGGCATTAGAGAGACAAGCTAGTTCTTTCGAGGATCAAGGTGTGGATCCAATGCTCCACTATTGGAGCTAGTGGTGTTCATTGTATACATGTGTCTTGGAACTTTTACTTAATAACAGGAGCCTCATGGCCAACATTTTCTTCATGCATGGATTATGAATATTTGTAATTATTTTGTGGATGTTTGTAGATCATGTTTTCTTTCACTTATGCTGAATTATTTTCACTATTTCAGTTATTTTAGTACTTATCATATTGAGAATTTTTTTCAATAGTTTTTATTGTTGCACCATCCTTGTGGACTATTTCGCAGGATACTAGACATATTTTTTGTATTGATTGGTTGTAATGACGGTCACATCTTTTTTGGACTATTCCATTGGATCTTAGATAGATCCTTCTTGGTTGTCTGTGTCTCTACTAGGGTTGGAATATTACATGTCTCTTAGAGGCTCACTTCTTTCTCTCCCTCCATATTAGAAGAACCTTGACACACTTACAACTAAACACTCACTGGGAACACTTGCTTTCTTTTCGAAGGCACGTATGCATTCCTATTTCTTGTTGATTGTAAGAGCCAAGGAAAATATTAAATAATATATGGTAGTTGGGTTGATATCCCATATGGGACCCCTATTCTAAACATTGTGAGGTCTAATTGGAACTTCACATTGAGGATATCCCCTTGGTTGGCGAATTTCCACCACAGTCAACAAAATGGGAGGCCAGATGACAAATTGGGCTTGTTGATTTTGTTTTAAACCTTTGATATAGAATGGCTCATCATCAAATATTAATCCAAGGGTTCTTCTCTAATTTATCCATTTTTCAAATTTCAATCCCCGATGAGCCTCTCTATCACTTTTCTGAGTTAAAGTTTTATGGTGAGGATGGAACATCCATAACTAGGCACATTTCTCATTTTCTTAAATTTTATGAATATTACAAAATCCATGATGAAGAGTTTTCTTATGCTATTTTCTTCCTCGCCCTTAAAGGTTGTGTTAATAAATGGTTTCATACCTTACCACCTGTTTCCATCCATTATTTTCATCAATCCTTTGATAGGTATAATTATCGATATGTTTATAAAAGAATAAATAAGTTAATAATTAAGCTTGATGAATCAGTTGAGGATTTCTCTAATCAATACATTCACATTTGTTATGAATTTCTTGAGGAAGATGTGGATTTGGATTTATTTAAACAAAATAAAAGTTTCATTGTTTGGTTCATGTCTCTTTGCACGGTGAACCTGAACTCCCTGATGTTTTTACTTCCCTAAGTCTTGCGAATCATGATGGTTTTTACTCCTTTTGTTCTTTGTCCTCCTCCTTTTCCAGTTCCGATGAGGGTGCCTTCGTGTAATGATAATAATTTGGGAAATATGCAAATCAAATTTCTAATCCATCTTCTCATTCTTCTTCTGCTTTTCATGGCTCAGATTCAGTGGAGGAAATCCTAGAATGGTTCATGAAGCCCATGGTGAAGACTAACTCCCCCATTCCTTGTTTCTTTACTAATTTATCCATTTTTGGATGGTAATTAGGGACTCCCCAAAAACTGATAATTGGGTTATTCCTTCGATAAATGCCAATCTCAACCCTTGTCATAAACCATATGCTTCTGTCTGATTCTTTGTGGCTACTCCCAATACTCATGTAAACATTTTCCAAACTTTTCCATCGGGTAGAAAATAACCCCTCTCGCTCTAGCCTCCCCTAGATTCCTTTTCACCACTCCATCAAAGGATATTTTAGACCAACCCAAAGTTTCCTTCCATTTCTCAAACTGATCTCTGGGCATGCGAATAATATATGGCAACTTATTTGACCTTTAGTTGAACATCCTTTGCTATCAATTTTCTTTTTGACCTTAATCCATTCTCTCTCTGCCTCCATATATCTATCCATATCACTAGAATCAAACCCCTTCACTGACACAACATCAAATAATAGTTGAGAGGCTTTCCAAGCTGTAGCTAAGGTGTTGGGCTCCCTTCCTCTGAAGATGACATGATTTCTAGAGATCCAGACCACTCAACAGATGTATTTTTGGATAGCATTCCAACACCTAGAAATAATTGAAGATGAACCATAACTCCATGGGAGATGAGAGCATCAATTTTCAAAAATTTCTTGCCAATTGGCAGTAATTGCATGAATTTGGCAGATAGGTTGAAAGGCATCTCTCCAAAAATTTAACGTGAAAGAGCAGTGATGGAAGACATGGAATATGTCTTCCTCCACGTTTCTACATAGAACACACCAAGATGAGCCCTGAATCTGCCTTTGTTCCAGGTTCTCTACTGTTAATGTTTTACCATGACTTAGTTCCCAATAGAAGGTATTGACTTTTGGAACTTTATCATTGTTCCATACTCTAACACAGATGTTTGCAACTAGGGGATTCAAGATTTGCTTCAATAAAAGTTCATCCCGATATTTTACCGTATAATACCTCTACTTACCTCCTTTCCAGATTCTTCGATCTCGTTTGTTGGTGGAAATTGGTGCATACCCTTTAAGGAACTTCACAACCTCATTCCAGGATGAAAACAACTAAGGGGGGTAATTTGGGCAATACCAAATTTCCCATTACCCATTATTATCCCAAATTGATATGTCTGCTAGCCTTCTTATCAGTTGCACCTCCATCCAACTTTATAGTCTCTTTATCTTAGGAGAATCCTAGAATGTCTCCCTGGGGATTATACCATATTTCAAAATTCTAATACATCACCCAATCCCCTCTTTCCACCCCATATTTTCCAGCACCACCAAAGCTGAGGCTTTACAACGCTTCCATATTTTAGTTCTTGGCCCTTCTCATCTTTCTCCCTCTGGTTTGAGCAAGTGAATCTTATGGAAGTATTTCCTTATAAAGGCTTGATTATACCATTCCTTAGAGTCTGTCAGTGATCTATAGATAAATTTATCACCCAGGGCCAAATTCGTGAATTTTGTATCTTTGATTGCTAATCCCTCCCCCCATTTTCTGGAAGTATGATAGTGTTCCAATTTCTCAAGTGAAACCATTTTCCGTTTCTTCCTTTCTATAAAAAAATTCTTATCATACGATTGATATTGTTCATTATACTTGTACGAGCCAAAATACCAGAACCAATATATATGAGGAGAGCAGATAAGACAAATTTTATGAGAATTGATTTCCCTGCTATATTTAACCACCTTTCTCCCCAATAATGAATGACTTTTTGAATTTTTTGGAGGACCACTTCCTAGTCCTCGCTAGAGGAAGGACCCAAAGAAATTTGCAGACCAAGGAATGGAAAATATCTCCAATTTTTGGCTGAAGGGAATCCAAGGACACAAGATATTTTGATCAAGGTGCTTTCAAAATTGTTCCAACCAAGAATTTTATTTTTTTTTCTTGTTCACCAAACCCTATGAAAATCTCAAATATCAATCCAAAACCTCTTTGAAATGAGAATAATGATTTTGGATGCCCCTCCAAGGAGAAGGGTATCATCTATGAACTACGAGTGATTAATATCCTTGACATTCCTAGTTATTCTTAACCTTGACAAGTGTCAAATCACCCTTTCCACTTCGATTCTTCTACTAAAAAATTTGGCCATAATGATACATAAAAGAGGGGATAGAGGGCAACCCTGCCTCAAACCCTGGGAGGTCGTAAAAAAATGGGTCAGATGCCCATTAATAAGGGGGGCGATCCTGGGGAAGGAAATGCATGCCTTTATCCAAAGAACAAATTTTTGACTAAACCCAAGCTTGGATAAAACAAAGAAAAGAAAAGAATGATTTACCCAATCAAAGACATTAGCCATATCCAACTTGATGACCACTCCTTCTTGTCCTACTTCCTTGTTGGAGTGAAATTCTTCTCGTACTAGAATGATATTCTCTAATATATTCGTGTGTTTCATAAATCTACCTTGGTTTTCTAAGATAAAGGAGGGAAGGAGGGGTTTCAGTCTATTGGCAATAATTTTTGTCAAGATTTTATATGATACATTTCAAAGAGATATGAGCCAAAACTTGGAAAAATTCTCCAGATTCGATTCTTTTGGAATAAGAGCCAAAAAAGTTGAGTTTGTGCATCCTCCCAATTTTTTCTTCTCACAGGCATAACTTATAATTCTAAGAAGGTCAACTTTGATTAAGGACCAAAAGGCATACTAAAAAAAATGGAATCCATCCAACCCCAAGGCTTTATCCAGATTGAGGGAATCGATTTCCATCAGAACTTATTCCTCCATGATTGGCTTCATCAGATTTAGATTTGTAGAAAGGGGGATTACCAATGGGACATAACATAAGAAGTCATTTTCCTATTCCATTAGAATATAAATTTATGTAATGCTATAAAGCTTCTTTCTTAATTTCTTCAAAGTCTGAAATTTTTTATTGACCTTCTGGGACAATTTATTTTACCTTATTCATTACCTCCCTTGCTTTCACTTTTTTATGGAAGAAGGTGGTGTTCAGGTCCCCTTCTTTTAGCCAGAGACTCCTTGATTTGAGCCGCCACAATTCTTCCTCCTGTCTGTTGGATAAAAATATTTATTTATATTTCCTTTAGAAGATGTCAATATTCTATCAACACCTTTTCTATCATTTTATAATGAGTTTCTAGATCATCAAGGAGTTCTTTCCTTTTTCCCCTAGGGGCTTGAATGTTTCCTTCAACAATTTCCTGAGAATGTTTTTAATGTTGCAGAGCTTAGATTCCGATATACCAGACGGAGGGCCCTAGGTAGAGATTTTACATACTTATATGATAATATATTGCACTCCTCCTTGGACCCAAGCTAAATTAAAACTAAATGGGATCGACCCATAATTTTCTGGTTTATCTGGCTACAAGGTTACTGGGAAATGATCTAAGATTCCATTTGGAATAATAGTGAACGAGCATTTAAGGCATTTAAGGAGACAACCACTATGAACTAGAAATATGTCCAGCCACAACGTTATATGGGCCTCCCTAGCTCTTCTATTTTTCCAAGTATAATTTCCAACCTTCAGAGCCACATCTATCAAATACTAGTATGATATCAAATCTTCCATACGATTCCTAAATGGATCTCAGACCATAGATCCACCTATTTTTTCTAATTCACTAATAATTGTATTGAAATCACCTCCTATTATGCAATTTCGACACCTCCCTCTCAATATTATCTCATCTTTGGTGTCTCAAAACTCCACCTTCTTCCCATACAAAATGGGTGCATACACATTTATCACAGTAAAAAGTTAATACTTACAATAAACTTATGATATAACAAGATTTATAATCATGGATATTCACTCCATTTTACCATGATATTATTAACTTATAAATAGACTTTTTTACAATTCCATGGGACAATACCATGGTTTATAATCAATAGCTGATGCCCAAAATCCAAAACTCTTTTCAAAATAAAAATATTTTAATTTTATTTTATTTTATAAAAATTTTAAAATTATATCTAAAAGAAAAATGTATGAGGGAGATATTGTAATGTACCCTAAAAATTTGACTTGGTCAAATAACATAAAAATAAAAATACCAGCCTAGATCCATCTTAACTTCGGATCTAAGCGAGTTGCAAACCTATTTTTTGAGTGAAAAACTTGAGGAAAGGTTTGCACCTCGAGAGATTTGATCCCTCTTGGCACTTGATAGATCCAAAGTTAAGATGGATCTAGGATGGTTATATAATATTATATAATATATATATATTTTATCTATGTCTCTTTCTTATTCCCTCTCTCTATGCCACCCCAAAACATACACACACACACTCCATATCTCTCTCTCTCTCTCTCTCTCTCTCTCTCACACACACACACACACACACTCTTCCTCTCCCTCTCTCTCTTCCCCTTATCTCCCTCCCTTGGCCCCCACTCTCTTCTCTCCCTCGCTCTCTCTTCATCGCTCCCCTGTCAGTCCCTATCTCTCTCCACCTTTCTCTCTCTATGTTTTTCTTCTTCCTTCCCTCTCCCCCCTCCAACTCCTCTCTCTTGAGTCCTCGCTCTCTTCCTTCCTCTCTCTCTCTCTCTCTCTCTCTCTCTCTCTCTCTCTATGTGTGTGTGTGTGTCTGTATCTCCCTCTCTCTCCCTCTCTTATCCTTCTCTCCCCTCCTCCCACCTCCCTCTCTCTCTCTCCCACCATCACTCTATCTCTCTCTCTCTCTCTCTCTGCCCTCGATCTTTGTCACTATGCCCCTCCCTTTATTTTGCCTTAAATTTGATCTCATTGTGTTGTGTTTAAGAAAGTACCTAAATTAAAATAAATCAATTGATTGTAAAATATTAAACCTATATTTTGGATCAACCATGTCAAAGAAAATACAATAATGAAAACTTAAAAATTCATGCACATCTTTCCTCTATTATTGTAAGTCACTTTTCTTGCTCTTGTCACTTGGATCCTTGGTTCTTAATAATACTATTTATATTAATTACATTTCACAACTTTACATATAAAATTATTCTCAATTTTAATTTTATTAAAACCTTAATTTAATTTCTATGAGGATATTTTTAGTAGGGCTCACAGGGTTTCGATATATCTCAAAAATAATTATAACATTTTTCCTTTTAGCTTCAATTAATTTTTTTTATAAAATTAAATTAAATCAAAATATTTTTATTGTGAAATAAGTTACGGTTTTTGGGCATATGGTATTGATAGGCCGTGGTATTGACCTATAGTATTATAACAAATTCTATTTAAAAGGTGAAGTGGTGGTGAATATCCATGGTTAAGAATCTTGTGATATTTTTATAAAATATTTTAATTGTGAAATAACTTATTTTTTTTGGCATGTGGTATTCATAAGCCATGGTATTGTAACAAAGCTTATTCAAGAGTTCATAATATCAATGACAAAGTGGGGGTGAATATCCATAGTTAAGAATCTTGTAATATTGTTATAAATATTTTTATTATGAGTTATGTTTTTTGGGCATGTGGTATTGATAATCCATGGTATTGGCCCATAGTATTGTAAAATTAATATATCCATGGTAAAGCGGGGGTGAATATCTATGGTTCAGAATATTTTCATATTGTTATACAATATTTTGATTGTGAAATATGTTATGTTTTTTGGGCATGTGGTATTGATAATCTATGGTATTGACCTATTGTATTGTATTTTTACAAGTTAATAATATCCACCAACCAACATTTATATATTTGCACTCATTATCACTTTTAACTTCTTCTTTTTCAATTAACTCACATTTAAAATTGTTTACACATTTACATTACACCTACACATAAAAATAAAACATAAAATTAATATTTGAGAGCGTAGACTTCTGTGATCCATATCATATTAAAATCAATCTTCTAGGAAATCACATGTTCCCTTATTTATTTTATTTTATAATGCTTACTAAATTTATTTATTTATTTTATTATTATTATTATTATTATTATTATTATTAATTTTTTTTATGACTTAATCTTTGTTTTTTATTTGATGTGTCTGTATTTTTAGTTTATTTCTTTAGAATGAGATTTATTTCGTTCATTTATGTATTAGAGTCATTTTTTACCATGTTGATCATCTACTTTTTCTATAGATTTTGACCTTGCTTCTATTTTTACTTTTATTTTATTTTATTTTTATTTTATTTTTATTTATTTATTTTTATTTTTTTGTGTACGTTATTTTAATTTATTTATTTTTTATTAGTTTTATTGACTTCTTCTTTTTGGTTTTATATTTTATTTTTTGATTTATTTTTATAATGACTAGTTTGTTAGTTTTAATTTGGACTATATAGTTTTTAATTTGTATTTGTTTATTTATTGTCATTTTCATTTTTGACCATTTTTAACATCTATTTTTCATAGGTTTTGACCATTTCTTTTCTCTGCACGAGATATATATATAGATAGTCAGATTCAGTAATTAGAAACGAGTCGGTTATAAAATCTCTCATGTGATTTCCCTCAAGATTGATTTTAATATAAAATTAATATTTTTAATTGCCCCGAAATGCTATCCAGTATGGTAGCTATGTTGTTAACATTTTGACTAATTCAAATTACATAAAAATAAAAATTAAATTAAATAAAAACAACATTTTAACTTTGTCAAAAAAATAGAATAATAATAATAATAATAATAATAACAATAATAATAAAAGTAAAAATGACCTATGGTATTGAGAACATGTGGTATTGACCCATGATATTTATATGTAATGTAGCTTATTTAAAGGGAGAAATTAAACCAGTCTAGATTCATTTTAATTTTGGATCTACCAAGTTCCAAGAGGGATCGAATTCACTTTAAAAAGAGCTTTGTATATCAAAGAGATTTGATCCCTCTCAAAACTTAATAGATCCAGAATTAAAATGAATATTTCATAATAAATTAAAACAAAAAAATTCAAACTTTCAACAATAGTTAACATAATTTTAATTTACCATTTATCTTTAAACACAATTGTAACACTATACTATACTATGTATTACAACTTTGTTTCATGGCAAGAACAATAATTTTCAATATTATTGTCCCCTACCGGGCAGGGTATTACATATTCGGTAATGGGTTGAATCTTGATTAATTTTCCTTTTTTCTAAAAATTTAAACACAGTTTTATAATATTAATATGATAGAATAGTCTTATTGCGAAATGATTATTTCTAGGGCCATTTCAACTCATTTGTACTGTTTTACTATCATACTGCTTGTATGGTTGCCAAATCATGGCAGAATTAAAGACTTTTGCAGATAATTACTAGTTCAGTAAACCTAGAGAAAGCATTGTACTGTAATTGAATAAAGGTTACCCGTATTGAGGTACTTGGTCTCCAATCCAAGCTGGTTTGGTTTATTGAGGGAAACATAACATTTGCTAGCGTCCCTATTGCTGGTTTAAACATCACTGGAACCAAGAAAACAATGGATCAATCTCAATCCTCAATACTTGGATTCAACGTCGAGTTCTGATTTACATTTACATTGTGATGTTAAAACTTTAAAGATGCTTTTTATATTTTTATTTAAGATATATTTAATATGAAAAATAAAATATGGAAGTAGTTATTGTTTAAATATTATATAAATGAAAGTATAGTTATGTATAGGGTGAGTTAGTAAGTTACAAAGTTTAACACTATTATTTAGTTAGTTACAATTTTTAAAGGTTGAAGTTAATAAGTTATAAATTTAATTTTTGTTTAGTTAAAAATTCAATGTTTGTTTAGCAATTTTTAAGTAAAGTGTATTTTTTTTTAAATATTTGGATTGCTTTTAAAATGAGTAAAAAAAATTATATTAACAAAATTATTTTACTCCAAAATGTTAAAGTAATATTAAAGCTCAATTTTTATAATTTTAATGTAAATATAATCTCTAGAAATATTTAATTTAATTAAGATATTTATTATAATAATAAATTTATAAACCATTTAAAATACTTCTTTTTATTTTTGTTAGTTGAACTTAAATATCAATCACCCTTATCTTGTTTGTCTTTTAAAAGATAAAAAAAAATTATCATAATTACGTTGTAAAGCATTCTTATTTGAAAACAACTCCCCTCTATTGCTACTTGTACCATTGTGTATCATTGATTTTGATGTTAAATGATTGAAATAATATCTACCTTAGGATTGAATATTGTTATTAATCAGTTAGAAATAATGAAAACCATTTTAGGTCCTCCAAACAACTGCAGTGCCTTCTTCTGCAATGAAATTACACTACTTACGTCTTGACACTGCTTTAATGGCTATGGCGTACTCGATATTTCAGCGAGGTTTCTATGTCGAGGTGAAATCGCCCATCCTCCGGTCCAAACATGTGTGAGAGTATGCCCACACGCCCGTTGAAGGGATATCCATCTACATGGTCTCCCTCCACAAACTCAATGTGTATATTCACCTATTCAAAGTCATGGGTCTCTTGGAAATCTATGGGAACCACAATACCCCAAGACGCGAAGGCAGAAGCTACTACTGCAGTTCTAATGTCGTCATTGGACGTGATGAGGGACTTGGAGAAGTTGGAGAAAGTCATGGACGGTGAGCATGGCCATCACAAATGACAGAACCATCGTGGATCTTGAGATGGTGGTGGTCCACGAGATTGGGCATCTCATTGGGCTGCACTATTCAACTTTCAATGCTTTCATCATGTTTCCCAGTCTTCAACCCAGAAAGATAAAGCGCCTTTAGGGTTAGCCTTTGTTTCTTCATTTTTTTCTTTCTTTATTTGGTTGCAAGATTCTAAATTTCTAATTACTAATATCTGGTTACTTATATCTAATTCCCACAAGAATACCAATTGTGTATCCCTCTTCTGCTAGTTGTTGTTCATCACCGACGGAATCTTCTTGAGCTTCTAAATCATTGTTTGCAAGTTGAGCATCACATCCAAATATTTTTGGTTGAGGTACACCCATGTTTGCTAGTTGATCACCATCACCATCAACAGATCTGAAGAAATGAGGTGGAGGTAACGGTGGAGGTACAACCATGTCTGCAACCTATTGATTATCGATTCTAAAGTCGACTGGGGGAGGTAGCGGCGGAGGGTGGCCATGTTGTCAAGGTGATAATTGAGACTGAAGGATTGTGTAGTAGGTAACAATTACTGCATAGCCATGTTTTGAAGTTGATCACCATTATCAGATATGAAGAAGTCTCGTGGAGGTACAATCGTTTTTGCAACCTGATAACCAGATCTTAAGAATTCCAGGGGAGGTAACACTAGAAGTAAAATTGTAGGTAAAGCCATGCTTGGCAGCTGATTACCAAATGTGAAGAATTTTGCGAGAGGTACAGACATGTTTTGAAGCTACTCACCAAATCTCAAGAATTGTGGCGGACGTGGTGGTGGATGTACAACCATATTTGCAATTTGATCACCATGTGTAGGCAAACGGTGCATATGTTGCCCCTATTGCTCTACAAGATGTTTTGGTCTTAGCCTTTTGAGGGGAGGCCTGATTTCCACATAAATTAACTCTGGTTTCTTGTTTTCCAATTCCTTCAATGATTCCTCCCTAGCAATGACAACCTCATTATCTTCCATCTCATTAGCACCTGTTGCATTCTTCACAGGGATTCCCCAGTGGTCTAGTGTATCGAACACAATTACAAAAATGAGGCAACTAATCCGAACACGAAACTGTCTGTGTTCAAATGTAACACATTATGTTTCCACACTTAGATCTCACTTTATTGCATCCAGATGTCTTCATTAACTTGACATGGAAAATGTTACATTCTATTATCACGGATTTTGTCATCCTCTCTTCTACTGCCAGACGAAGAGAAATCTCAAAATTTTTGTCAACCTCTTCACAACATAATGGTGAGTGACTCAGTTTCTTGCATTGAATACATGAAGCGATTAAAAATTTCTGGTTTGGACAATCCAAAACTTGTGTACACTCATCTATTTCATAGGGAATGTTACAGAATGGGCAATAAACAAGACCTTAAATTTTGGCTTCAACCGCAACCTTTTCAGCTAGGCCATATTCATATATTTCAATAACATCATTTGGAAGATCTCTCTTGATAAAAAATGAATTGAGTCCTTGCAGTCATAATTAGAAATGCAGGATAAATAGTCATCCGCTTTGAGCCCTCCATAAATGATTTGATCAACTTGCTTCTTTATACATTTTAAACAAAACTAGTGCCCATTTAGACATTGTAGTATTTTTTCAAATGGATATGGCCAATAACAACAACCACGTTCTATAAAGGTTGCCTTTCACTTCGGCTTATAGGTAATATTAACTTGTCCCATTAAAGAAGATCCTTCTGCTTTTCTAGGCATCGATGGATCCCCTATTATCATAACTTTTGCAGGTCTGTAGTCAGACGAATCGAAAGAAACAAAATTTTCATATATAAAATTAGAGGCATGGTTTAAAGATGATGAAGATCCAACCATATTTCCAAACTCGATGAAGATTCAGGTATAATTTGCGTGAGTCCAAATGGTGTCCGGCAGAAATGATTATTTAAATCGAGAATGAGAGAAAGATCGCTTATCATCGGTTATAAATACAAGTCTGTTAATCCTTTAGGTCATAGGTAAATATAAGAGGTATGTCTACAACATTTAGGTGGACACCATTTTGTTGGCTTTGTGTGGACCCGTAAAGACCGGTTATGGGTATGTACGTGGGCATTGGGATGAGTTTATAAAAATTATTTTGAGGTTATTTGGTTAATGTAACTTTTCAAAATTACTTTGAGTTTATTTGGTTTAAAATGTAAAATCTTAAGTATGGTTATTTGGTTTAAAATGTAAATCTTAATTATGGTTATGCCCATCGTATCGACATGATGGGTTTATCAAAATTATTTTTGGAATTAATTGGTTTAAAAATAAGTATTTTAATTTATAAATGAAACGGTTTTTTCATCTGAATTTGGCCATACAATGTCAAAAATAGAATAATTGCGATTTCGTTGTTTATTGTGTATAAATAGATTCTATATTTTGAAAAATCGATCGACACTCAAATTCTATGAATTATGATTTTAAGAATAACTTCTAGATTTGGATGGCTTTGTGTGGGCCCGTAAAGACCGGCTATGGGTATGGACATGGGCATCGGGATGAGTTTATAAAAATTATTTTGAGGTTATTTAGTTATTGTAAGTTTTAAAAATTATTTTGAGGTTATTTGGTTTAAAATGTAAATTCTTAATTATGGTCATTTGGTTTAAAATGTAAGTCTTAGTTATAGTTATGCCCATTGCATCGACATGATGGGTTTATCAAAATTATTTTTGGAATTAATTGGTTTAAAAATAAGTATTTTAATTTATAAATGATATGGTTTTTTCATCTGAATTTGGCCATACAATGTCAAAAATAGAATGATTGCGGTTTCTTTGTTTATTGTGTATAAATAGATTCTATATTTTGAAAAATCAATGAACACTCAAATTATATAAATTAGAGAATTTACTCTCAATATTTTAAGAATAACTTCTAGATTTTGATATCCTAACAACTCATAATCATGGGTATATTGATTGGAAGTCAAATGAAAGGATATAAGTTTTAAAGAATCCGGCCACTAAGCGTCAATGCTTCTAGTGCATTTGATTTTGTTGTTTATGTAATGGTTTTTTTGGTTCCCATTACTTCCAATGCATTTGATTTCGTTTTTTATGTAATTGTTTTTTTGGTTCCCATTAATTCCAATGCATTTGATTTTGTTGTTTATGTAATGGTTTTATTGGTTCCCATTACTTCCAGTGCATTTGATTTCGTTGTTATGTAATGGTTTTCTTGGTTCCCATTACTTTATCTTTTAAGGATTTTCCTAAACATATTTTTCATTTTTGGGTCAATTTGAATGTGAGAGTTCTTATTTATAAGTTAAATATTCAATTAAATCACATAAAACTCTGTACACTACACTCTATAAGCTATTCTCCAAACCTATATTTTTTTTAATAAAATAATTCATATTTATAAGTTCAATATTCAATTAAATCACATAACATATCACATCTTTTTTACTTTATACTACTCTTTCCTATGTTACTGCTTTACAGGGTTTCCTTTGCAACATATGGTGCAATTACTAGTTTAGTTTTCAATCTTATCATTTCTTATTGTTCATAACTCTAAATCTAGAGTAACTTCCAAATATGATTTTTTCTTTTTTCTTTCAAATAATTCACTCTAGACATCATTTATTGCAACTTTCTTGATTTTATAGAGTAGGTTTTTCATAAACACTTCAAATAACCAGTGACCATGTGTACATGATTCATCTAACAACCTTTGTATTGCATTGAATTTCAATCTATGATCTCAATAAATTTCCAACTCATTAAAATTACACAAATCTCCATCCATAATTATGTGTTTTACTCATTATTTTAAATTTGTTTAAACAAAAAAACAATATCAACAACTACTACATAACATAATTTACTTCAAACTCTAAAAAGTAAATTTAACACATTAATTAAATAAATAATGTTTAACATTCAACATAACATAATTTCCTTCAAATTCTAAGTAAATTTAACTGACACAATATTTAACATTCAACACATCAATTTACTATCCTTTTACTAAGCCTCAAAAAAAGCTACCATACGGCCCTTGTTTAAATACAGTGATATTCTCTCTTTAAAATTAATAAACCAATCAGCAACCACATATAGTAATGTTAGCCTTTTAGTTCACCATCACATCACCTAGTCCATTACCATAAAGCTAGTGACCCAATACATTACCATAAGTCAATAGTTCAATATCTAAGAAGTCAATCAAGTCAATATAGCAGGACATATAAGCTTGTTTATAATTAAAAGTAGCAGTCATATGATTACCATAAATGATTACCAGTCTTTTAATTAATATCTAAGAAACCAACCAATTCACCATGATAGGACATGTCAGCTCGTTAATAATTAAATGTAACATTCAAATAGTATTTCAGGTCACGCAATCAAATACCATAAATCAATACC
The DNA here is from genome assembly GCA_034641835.2 of Pinus albicaulis. Lineage (NCBI taxonomy): Eukaryota > Viridiplantae > Streptophyta > Pinopsida > Pinales > Pinaceae > Pinus > Pinus albicaulis. Next base: position 1,111,408,896 of record CM076572.1, on the reverse strand, counting down.
ATCTTTTTAGTTCATTACCTACAAGTTTTTAAAACTATAATAGATTGAATATAAATGAAAAAGAAGATTCATAAAATCAATCTAATCTCTTAAGGCACGCTACCAGACAAGATAGCTCTTCTTCAGAAACATTCATGGCAGTTGGAATCTCTTCTTTCTGATCTGTATTGAGGTTTAGAAATGACTCAATGAAATCTCCATCCAAAAACTTTTTGGCTTCTTGAGTCTCCATTCCATTGTTGAATGAATGCCAATGCTGATGGTTTAACCCACCTACTCCTTCTATTACCTTCACAAGGTTCTCTTGCAATTTCTCCAGAGTATGATATTGTTGCTGGGAAAGAGATGCAACAACACCAACCATACCGCTACGTGTCCCAAATATAACTAAATTAATGTGGCCGCATTCTTCTTCTGAGCGAGACACATGAGGCAGAGCAAGAGATCCATGCCTAAACCTGTTCACAAACTCTCCAACATGGTATTCACCTTCAATTTCCAATTGTCCTACACTTTCAGTGCTTTTCCTGGCTGTAAAGAGGTTGAAATTGGTTTCTGCCCCCAAGTAAATATCATCATCCAAAAATTCAACTGTCATCATCCATTTTTCACTTTCGTCACGAGCCCTCTCTCTCAATGCACTTTTGTCACCAGATGTGTTGTATTCCAACACATATATAGATTGTCGTAAATTACCAACTGTGATAAAACTCTCACGAGTTTGAACTCTGAGAGCAACAATATGACCACATTCACATTCAAGCTCTCCCGAACCATCATCATCATGGGTTATCCATTTGTACAACTTGACTTTTTGGTTGATTCCTACAAGCAAATTTTCAACTAATGAATTGAGATTGAATACCGCACCTTTTGTCTCCTTTTCACTAACGAGTTGGAGTTGCCCATTTTTAACTAAAAAGACCAAAATTAGACCTCTCGTTGGTTCATATTCAATGTGTTCATCATGTTGAAAATATTAAATTCACCTACAAAACCCCGTGTAGGTAGAAACGGAGTACAACAGGGGCATAATTTTGAGTGCACACCTCTATGCATTTAACAAAGTTTAAATGGAGTCGTAAGGATGAATTTATGTTTGTTGGCCACAGCTGTATTTCACAAAAGAATTGAAGGATTCATGGTTCAAACCACGCAACAGCAGAGTTTCTTAAAGAACAGTCTTATCAGGCTTAAAGCCCTCACCAACCAACAAACGGAAGTTTTTTTTTCAACGCACCAAGTCCTTTTAAGTTTATGAAAGGGCCATGTCATGGTGGTCCCCACCAGTCATCACCCATCGCAAATTTTTTATTTTGTGTCTTGTTGATGTGAAGCCCCGATGCGATGTGATGTTGTGATATCGCACATCACACATCGCAACGGATAGTTTTTCATACCTCCTTAAATGTTCATCGTTGATGCGCCAATGCGATGTGGTCCCTACCACCATCGCTACATTTCACATCGCATTAACTACTCTGCCCATCCGCAATTATGTTAACTGCTGATGTGATAAGCGATGCAATGTAGTCCCTACCACCATTTCACATCGCAATCACTCATTGCCAAAGTCTTCCGCTCATCCGATCGTCGATCGCCGATGCAATGTGGTCCCACTGCTATGTGGACCAATCACATTTTATCGCGCAGGTTTTTCCCTGACGTTACTATCACATTTTGTTACGCGAAGATTTTATAGAATCTGGTTCATATTATTGTTTGAGTTCCGCGGGCCCCAGCACAAGCCAATAAGAAAGTGTTCGCATTGGTTTTAGCCTCACTGACGTAATGCAGTTTTGTAATGCGAAAACGTTTGCAATTCAAGTTGTTTGAAGATTGAATTCCGGGTTAAAATTTCATCGAATTATGGTTAAAAGTCATGTAACAGTAAAAGTATAAAGGGTTAAAAGAGTCGGACCCCACCAAAGTTAAATGTCGCCTAGATCAATGGGCGAGAGCACAACTGAACCATACCAACGATTTACGGGAGCATGAGTAGTGCAGAAGTTAGCCGGAGGGAGTGCCTCCGCAGTTGACCAGGCAATCAAGCGCTAACCAGAGATCAACGGTGGAGATTTACTATGGGGGCACTGCATGCCATGTCAGCATCAACCCTTTGGTGCCTTCGTAGGGACCCACAGAGGGGTGTCGCCAATATATTTTGTAATTGTTTTGTTTTATTTTTTTAATAGCCGCGCCATATAAAAGAAAATCCTGAAGGCTTATTGTAATAACATAGAGGATAGAAAATAGAAGAAGATTGCGTATTGTTTTTGTGTGTGTAACACCCGAAGGCAAAAAGAAAGACAGAGAGGCAATATTGTAACGTTGCGTCTGTAGCAGCTAATCCATTGTAAAACTAGAACTTCGTTCTGAAGATAGAATCTACATTTTGTAATAATTTTTTGTTTTGTTAATGAAATAGAAAATTTTGTGTCATCTATGTCCAATAAGCAAGAATTTTTGCATTTCTCTGTGTTAATGGAGGATAATTTTTATTCTCCCTGTGTGTTCGGAATATTCATAAATTTCAACATGGTATCGGAGCCAATTCAGGTGCTTTGAAGGTGTCAAAGAAGCTGAAGGAAGGATTTTTTGCAGCAGTTCTCCAGCAGAGTGAAGGCTCAGCAAAAGTCCAGGTATTTCTCAAAAAAAAAAAAAACAGAGTCTTTTTTTGTTTAAAAGAGTACAGTCCTCAGAGACAGAGTTTGTTTTTTAAAGAAGGAAAGAAAGTTTGTTTGAAAAACACAATCAAGTTTATTACATAGTTCAAAGTGCTAGTCATGGCAGGACCAAGCACCAATATGAGTATTGGAAATACTCAGCTCCCACAATTTAATGGGAAGAACTATGATTATTGGGCCATTACCATGAGAGCCCTATTTACCTCTCAGGATTTATGGGAGTTTGTTGAAGATGGTTTTGATGAACCAGTTGATGAGCAAGGCTTTAATGCCTTAACACAGGCAGAGAAGGATTTATTGAAGAGCAATAGGAAGAAGGACTCCAAAGCCCTCTTCTATCTCTATCAAGCAGTACATGAGAGTGTGTTTCCAAGGATAGCAGCAACTAAGAGATCCAAGGATGCATGGGATACTCTTAAGACAGCCTATCAAGGTATGGAGAAAGTGAAGACAACAAACTACAATTGTTGAGGATCGATTTTGAAACTCTCTATATGAAAGAGTTTGATAACATAGACTGATTCTTCACACATGTGATTGGGATGGTCACACAAATAAGGTCTCATGGAGAGACACTTGAAGAAAGAAGGATAGTGGAGAAATTATTGAGGAGCCTGCCCTCAAGGTTTGATGTTATTGTAACCACCATTGAAGAGACAAAGGATCTCTCAAAGTTCACAGTAGATGAACTTCATGCATCACTAATGACTCATGAAAAAATATTGGGAAGATAAACCAATCTTTGGAGCATGCCTTCAAAACCCAAATTCCTTTTAGAAGAGGAAGAGGTCAAGGCAGAGGAAGAGGAAGAGGCAAAAGCCAAAACAGAGGAGGAAGAAACAACCCTTCACATAAACGTGGAAGGAGCAACAATCAGAATCAAAGCCAAGGCCAAAGCAGCAGCCAACAAAGTGGACAAAAACATGCTCATGGACAAAGGTATGAAAATTCCAATGTCCAGTGTCATTATTGAAAAAAATATGGCAATTATGCCAATGAGTGTAGGAAAAAGCAATATGACATGAATAATAAGCAAAATGTAAAAGTAGCAAGAGAATAAAATAACCCAAAGAATGTGTTGTTAACATGCAATGTAGCACAAGATAGGTAGGATGATGTATGGTTCTTAGATTCATGCTACAGTAATCACATGACTGGAAACATAGCAATGTTTTCCAATCTTGATGAAGATGTTAAATCTGAAGTAACAGCGGGAACTGATACTAAGATCTATGTCAAGGGAAAAGACAGAGTAAGTATCCGTGCAAGAAATGGAGAGAAGAAATTTGTGCCAGATGTATACTATGTTCCTGGCTTGAAATGTAATATTTTGAGTGTTGGGAAACTCATTAACAAAGGTTACAGTGTATTCTTCAAAAATGATGTGTGCACAATAATGGACATACCTCCAAGCAAGAAGGTTATTGCAGAAGTGCAAATGACAGCAATAGAATGTTTCCACTCAAGCTCAATACAGACTTGAAGGGAAAGAGAAAGAATGTAGCAGCTGTAACTCAAGAGGTCTTTCAAAAGGAAGTGAAAGATGAGAATTTGTTATGGCACTTGAGATTAGGACATCTCAATTTTGGAGGTCTGAATTTGTTGCATAGAAAAGGAATGGTAAGAGGACTACCATTGATTGAGAAACCAGACAGCCTATGTGAAGGCTGCATCTTGGGCAAACAACACAGAGAAAACTTTCCATCAAGAAAGAGCCTAATGAAAAAAGCACCCTTAGAAATTATCCATTCAGATTTGTGTGGTCCAATGAAAACATCATCAATATCAGGAAACAATTACATGTTTACCTTCATTGATGATTTCACAAGAAAAGTATGGGTTTATTTCTTGAAATATAAAAGTGAAGTGTTTGATAAATTTTTCCACTTTAAAGCTCTTGTAGAGAAAAAAAGTGGGCAGCATATTAAATTCCTAAGAACTGACAGAGGAGGTGAGTACATATCAAAATAATTCCTGCGTTTTTGCAGAGAAAACGGCATACATAAAAAATTTACAACAAGGTACACACCGCAGAAAAATGGTGTTGTTGAAAGGAAAAATCGAACCATCATGGATATGGTGAGAAGTATTCTAAAGGAAAAACATTTTCCAAATGAGTATTGGGTAGAAGCTACAAATTGTGCAGTATATATTTTTAATATATGCTCAACAAAAGTGGTAATGAACATATTTCTAGAAGAAGCGTGGAGTGGCAGAAAACAAGGAGTCACCCACATGAGAGTTTTTGGATGTGTGGCTTATGCACACATTCCAGATCAGCTGAGAAAGAAGTTGGACAGTAAGGGGGAGAAGTGCATCTTCCTTGGATATTGTGAAGAATCCAATGGATATAGATTATATAACCCATCCACAAAGAAATTTGTTATAAGCAGAGATGTGCAATTCATAGAAGAAGAAGCATGGGATGGAAGCATTGAGAAAATAGTCAATGTCAAAATTTGTTTGTCTCATGATGAAGATGAGGAAGATGTGGCTGAAAATAACACCTCATCGGTAGCACCACCTCCACCAACACAAGGAAATCAAGGGAAACCTCAAGCAATAATGAGGACACCATTGAGAAGTGAAAGCAGTGCTTCTCCAAGCACACCACATGGAGCTGATTTAAGTGGTTCTTCAAGCACAGCTACACCAAGCGAAAGAGGAACCAGATTCAGAAATTTGAATGATATCTATGAGAAAGAAGCAGCAAATGAAGGTATAAATTTTTTATTTTCTTTATATTTTCATGTTGATGATCCTATTCATTTTGAATATGCAGTGAAAGACAAAAAATGGATAGAAGCTATGGATGAAGAAATGAAAGCAAAAGAGAAGAATAAAACATGGGAATTGGTTGATCTCCCAAATGGAAAGGATTTCATTGGAGTAAAGTGGGTCTACAAGACCAAAAGAAATGCTAAAGGTAAGATTGAAAGGCACAAGGCCAGACTTGTTGTCAAAGGCTATAAGCAGCAACATGGAAGAGATTATGAGGAAACTTTTGCACCAGTTGCAAGAATGGAAATAGTGAGAGCAGTGTTGTCCATAGCAACACAAAACAAATGGAAGTTTTACCAAATGGATGTAAAATCAACATTCCTAAATGGAGTTTTAATGGAAGAGGTTTATGTTGAACAACCTCTAGGCTATGAGAAAAAGGGCCAAGAGCACAAAGTATACAGATTGAAGAAAGCTCTTTATGGGCTTAAACAAGCACCAAGAGCATGGTACAGTAGGATAGATTCCTATCTACTGGAGAATGGGTTTGAAAAATGTGAAGGAGAACCCACATTATACATCAATGAGAAATATGGTAAGATGCTCATTGTTGTTTTATATGTTGATTATGTGATATTCACTGGTAATGATGATTACCTCATTGAGAATTTTAAAACAGTCATGAAGGATGAATTTGAAATGACTGATATGGGATTGCTGAGATACTTCTTAGGAATAGAAGTAGAGAAAAATGAAAACATAATTTTTATCTCTCAAGCAAAGTATGTTAATGAATTTTTGGAAATATTTAATATGTAGGATTGCAAAGCAACAATTACTCCCACAATAATGGGATTGAAACTCAGCAAAGATGACAGCAGCAAGGATTTTGATCATAGTTTATACAAGAGCATAGTTGGAAGCCTCCTGTATTTGAATGCAACTAGGCCTAATATTATGGATGTTGTTAGTTTTATTTCCAGATTTATGGAAAGGCCAAAAGAAGCACATTGGCAAGCAGCAAAAAGAATTTTGAAGTATGTGAAAGGAACTAAAAGGTATGGAATTTCATATACTACTTCTGAAAATTCTGAATTGATTGGATATACTAACAGTGATTGGGCTGGAAGTATAGATGACCGGAAAATTACTTCTAGTTATATTTTTCATATGGGTTCAGGATCTATTTCATGGGCTTCTAAGAAACAGCCTATTGTAGCATTGTCTACAGCAGAGGCAGAGTATGTGGCAGCTACAGCAGCAACCTGTCAAGCAGTTTGGATGAGAATAATGTTGAAGATTTTATGTCAAGAACAAGTAAAAGGGACAATGATTTATTGTGACAATAGCTCAGCCATAGCATTGTCAAAGAATTTTGTGTTTCACAAAAGAACTAAACACATAAATGCCAAGTTTCACTACATCAAGGAATTAGTGAACAATGGAGAAATTGTTTTACAACACTGTAGAACAGAGGAGTAGTTTGCAGACATTCTGACAAAGCCATTGGGGCAAAAGAGTTTTGAATATTTAAGAAAATTCTTGGGTATGACAGATAACCCAGCAGCTGACTTTAAGGGGGAGTGTTGAAAATATTAAAGTCACTTGCAAAACCCCATGCAGGTAAAAACGGAGTACAACAGGGGCAGAAGGTTGAGTGCACACCTCTGTGCATTTAACAGAGTTTAAATGGAGCCGTAAGGATGAATTTATGTTTATGGGCCGCATCCGTATTTTACAGAAGAATTGAAGGATTTGTGGTTCAAACCACGCAACAACAGAGTTTCTTAAAGAACAGTCTTATCGGGCTTAAATCCCTCACCAACCAACAAATGGAAGTTTTTTTTTCAACGCGCCAAGTCCTTTTAATTTTATGAAAGGGCCACGTCGTGGTGGTCCCCACCAGTCATCGCCAATCGCAAATTTTTTATTTTGTGTCTTGTTGATGTGAAGTCCCGATGTGATGCGATGTTGCAATATCGCACATCATACATCACAACGGACAGTGTTTCATACCTCCGAAAATGTTCATCGTCGATGCACCGATGCGATGTGGTCCCTACCACCATCACACATTGCATTAACCACTCCACCCATCTGCAATTTTGTTAACCGTCGATGCGATATCGCGATGCGATGTGGCCCCTACCACCATCGCACATCGCAATCGCTCATTACCAAAGTCTTCCGCTCATATGATCGTCGATCACCGATGCGATGTGGTCCCACTGCTACGTGGACCAATGAAATTTTATTGCACAGGTTTTTCCCTGACGTCACTATCACATTTTGTTATGCGAAGATTTTATAGAATTTGGTTCATATTATTGTTTGAGTTCCACGGGCCCCAGCACAAGCCAATAGGAAAGCGTTCGTGTTGGTTTCAGCCTCGTTGACGTAATGAAATTTTGTAACGCGAAAACGTTTGCAATTCAGTTTGTTTGAAGATTGAAGTCTGAGTTAAAATTTCATTAAATTATGGTTAAAAGTAATGTAACGGGAATAGTATAAAGGGTTAAAAGAGTCGGACCCCACCAAAGTTAAATGCTGCCTAGATCAATGGGCGAGAGCACAGCTGAACCAGATCAACGGTTTATGGGAGCACGAGTAGCACAGAAGTTAGCCGGAGGGAGTGCCTCCGCAATTGACCAGGAAATCAAGCGTTGATTAGAGATAAACGGTGGAGATTTACTACGGGGGCACTGCATGCCATGTCAGCATCAACCCTTTGGTGCCTCCGCAGGGACCCACAGAGGGGTGTCGCCAATATATTTTGTAATTGTTTTGTTTTATGTTTTTAACATCTGTGCCATATAAAAGAAAAGTCTGAAGGCTTATTGTAATAGCATAGAGGATAGAAAATAGAAGAAGATTGTGTATTGTTTTTTTGTGTGTAATGCCCGAAGGAAGAAAGAGAGACAGAGAGACAAGATTGTAACACTGGGTCTGTAGCAGTTAATCCATTGTAAAACCATAACTTCGTTCTGAAGACAGAATCTACATTTTGTAATAGTTTTTTGTTTTGTTAATGAAATAGAAAAGTTTGTGTCATCTCTGTCCAATAAGCAAGAATTTTTGCATTTCTTTGTATTAAAGGAGGAGAATTTTTATTCTCCCTGTATGTTCGGAATATTCAGAAATTCCAACACATCATTTATATACATTGTCCCCACACAATAATATAAATTGTTGTTACTTGTGAATGAAAAACTCAGTATGCAACATGTTTTTTCGTTAGCATTAAGTCAAAATGATGAAACATTTTCAAGTTTTTTTATCATCGAAGAGACACACAAATTTAAATTGTTCGCTCTTTTTCTCTCATCACAGTCATTAATATTGTTGGTCCTTTTCTCTTTTTCTGAGACTAAAATATTCGTCTCAAACCAGATATCGAAATAGTCCCTCATGGGTTGTAACAACCCATTGTCATATTACAATGTTATAACTTTGAAGAGATCCTCATAGGCATGGAATCCTATGGCCCTACAATCTGGATCAATGATACCAATCTGTCCATTCTCTGCAGGACGCCTGCAAATAGGATCTGTGATATCTCCCATTGCCCTCGTAATAAACTGACCAGATCCAGCATCCCACTGAAGAACACAGAACTTATATTTTTCTGTTGAAATGAAAAGATAATCCTGACGTTGCTGCCCATTAGGTCTAAAAATCTCGAGTGCCGTAATTCGGCCACGGATTGGTGCTTCTGGAATTTGTTGAAAACAGTGATTGACGTTGACTTTGGTGCAGAGAGAATGGATCTCAATTCGTGTACATTTGGCTATGATGAGGTTAATGTCATGAGGACCAGTAAAGTTGTCGGCGTGGGAATGGGTCACAGTGGTGGGCTTGTGAGCACTCGCAACGTAGTTCCAGGTACTCATCTTCTTCTCTTCTCGCACTACTATTTGTATTCTGTATCGACTAACCTTTTTAGTTAGATCCAGGCCACACCAAATCGAACCCAAATTACAAGATCACTCCAATTCTGAAGAACGACCTGTCAATATATCTATATATTATTTCGTACGACGCGTATTTTACAACTCACCTCCTGTTCTACGAGGAAAATTTATGATCGTAAAAATTACACCGAAACTCACACCATTCAAAGGAGAACATATACCTTTTGTATACCTACAATTTAAACATATTTTATAGTAATGTGTCCAAGGTTCAGCTAGGTTTAAACAACCCCAGACCGTTAGAACCGACAATTATATAATATATATTTGGGTTTATTTTTCATGTCGATGGTTATATAATTTTAGTGGGATTTTAGTTTTTATGTTAATAGTTTAATTTTAGGAATTTGGATTTTATGATCCGTAAAAATGTATAAAATTTTTTGGTAAAAATCACATTAAATATATATTTTGTCTATGTTTCTCGAACCAGTCAGTGTGATTTATAATCAGGACAAGATGAGAAATCCGATCTAGGAACCTGTTTAAAAAAATGAGGAGAGCCCTAACTAACCGTTGTAAAAAAGGCTAGTTTGAGTAGAATAAGAATATTTAATAATCTAAAAATTAATTAATTAAGAGTGGTATTGTTATTATTATTATTATTTGTGAAATTTGAATTACTAATATGTTATATAATACAAATAAAATTTAATATTCTTATACCTACCTACTAAATGATTTAAATACTTATATGTTAAAGTTGTTGAGAGTTTGTTTCTTTTTTCTTTTTTCTTTTTTTTTTCTTTTTTAATCAATTTTAATTTCAAGAGACATGTTTAACTTATTGTGATAAGACTTGAAAAAGTAGGTAACCCTTCACTCTAATGCTTTAGATAAGGCTTAAAATAGTGAGGTCAATGCTTAGGACATATTGAACCCCTGTGATAAGGCACAGAATAATAGGGTGGTTATAAGTTATTAGTATATCTAACTTGAAAATAATAAGAATAATAATTACAAAGACATACATACCAAAATTCATTTGTATTTGAAACTTTAACTTTTTCATGAAAAAACACATACTTTTAACCATTAAAACCACTTAAATTAAAAAAAAAATACTACTTTAAATTAAGTGAGAAAAACACATCATATATATTAAATAATTATTATATTCAAGTATTAAAGTGGATAAGATTAACATTTACTTGATTAAAAATAACAATTTCAACCATTCTTTCAATTTAATAAAACATGTATGATTATTAAATATTTATTATGCTTAAATAATGTTTAAATAGTTAATTAATTATTAAATTAATGTGTTCTAGATGTTATAATATCCCCAAAAATTTACTATAAAAGCCAAATTTTGGAATCCCCCTCATCTAAATCACACACATCTATGTGGACAGACTCATCAAACCTTTCTTCGCGCATTAGTCAATTAGTAAAGTTAAGTTTTTATTTTAATCTTTGATCCATATTTATATACAAACAAAATGAAACCTTTCTTCACGCATTAGTCAATTAGTAAAGTTAAGTTTTAATTTAATATTTGATCCAGATTTATGTATGAACAAAATGAAATACATATTAAAACATAAACATAGAACTACATTTAAAACTAAACTTCAATTCATTAATAGCAAATACTAAGAATTGTTTACATGTAGAATTAAAATAAACTAGCTCAGACGATGGTAGTTTATCTCTTAGAAGAGATGTGATGACTACATGACTTCGAAATATGTTATAATGAGGCTCTAAGGCCTTTTTCATTATTGAGAAATAAGGGAAAACCCTAAACATCCGAAAACCTAACCCTAAGAAATGAAGTGTCAAAATTTTGTCGACCTTGTTGGTATAATTAGTTGGTACATCAGCTTCTTAGGGTCTTAACTTTGGCATACAATCTACATTTGATGCGTATGATACCTCGTTAGAAAGATCTATCATAGGACTACAAATTTTGACTAAAAACACTATTGTGGTATTTAGGTTTTTACACTTTCCAAAAAACCATCATTTAGGGCCTCAAAATGGCTCTCGAAGTTCAAGATCCAAAAAATAATCAAAAAGAGTAAATTGTGCTACAATTAAGGAAATTGAAAGAAACAGTGTTAGGGGTCCAAGTGGAATATATGGGTGCCCACAAATATTCACCTAGATTATTCCTTCCCCCTTAGGAAGCAATGGTACCCATTGTGTTGAGTTCTTCCATGAGATGGGAAAACTTCTGTTGAACTTGGTCCCCGGTGAGCTACTTTCCTAGTGCAAGAATTGGTCGGCTTTGACAACCCGATACAGTTGGATCCTCAGTTGGCAAGTGTTCTTAATGTGTGTGTCCATGATCTGATAAATTTTGGCTTGTTCTATGTAGTCTGGGTTGAGCTTCATTGTTGTTAAATTTTCGGTAATGTCCAATGTGTCCAACAATGGTGGAAAGTATGGTCAAAGGCGGTATACATTGAACATTGGGTGTGGACTCTTTCTATGTAGTCGCATGAGGCATGACAACATCAATCGAGCATAATGTTTGAAATCCTAGACCCACGTGAGAGGGGTTATGGTCCATCGAGTTATGGAGAGCTCTCTTATAGTTGTGTTGCACATAGGGAAGGCTCTCGTCCCATATTCGTGGATTCTTGGAGTTGTATGCACAGTATATGCACGATCATCCTGTTGACACCCTTTGTCTGGCCATCAATCTAGGGATGGAACGCAATTGACTTGGTGAGCTTGGTGTCCAATAATAACCAGAGTTTTGACTAGAATTTCCTCAAGAACTTGCTATCCTAGTCTAATATTATGGTCTATGGGATCCCAAAATGTGTCAATACTCATTCGAAGAGGAGTTTGGTAGTGTCTTCTACTGTGATACTCTTCTTGCAAGTCGTCAATATAGCCATCTAAAAAACTTTTCCATGACTACAAATATACAATAATTACCATGCTTGGTAGAAGGGAGGCCAGACACATAGTCCATGGAGATGGATTCCCATGGTTGGCTGGGAGTAGGTAAAGGGGTGTACAAGCCCTGCTTTTTTTATGGTAGGTTTGGTGATGGCACAGGCAATGCAAGATCTGATATATTTTCCAACATCCTGTCAGATTTTTGGCCAATTAAAATACTTATATAGTACTGCTACAAATTTATCCATGCCAAAGTGTTATGCAACTTGACTATAGTGTGTCTCCCAAATTAACTTTCCATTCTTTCTTAAAGGAACACAAAGGTGGCCCATGTAGCGTAATAATACGTCATGGAGGTGGAAGTCTAAAACTTTCTTTCCATCCACTAGCATCTATTATGTGGTGGAAAACTTTGGATTATTTTTGTATAGGTAGGTCCATCCAGAGGTCTTGTGGCCACAAGAGCTGAGAACAGTGGTTAGTGCTATAACTAGGGGTCGACTGAGGCAATCTACAACATGGTTTGTGTTTCCCTTCTTGTATTTAATCTTTAAATAGAATTGTTGTAGATATGTGGACCACTTCTGATGGTGAGCATTTTGCAACTTCTCTTGTGTCTATATAAATTGAAGAGGTTGGTGATTTGTGTGGATGATCATATCCTTCCCTAGAATGGAATGTTTCCATTCCTAGAAATTCTACATGATATAATACATCTCCTTATAGTAGATGGGGTATTTCTGAATTGTATCAGAAAATTTCTCATAGTGATAGGCCACTAAATTCGGGTTTGTCTCAATTTCAAATGGTTTTTGAAGATATGATAGTGTGATAAATGGTGTAGAACAAAGGTTGTGCTTCAACTCAACGAACACCTTTTTTTTGGAATCAGACCAAAAAAAAAAATTATTCTTCCATGCTCTTGGTAACTTGACTCAAAGGCCAAGTGATATGACAGAATCCCAACATGAGCCGCTGATAAAAATTGGCAAGGCCCAAAAATTTGTGAAGCTATGTTATATTCGTCAGGGCTACCCAATCCTAAATGACTTGGATCTTAGATGGATCCACATGCACGCCTTACTCATCAATGATGTAGCCTAGATATTGGACATAGCTCATGTAAGAGGTGCATTTATCCAATTTGGAACATAGCTTGTGTTATCGTGAGGTTTGAAGGACCTGACGAATGTTTTGTAAGTGATATTCCCTATTCTTGTTGAAGATGAGGATGTCATCCATATATACAACCATGAACAAGTTGGTAAAGGGCCACAAGATGTCATCCATTAGCCTCATAAAAGCTGCAGGGGAATTTGTCAACCCAAAAGGCATGAATAACCACTCAAAAAGGCCCTCCTTGGATTTGAAGGTGTTCTTCCATACATTTGTGGGCTCTATTGGGAGCTGGTGATAGCTAGACTTTAAATCGATCTTGCTAAAGTAGTTGGCCCACTTGATTTGGTCAAGAAGGTCATCAATTTGTGGGATTGGGTACATGTTCTTGTAGGTTTTAATCATGTACATAAATTATCTGCAAATGAATTCTTAAAACATAAATAAATAATGGTGAGAGAATAAAACATAATACACAGATATTTTCCCCTGGATCCCAAAACCGGGACTACCATATTTATGTTTCATTATATTCCCTTCAATGTTACAATACATATATATACATGTCGAAGCATTCATAAAAGCCAATCCATTAACCCTGGATTAGAACATAATTGTAGTTCCTTTAACCATATCTAAAAAATACCATGGACAAAAACCATCATGCCCAAAACCATGTGCAAAACCCATGCACAAAACCTTAACGCAGGCAAATAGTCGTGGAAAGAATATAACACACACCCAATAATTCTTGACAGTGATTTTATTTAGTGCTCGATAATCAATGCAGAGACTTTAGATCCCATCTTGTTGGGGATTTTGTTTTGAAATATGTAAGGAATTTTTGAGACAAATGGGGTGATAGTAGACTACAAGACAATCATTGCAAAGTTGTGGAAGCAACGAAGAGTAAACTAAACTAAACTCTGAGTTGCAGGAGAAAGGCGGGAGAAAGAAAGAACATTTGAGTCACAGAAGGAGATGAGTGAAGGAAAAGGGAGCACTAGCAGTTTAGTTGGGAAAAAGCGAAATAAGGAGAGAAATCCAGGTGGGGAAGGGAGGTGGAAGGAAGTCGTAGAGGAAGAGAGAACCGCTCAACGATGTGGTTCTCTTACAATTCGATAGTGTTAGTCTCTTGTGTTCTCTGAAAGAAAATTTTGTATCTAATGTAATGTATGATGTTGAAGCTAATATAAAGAGATGTTCGGTGACCAGGTCCTATGTGTATGATCTCTATTTCTATTGTTATCTGAATTATTGATAAAGAAAAACTTGTATTCTATACCATAGAGTCTTCTTTGCTTGATGGTGCGTTCAACTCTTGTGGGATGATCCCATAGTTATGATAATAGTTTTCTGATGAAGTAGTGATTGACTGTGCTTTTAGGATACGAACATCCTGACTCTCTTAGATTTTAAGGTCACGACACATCTCGGGTGAGTCTCCTTACACAATATTGGGTAAGGTGAATATGTCGGCATTGTCCTAGACTACAACAGAGCCTTTTTGGCCCTTGTTCCTGAACCTGGGTCTTTACACAGTTATCATTTTTTTAGCCAAAAAATGGTTCCATTATCGGGACCTGAAACCTAAAAGGGAGTTGGAACATGGTATCAAGTATTTATAAGAAATAACTATGAATTTTTTTGGATAACCATGTAGATATATTTATCTCACAACAAGCTTAGTTACGACAACAAAGGGAAAGAAAATTGAAGTAGTGGATCCTGTACTCATATTCAAATAGTGATCAATACGAGATATTTTGGGGTAAATTCCCCAATGATATTTATAATTGGTTGTGGAGGCTACAAATAAAAGGAAAAGTAGGCGAAAAAAAAAAAATCTCGTGGCGCCTGGACACAACTAGATCTAGTGGCGCTACATCGACTATATACTGATCTAACACAAGCTGTAAAATTCTCAGTACAAACTACATTAGAAGGGTATATTGTTGAGTTTTCCACAAAGGGTCATCAATATTTTTCCAAAGTTGAGGATATATTTAGATCATGGTTGTGTGGGAATATTCTAAAATAAATCCATGTGTGGATTAAATTTTTGATGATGGAAGAAGGTGTAATATTCCAAAACAGGAAAAACAGGAATATTGAACATAAAACTAGAAATTGCAGTGAATATCAATACATCAAAACTTGATAAAATAATAGAACCATTTAATTATATATAACAGCATAAAATGAATACAATATCTTGAGGAAGAAGTCACTCAAGCTATGAAAACAAGCCTCCCATGATCCAAAACACTAAAATGTGAGATACTACTAATACACAAAATGTTGGAGTGCCATGAATGCGCAGTCCTAGTAAAAAAACTACAGATGGAGAATATAAATAAAAATATATGATGATATACTGCTTGGAAAATTTTCGTATCACAGACTCTAGGCTCCCTAGCAAAATTCCAAGACAACCCAGAAAGGGTTTCCGAAAATAGGCTATATGAAAAATGCAGCCCTAGGGCTGAATTTTTCTCTGCAACTCAATAACTGCAGGGAGATGACTGAAATGACAATAAAATAGTCGATACTCCTCCCTTCTAGCTTTCCGGATGAAGGGTTGCTCCCTTCACTAGGAAACTAGCTCACAAACTGGGTTTTTCAACCCTCCACTGCAACTACCCTACAAAATAACGCAGTTCCTAAAGGATATTGCGCTGTTGAAGATGGTTGAAGCTTGGTCTACTACTGGATGGTGGAATGAAGCTCAAATGAACCTCTCCTGAGTGGGCACTCGTAGTCCCCCAAGGATGAGGGTGGGATTTCCGCCCGAAAACACCCTTGTGCTAAACAACACAGCAGACTCCGTTAAACATCTAAAGCATGAAGAAAGTCATAAAAGACCAAAACTTAAACAATATTCATAATGCCTTTGATTTCTTCCATTCCCTTCCTTATATGCTTTGTGAGCTTCCTCACCCTTGGTCGCACTCATTAAAGATGCCACTCTCATGCATAGACTCATCCATCATAATTGTTTTGTCCTCCACTATCTCCACTCCCTCCATGACAGCATTTTTGATTTGGTCAACCTTGACCCCATCCACATGCATTGACCCTATTCACACCAAGGGTTTCTTTATGCCAACTAGCTATAATGATCCACTTTCACACTAGAAGTGGTTTTATTCCTACTAGATATATTTAAGGGTCTCTCTACCCACTTATTCATCTAATTTATGAACAAAAGAAAAATTTAATATTCCAAATAGTTGAAAGCTAATTAAGAATATTACATTCCTCCCCTCCCAAATGTTTCTTTTCCTCAAGCATTTGCAAAGACAGATGCTGCAAAATATTCTCTCCTTCCCAAGTGGCATCCTCATCCAGTAAATTCCTCCATCGAATCATATATTCTTTAATCACTATGTTCCTTAGTTGCATCCCTTGAGTCTCCAAGATAACTTCCGATTGTAAAACCAGATTGCCCTCATCATCAATAGGTGGGAGATCCAGAGTGGAAACTACATGTTGTCCAATGGCCTTCTTAAGGCATGAGACATGAAAAATTTTATGGATCTTACTCCCAATTCATATTCTAGGAAATAATCACCAAGATTCTCCTCCTCTTGTGGTCCTCCTACCTCATTTCCTATTGCTAGGAATGTAGGCATGGTGGAGCATTGTAAAACTGGTTGTAATGCTGGTTGCTTGCACCAATAATGTGAGGTGCCAAAACTCTCTCCATGTTGAAACCCTCTGGGGGATTCCTGATCTGGATTTATGCAAGAATGCAATATAATAAAAATATATCCATAAATACAAAGATGCAGTGGAAATAACACTTCATTTCATTAATATCAAAGAACTAAAATTTGCTTACAGAAAGAATGGAAATAAACTAGCTAGGGCGCTGGTAGCTATCTCTGAGAAGAGATGTGGCGACTACAGGCCTCTGAACTCAGTTACAATGAGGCTCGAGGGCCTAATTATTATTTAGAAACAATGGAAAACCCTAAACCTAGGAGATGAAACGCCAAAACTATAGGCCCCGTTTGGGTAAATTGGTGTTTCAACTTCCCGGGGATGTAACTTTGGCATACGATCTCCGTTTGACGCGAACCATACCTTGTTAGAAAGATCTATCCAAGGAATACAAAATTTCATTGAGCAACATGGGTCCTCATAGGTTTACGGACCCATGTTGCTCCCGATTTTCCCAAAAAACGTTGTTTAGGGCCTCAAAATGGCTCTGGAAGTTCAGGACCCGAAAAACTGCTAAAAATAGTAATTTGTGCTGAAACTAAAAAACTAAAAGAGACAATGGGGGGGCCCTAAGTGGAATAGGCAGGTGGCCACCAATATCCACCTAGATCATTCCTCCCCCCTTAGGAAGCAATGGTCCCCATTGCGTTGAGATCCTCCATGAGATGAGGAAACTTCTGTTGAACTTGGTCCCTGGTGAACCACTTGCCTTGGTGTAGGAGTTGGCCAACTTTGACAAACCGATACAGTTGGATCTTATGTTGGCGAGTGTTCTTGATTTGCATGACCATGATACAAACTGTGGTGGCATGTTCCATGCAGTCTGGGTTTAACTCTTTTGGTGTGAGTTCTTCTACAATGTCAGAGGTGTCCAGTAGAGGTGGGAAGTAGGGATGAAGGCAGTCTACATTGAATATAGGGTGTAGGTAAAGGAATGGTGGAACACTAAGCTCAAAGGAATTTTTCCCTATAGCCTTGGTGATGGTGTACGGCCCGTATCGGAGCGGGCAAAGCTTTCGGTGGGGTCCAGTGAGGCGCTTCTTCTGCAAATGTAGCCACACTTTGTCACCCACCTGGAAGTTGTGTGGCACCCGATGTTGATCATAGTGTTGCTTATACTTAGCATTGGCTCTGTCCAATATGTCATGAACCTATTGGTGGATGTGCTGAATGCACTCGATGAAGCTATTTTCTTTGTCAACTTCAGACTAGACATGAGCCGAATTGGCTTGAGTATCCGCAAATGGCATGGCTACTTCAATGGTACATAATGGCTGGAATTCAAGCCCACCTGAAAGGGGCTATGGCCGTTTGAGCTGTGAAGAGACCAGTTATAACTGTGTTTTACATAAGGGAGGCTCTCATCCCATGTGCGTGGATGCTTTGAAGTTTACATGCGCAGAATGTGTACAATCATTATATTGACGACCTCTTTCTGGCAATCTGTTTGGGGATGGAAAGCTGTGGACTTGGTGAGCTTGGTGCCCAGCATTGACCAGAGGCTGGAACAAAATGTGCTAAGGAACCTGCTATCTCGATCTAATATGTGTTAGTCCCCTAAATTTCATTCCTTTTTAACATTCTTCCCTTCCCATATTGTAATCATTTACCCTGTTTTACCTATCTTATGTACCCCCATCCTGCACTAGTGCGAGAACGATGACACGTTTTGCATAAACTTCATATTTTACATTTTTAACTCATATTAGCACTTATTAACTACCTATTACGTGATTTCTTACTTATAATTACTTTCGTAACTTATCGTTACCTCCTATGCTATTTAATAGATGATCACTTATCTTGATCGCTAATTTTTAGTGCAGAACAGATCCCGCACCAGCACCAGCGCCGTGAATCTTGGCAACGAATCCGGATCACTTGGCTTGACAGCCTATTTTGTATATGATCAATGAGGATATATCCGAAGGTAGCCGAGTCCCAGCTATGATAGCAGGTAAATCGAGAGTAGCTGAGATCGGACTTAAGAGATACGAACAACTAGAGATAGCTGCGGCCTATTTTGTTAAAAGAGATTTAATTTTGAAGGCCGAAAGCTTATTTTGCAATCGGTTATGTAATTTTTTATAACGATTTATGTAATTGGTTATGTAATGGTAAACGATCCTTTTGGCCTGCAGCCAAAAGGATCTATATAAGCATAAATGTAAATAGGACAAACAGTTTAATGTTTTGAAGAATCGAATAGATCAGAGAATAGAACTAGGAGGTGGTAACAGGACTGTCATGTGTTATCGCCCAAATCTGGGCTAGATATGTAATCGCGCATGTAATTTCTTTAAGAATCTAATAATAAGAGCTCTGCCTAATGTTTTGTACATTTTATCATTTGGCTTAAATAGTTGATGAGTTAATTCTGAGTAGCATTTTCGTTTGAAAGGGAAACATGCTGGTTGGCTAAGGGCCCAGCCAATCCAACACGTTCTCCCTCCTTGGTGTTCTTGTAATTTATGTTTTAAACTGTCAAGTGTGATTTAATTTGCAGTGTTTGAATTTATGTTTGAGTGGAAGCAGAGCTGCTGCGTGAAGTAGTTAAGTTACTTTTTGCACGGTTGATTTCTTTCCCTTGCCTGGTTCGAGTAGGAGGATTTACCTGCCCCAGTGCACGTTGGTGTGCTATTCATTTTCTGCACGATATGGTTTATTTCCCCTGCTTGGTTCATTCCTGCACCAGTGCACGTTGGTGTGCTATTCATTTTCTACATGATTTAGTTTATTTCCTCTTCCTGGTTCGTTCCTGCACCAATGCATGTTGGTGTGTTATTTATTTTTTGCACATTGGTTTGGTTTCTCCCTGGTGCAAGCAGGAGAACTGTTCTCGTACCAGCACTAGATAATATGATGCAGCAAGCCTTTCTAGCTTACTTCTAACAGCTTTCTTGCTTTCAATCATATCTTAATTAAAAGAGACTGTTTTCTTATTTTATACAGATATTCATCTTTACTGATACATGATTTGGTTTTATCACACTGCAATAATGAATCATTGATTTCAAGGATCAAAAGTTAAGGTGCAAGAAGCTTGGATTGAGTACAAGAACCAGTTTCTTGGTATTGGATCTGAGTTCTGCGGACTTGAGAAAGTTCAAAACCCTTGCACAAAGAAAATCATTTTTAGTAAAGACATTACTTTACACTTTCTGCATAAATCATTGTTCCTGCACTAGTGCAAGATCGATTTTCGCAAGAAGGATATCTTCACATATGCAGGATTGAAGGGATCCCATTTGTTGAAAACTGCTAAGGTGTCTTTGTTGAAGGAAACACATTCTCAGTAGCTAATCAATATTTAGCTAGAGTGATTTCTCCTCTTTATTTCTGAATCTCTTTTGCAAGTACATTTCTTCTTGTTCTAGCCTCATATTGTTTTGATGGTTTGAGTTTCCTCTTTCTTCTCTAAAATTTGATTCTGCAATTCTTCTTTTCAAAAGTAGGAGTTGATATCAGAAATATTCATGCCATCTCTGGCATTGCCTGTGCTTCGTCTCTAAGTTTACGAATCCCCTAGGTTGACAATTAAGTGTTGAGGATTTTTACTTAAGTGTAATTCCTGCACCCAACATTTTGGCGTCGTTGTCAAGGAGGCGATTTGATTTGGTAAGAATTTTCTGATTGTATAATAGAGGTAAGTTTCCTTTATTTTTGCAAGTATTTTTGAAGGAGTTTTTACTAGTGTTGATTGATTTCTGACATCATTTTTTACTAGAAATTGTTTTGATATTTTTCTTTCTTTTTTTAGATGAATGCCTAGGAAAGGTAAGGGTTCGAAGCCCACTAAGGGCCAAAAGAATTTTTCTCACATTGGGTCTCCTTCTGCAAGCAGGAATCCCAATTCAATCCAAACCCATCATGCATGAACAATCCACCTGGATTCTGGTACTAATAGCTCAAGTGTGGATCAGCCTGTGGAAAGTGGTACAAGCAAGAAGGAAACAATGGCAGACCAAGGAGATCATTTTGAAGGGACTGGTGACAGCCAGGTAAGTGAAGGACAAACTACTTTTTTGTTTCCAATTGTGGATCCTGATACTGTGTCATAGATGAAGAATATTCCACCGTCAACTCTCCCTCATTTCCATGGTAAAGTTCATGAAGACCCTAACTCTTTTCTATTTGAGTTCGATATTTTGTGTAGAAGTTATGATTATGCAACTGAGGCTCAGAAGTTAAGATTATTTCCTATTACCCTCAAGGACTCAGCTTTACGCTGGTTTATGGGGTTAGGAGGAAACACCATAACTTCCTGGGACCAGATGAGGAGGGTATTTTTGTCTAAATATCAAGAATATTGTAAAACTCGGGACATGCAGGATGAAATTTTTACAATCATACAAGATGATGATGAAATGCTTGAAGATTATTTGGAAATATTTCTGTATATTTTACAAAGGTAAAAACTTAGGCTTGATCCCAACATTATTAGAACCTTGTTCTTAAGAGGACTTACTGATAATACTAGAAACAATTTGAATCTGTTAGGACAAGGTGATATTTCTCAGCAAACTTTTGATCAAATTTGTGAATTATGCCGGAAATTTTCAAGGAAACAGTATAGATCCGGTAGAGGAACTCGAAATAAAAATATAAAAATTGAATCTACTGATGCTATGATTATTGGACTGGAAAATAAAATGTAAAACATGAAAATTGATATAATGAACATTGTTACTAAACAGTTAGACTCTCTAAAATTTCAACAAAAACTTATGAAGGAACAAGAGTCATTATGTATTTTCTGTCCTAAACGCAGAGACAAGCATCCCCCTAAAGAATGCCCTCTTAACTTGAAAGAAACTAATAAGTTTTCTATTTGTGCAGAAGACGATATCACAGAAAAATGTCCCTCTATACCTGGACTTAAAGCAGTATTTAAAGGGGGGTAGCCTGAAGCTGAACAATTGTATGCTATGGGAGAAAGAAGACATTGGCCTCAGGTAGGTGCAGGTATGGCTCCTGAATTTCCTCCACACTATTTTGGTTATAATCCACATGCATATTCATATCCTAACTCTCATCAGCAGTGGCAGTATGGAAATCAGTATCAGCATGGGCAACCTTCCCAACCATGGCAACAGGGTTATAAAGGCCCAAATCATTCTCCATATTCCTACCAGCCACCTATGCAACCATATCAATCTACACATGTACCTTATCCAATGCCTCAACTTCCGAGTCAGACTACCCCATTACCTTTACCTCCACCCTTTTGACCTCCTCAGTTTCCTGCTCAACCTACACCTAATCCTAATAATAATAATAAAGCAGTGCAAATGATCCTTGTACCAAACCTGTTGTTTCCATTCGAATACTAGTCTATTCTAGTTGGAGTTCATGATATTCAATTAAGATCAGGAAGGACTATAATACCAGAAAATCAGAAACAACCTATGGTGACTGTTGAAGAGAAAGGGGAAGAGGAAACTCTTAACCATTCTCTGAAAATTGTCACTAAGCAGCCCTTACCCTCTGAGTCCTTGCCATTTCCAACTAGACTCCCTTTCCAGAGAGGCTAGTAACGGAAAGAAGAGAGCATTTTTCTGAGACTCATTTGGCATCGGAACTATGGAATATTTTCATTAAGATACCTTTTATCCAAGCCATTAAATAGATCCCCACTTGTACCAAGATTATTAGGGAACTCTGTCTCAATAAACCCGGGAGGAAGAGATTGGAACCCCAAACTATTCAATTTGTTGGTAGGGCAGCAGAGTTAATTACGGGATGTGTGTCTGTGGAAAAATATACTGATCCCAGAAACCCTGTTGTCACAATTCAGATTGGTAATGTCCTTGTCTCTAATGTTCTTATAGACTTGGGGGCAACCATTAATGTAATGACTAAGCAAACCATGGATCAACTTCGGTTATCTCATCTTCGCCCTACTCCCACTGTGCTTGAATTAGCAGATAGATCCAAAATTAAGCCTGAAGGAGTATTGGATGATGTGATCATCTCATTATATTCTTGGGAATATCCTATAGATTTCATTGTGCTTTAGCCAAAGAACTTGGTAGGAGTACATCCCTTGATCTTGTGTCGACCATGGCTTGCTACAGCCGATGCATATATTGGATGTCATTCCGGAGATATGTATATTTCACATGGAGATTCTAGGAAGAAAATTACCTTATACCCCCCTGCCAAATCCATTCAGGACCTTCGAGACACTTTATGGTTGGACCAAAGAAGTGATGAGGAGACTCAGTCTATTTCTCTTATTCATCATTATACTGGGTCTTCGCAAGAAGATGAGATTCAATATTTCCTGAACAATCTATAAACCATGCCTAAATTCGAGCCTTTGAGCCGGATTTTTAGCCTAGATTTCCAAGAAAACCATGATTCTCATTCTTCTATACCGCTGTCTTTGACCACTCCTTTGAGTACTCTGGAGCCTGATACTACTCTTGTTGAGATTAGTCCTGGTAATTCTTTGCATATCAGTTCAGATTTAGACCTATCTCAACAAGAGCAGCTTGTGAATTTGTTGCAAAACCATCTTAGTGCATTTGCTTGGGGCTATGAAGACATGAAGGGTATCCCTCCTGAAACTTGTACACATCATATCTATATTCGGAAAGGAACCCGACCTGTTAGAAAACCCCAAAGACGAATGAATCCAGCTCTAAGAGATGTCATGAAAGAATAAATACAGAAACTTTTAGATGTTGGTTTTATCTATCCTATTTCTGATAGTCAATGGGTCTCTCCATTAGTGCTAGTGCCTAAGAAAGATGGAAGGTGGCATATTTGTATTGATTATCATGAATTAAACAAAGCCACTCTCAAATATTACTTCCCTCTCCCTTTCATTGACCAGGTGCTTGATACCCTTGCAGGAAAGAAATATTTCTCCTTTTTGGATGGTTTCAGTGGCTATAACCAGATACAAATTGCACCCGAAGATCAAGATAAAACTACTTTTACATGACCATGGAGTACCTTAGCTTATAAATTGCTTCCCTTTGGATTATGTAATGCTCTAGCTACCTTTCAAAGGGTAGTCTTGGCTATTTGTTCTGATCTTGAATTTGTAGAAATTTATATGGATGAATTTTCTGTGTTTGGTAATTCTTTTCAGTAAGCTCTCGAAAATTTGGAGAAAGTACTTCTTCGTTGCCAAGAAGCCCACCTTGCTTTGAGTGACAAGAAATGCAGATTAATGTGCAAAGCAGGAGTGGTACTTGGCCATCTGATTTCTGACAAAGGTATCTAGGTTGATCCGGCAAAGATCGAAATCATTCTGCATCTTCCTGCACCCAAAACTCAAAGGGAAGTAAGAGGTTTTTTAGGACATGCTGATTAATATAGAAGATTCATTGAAAATTTTTCTAAGATAGTTGCTCCTCTTTTCTGACTTCTAGCTAGGGATAGTGATTTTTCTTGGTCCACGGCTTGCCAACAGTCTTTTGAAACATTGAAGGAAAAGTTGGTACATGCGCTAGTTTTGAGAGGTCCAAACTGGTCCCTGCCCTTTCATATTTCTTCCGATGCTTCAGACCTGGTTGTTGGCGCAGCTTTGGGACAAGAGGAAGAAAATAAATCCTATGCTATTTATTATATTAGTAAGAATTTGTCTTCTGCAGAATTAAACTATACAGTTACAGAGAAAGATTTTTTAGCTGTAATCTTTGCAATTAATAAGTTCAGACACTATATCACAGGATATGAATTATTTGTTCATACTAATCATTCTACAATTAAATAATTGATGAACAAACCATTGACTAGCAGTAGAGGGACTAGATGCTTGCTATTGTTGCAGGAATTCAATATTACTATTTTTGATAGACCAGGAAAATCGAATGTTGTAGCAGATTTTCTTTCTAGACTAGATAATCCTGGTGATGTAACTCCTGTTAATGATGATTTTCTAGATGAGCATCTTTTTGTTGTGTCTACAGATTCTCCTTGGTTTTCTGACATCACCAATTATTTGGTTACTAGAAAAACACCACCTCACTTGCCCGCCCGTAAAAAGTGGAACATTATTCAAAAAAGTGCTACATACTCCTGGATTCAAGGAGACCTCTTTTACACTGGTCCAGATTTGATTATCCGTGGATGTGTAAGAGAGGAGGAAGTGTTTGACATATCGAAATTTTCTCATGATGAACCTTGTGGAGGCCACTTCGCTAACAAGCGAACTGCATATAAAATATTATGTCATGGCTACTTTTGGCCTTCCTTGTTTAAGGATGCCAAGCAGTATGTCAGGCGATGTGATAGTTGTCAACGAATGGGCCAACCTAACCAAACCAATGAAATTCCTTTATACCCTCAAGTTATGATTGAGCCATTTGAAAAATGGGCTATTGATTTTGTAGGGCCAATAAATCCAACATCATTAGGTAAAAATCATATTTTGGTTTGTATATATTTTGTTACAAAATGGGTGGAAGCTAAAGTTGTTTCTTTTGCTACAGAAAACGTTGTTGTTGATTTTCTCTTTTCTAAAATCTTTACTAGATTTGGTGTGCCTAGAGAAATTGTTTCTGACAATGGTCCACAGTATATTTCTAATCTGGTACAGGGAGTGATGGATCAATACAAGATCCGGCACCGGAATTCTACACCGTATCACCCGCAAGCAAATGGCCAGGTGGAATCTACAAACAAGGTGATCGAGTCCATTCTCACAAAGATGGTGAATATGCATTAGAAATATTGGGCTGAAAGATTACCAAAAGCTTTGTGGGTATACAGAACCACTTGGAGAAATAGTACGGGGCACACACCATATGAGCTAGTATACGACAAACAGGTTCTGTTACCGATTGAGTTCCAGATCAAAACTTTCAAAACTGCAGTTCAGCTAGGACTCGATCTATCTGAGGCACAACAATAGTGTCTTCTTCAGTTAAATGATTTAGATGAATTTCATAAATATGTTTTTCAGCAAAACATATTAATCCAGCAGCAACGGAAAAGGTGGCATGACAAGTCCATTCAGAAAAAACAGTTCCAACCAGGTGATTGGGTACTCCTTTATGATTCTAGATTTAAAATTTTTAAAGGGAAATTCCATACACGTTGGATGGGACCATATGAAGTAATCCGAGTGTTTGAGAATGGAGCTATAGAAGTAAAAACTATTGATGGACAGGATACAGTATTCTTGGTAAATGGACATAGATTAAAGAAATATTTTCAACCACTTGCCAAGAAATATTTTACATAGCAAGTTCAGCAACAATTTGGAATGGTAGTGGTAAATGGTAATACCAACCTCTTGAAAATTTGAATCCCTCTTCTTCGAAAAAAAATTTAACAAAAATAAAATAAAAAAGAAAAAAGTGAGAAAAAATAATTTCCTGTAATTATGAAAATCAGTCCGCTAACATGATTGCAGAAGGATCAACCTGAAAACCAGCTTGCTAGCGGGAAGATCAAAAATTTCTAATAAAAAGAGAATGTTTCTTGATCTTTAGATATGCTAGTAACCACCGAAGTAAAAGCAGGTTCAGTAGAACCAACCTTTATACAATTGGGGTAATTAGCATGGATATTTTTTTCCAAGTAATGCTTTATTCTCGCTGCAGTTATTTTTT
This sequence comes from Pinus albicaulis, assembly GCA_034641835.2. Classification (NCBI taxonomy): domain Eukaryota; kingdom Viridiplantae; phylum Streptophyta; class Pinopsida; order Pinales; family Pinaceae; genus Pinus; species Pinus albicaulis. The sequence goes on along the minus strand of CM076572.1, from coordinate 1,111,382,244 downwards.
TCTTGCACCAGTGCAGGCAGACCTTCCAGAAAATTTTTTGCCTTTCTTCATATACCATTTCATAATTTTGCCTCAGCTTTCTTCTCGGAATCCTAGTATAATTAACCTTCCCATATTCTTCTAAATTCACCCTATCCGCTTCGAAGAAATCCCACTTTAACCCTGAAATGTTTTTCCCCTATCCCACTTCTATTTTCCCTCGTTTGGTACTTTCCTGGAATCCCTGTGACAGAATTCCTTCCCATTCTAAAAATTCCTTTTCCCACTCCTTTATTCCCTCATGAAGTTCATTGTAGGATCTTACGTATAAAGAGCAGAAGGTTGTGCTCTGAAGCATCAAAGGGTGAAGCAAAATTCAGAATAAGTGAAGGAAATCATTTGAAATCCAGCCTATATTTTAATTCTCTGTCTTAACATTATGCTTGCACTATTGCAAGTATATTGTCCTATATGATATGAGCAGAAAAGTACCAACAGAATGATGTGATTTATGCGGTGCAAAGATCAATACAGGAATACACCTTATCAGCAGCAATACAGATTATCATATGACATAAGAAAGTGTTCATGATGAAAATTTATATGATGTTCTTCATATCATTGATAAGCGGTTACGCTATTATATTACTTAGGAGGAAATTAGTTGAAAGTACAAATTTTTTTAAGTAGCAATCATGATCTTTTTAAATGAATGCTAAGTCTTTTTTTTGTAATTATGAAGGAATGTGAAATCGTGTAATCGTTATTTGCATATAATCCACCCCATTCCGCCATAATGTGAAACATCCTTCACTCATAACTCCCCCGCTCCTACCTTCATTCCAAACATCCCATCATTGTTGTACCTGAATGTTAAACCGTTGTCGCGAGTACCAATTGAGCCTGACCAGAAATGATAAGTACCTACGGTAGGTAAATCGGAGACACGATGGATGAACGATTAAATTCCTATTTATGAAAGTTGATCCCCCGATGTTGCATGCAAGCCTCAGAACTCATCATTCATAGTCAATAGCAGCAATGCCGCCCATCCGAAATGAACCCCTGTCTCTCAGCAAGATTGATCAAACTTCTGAATTTCGCAGTTGTCTTCCATTGTTGTGGGAGTCAGGATTTTTACAATTCCTGCAGAAGTTCGATGGGTATGACAAGGATGTCGCCTTACAATTTGCAAGAAGTTTTAAAAACAACCAAGTGAGAATTGAGCTGCTCAAGTTCAGAGTCACAAAGAAATTTTTAGCAGCAGCAACAAGTCTGGAGAATACGGGAGTCGAATGGTTCAAGAACCAGAAGCTAGAAGGTAAACGATGGCATCGTTTTTTCACGGATAAGAAGATGGAGGTCAATTGGAAACGTGAAGTTCCGCGCAAAGCCCTGCTAGGTCAATGGCAAGATCTCTTGTTTGTTTTGCAGAAATTTGTGACCTGCGAAGGGAGATACGCCTCTACCCTGGTGTATCATTTCATACTGCTACAGCGTTTTGAAGGAGGCCGACACATTCGTTGGAGGATGAACTTCCCCTACTTTTTTCTCAGAAGTTTGGAGAAAATGGCTAGAAGTGTACAGGATGGAAGGGAGGACAAGGCCAATGCACGATTATACCACCACGGCCTGATAAAAATCATGGTCTTAAAGCAACTAGAAAACAAAGGTATGACATGGGAAGAGCTGTTAAAACAACTGCATGGGAACTCGGCAAAAGAATAGAAGACACAGGCCCCTAGTACAAGCAAGGGCCTAAAGAGAAGAAGAAAGGGAATTCCTTCTCGCAGTAGTGCGAAAAGGAGGCAGATAGAGAAATCAATAGAAGGGAAGGCTTCGTCTTCCACTAAGGAAACAGCTGGTGCACTTGATGGAGAAACACCTTCTACACAGCACGACAGGTTTTCGGTTCTTGCAGATGCGGTGAATATTGCACAAATTGGGGACGATGTTCCACTGGAAAATCTTATTAGAAAGCCCCAAAAGAAGAGGAAAGTTTCGGATGTAGAAGAAGAACCACAACCCCCACAAGGTATGGAACCCCATCCTGCACCGATACAAGAAGAAGCCGCAGCCCAAGAAGAAGAATCATAAATTGAAGGAGGAGCTAAAGAAAAGGAGGACGCGGAAGCACATGAGGAAGATGAACCTAAGGAAGAATACTTGAACGAGGAAGAAGAACTGGAAGAAGAGGAAGAAAAATTAGATGAGGAACCAGATGAAGATGAACCAAAAGAAGAACCTGAGGAAGAAGAACCTGAGAAAGAGGAACCGGAAAAAGAAGGACTGCAGGAAGAAGAGTTCCTTGATGCGACCATGGTAGATATAGAAGTTTTGGAGCTAGTGACAGCCCCTGCTGAGACAGAGGAAGGAAAAAAGTTGGTGACTTCTGTTGCTCGCATAGCAGAATTAGAACTCCAAGTACAAAACTTGGAGCGGCTTGTGACCAAAGCACAAGAGGAGAAGGAACAAAGCAGAGGAGAATTTATGGCAGAGCTCAAACAAAAGAAAAGCGAGGTTAAAATTTGGAAATATCGGGCTGGATGTTGTTTCAGGCGGTTAAAAAATGTTTCAAAGAAGTTAAGGCACATCAAGAGGAAGAAGGCCGAAACAGTGTAGCCTGAGGACAACATGCCGGAACAGAACTGAGTTGGAGTATTCAAAAATTTTGGTTTTTTGCAGAGGTAAAAAAATTTGTGTGAGGACACACAACAGTTTAGGGATGGGGGCATGTTAGTCCCCTAAATTGCATTCTTTTTTACCATTCTTCCCTTCCCAAATCGTAATCATTTACCCTATTTTACATATCTTATGCACCCTCATCCTGCACTAGTGCGAGAATGATGACACGTTTTGCATAAACTTCATATTTTACATTTTAAACTCATCTTAGAATTTATTAACTACCTATTACGTGATTTTTTACTTAGAATTACTTTTGTAACTTATCGTTACCTCCTATGCTATTTAATATATGATCACTTATCTTGATCGCTAATTTTTAGTGCAGAACAAATCCCGCACCCGCACCAACGCCGTGAATCTTGGCAGCGAATCCGGATCACTTGGGTTGACCGCCTGTTTTGTATACGATCAATGAGGATATATCCAAAGGTAGCCGAGTCCTAGCTATGATAGCAGGTAAATCGAGAGTAGTTGAGATCGAACTTAAGAGAGATGAACAGCTGGAGATAGCCGCGACCTATTTTGTTAAAAGTGATTTAATTTTGAAGGCCGAAAGCTTATTTTGCAATCGGTTATGTAATTTGTTATAATGATTTCTGTAATTGGCTATGTAATGGTAAACGATCCTTTTGGCCTACGGCCAAAAGGATCTATATAAGCATAAATGTAAATAGGACAAACAGTTCAATGTTTTGAAGAATCGAATATATCAGAGAATATAACCAGGAGGCGGTAATAGGACTATCTTGTGTTATTGCCCAAATCTGGTCTAGATATGTAATCACACATGTAATTGCTTTAAGAATCTAATAAGAAGAACTCCGCCTCATGTTTTTTACATTTTATCATTTGGCTTAAATATTTGATGAGTTAATTCTAAGTAGTGTTTTCATTTGAAATGGAAACGTGCTGATTGGCTAAGGGCCTAGCCAATCCAGCACATTCTCCCTCCTTGTTGTTCTTGTAATTTATGTTTTAAACTGTCAAGTGTGATTTAATTTGCAGTATTTGAATTTCTATTTGAGTGGAAGTAGATCTGTTGCGTGAATTAGTTAAGTTACTTTTTGCACGGTTGATTTCTTTCCCTTGCCTGGTTCGAGCAAGAGGAGTTACATGCCCCAGTGCACGTTGGTGTGCTATTCATTTTCTGCATGATCTAGTTTATTTCCTCTGCCTGGTTAATTCCTGCACCAGTGCACGTTGGTGTGTTATTCATTTTCTGCACAATTTGGTTTATTTCCTCTGCGTGGTTCATTCCTTTCCCAGTGCATGTTGGTGTGTTATTTATTTTATGCACATTGGTTTGGTTTCTCCCTGGTGAAAGCAGGAGAACTGTTCTCACACCAATGCTAGATAATATGATGCAACAAGCCTTTCTAGCTTACTTCTAATAGCTTTCTTGCTTTCAGTCATATCTTAATTAAAAGAGACTGTTTTCTTATTTTCTACAAATATTCATCTTTACTGATATATGATTTGGTTTTATCACACTGCAGTAATGACTCATTGATTTCAAGGATCAAAAGTTAAGGTGCAAGAAGCTCGGATCGAGTACAAGAACCAGTTTCTTGGTATTGGATCTAAGTGTTGCGGACTTGAGAAATTTCAAATCCCAAACACGAAGAAAATCATTTTTAGTAAAGACATTACTTTACACTTTCTACATAAATCGTTGTTCATGCACTAGTGCAAGAAGACTGCACTAGTGCAAGATCGATTTTCGCAAGAAGGATATCTTTACATATGCAGGATTGAAGGGGGCCCATTTGTTGAAAATTGCTAAGGTGTCTTTGTTGAAGGAAACACATTCTCAGTAGCTAATCAATATTTAGCTAGAGTGATTGCTCCTCTTTATTTCTGAATCTCTTTTGCAAATACATTTCTTCTTGTTCTAGCCTCAGATTGTTTTGATGGTTTTAGTTTCCTCTTTCTTCTCTAAAGTTTGATTCTGCAATTCTTCTTTTCAAGAGTAGGAGTTGATATTAGAAATATTCATACCATCTCTAGCATTACCTGTGCTTCGTCTCTAAGTTAACGAATCCTCCGGGTTGACAATTAAGTGTTGAGGATTTTTACTTAAGTGTAATTCCTGCACCCAACAATATGATAGACTTTGCGATCCCAAAGTGCGCCCACACTCATTCAAAGACTATTTTAGCAGTGGCTTCTACTGTGATATTCTTCTTATCGGCCGCCATAATGGCCATCTTTGAGAATCTGTCAATGACCATGAAAACACAGGCGTTTCCATGCTTAATAGAAGGCAAGCCCGACATGTAATCCATGGAGATGGATTCCCAAGGTCGACTAGGGGTAGGTAGCAGAGTATATAGGCCTTGATTCTTGATGGTCGGTTTGGAAATGGCACAAGAAGTGTAGGATCTGATGTGCTTCCTGACATCCTTTCGAAGGTTTGGCAAATAAAAATACTTATGCAGTACTGCCACTGTTTTCTTGACCCTGAAATGCCCAACGACTCAAATTTAGTGTGATTCCCATATCATGTTGGCACGCTCACTTGAAGGAACACAAAGGTTTCCTAGGTGACATAAAAGTGCATCTTAAAGATGAAAATTTGGAACTTTCATACCCCCCAAGAGTGCCTTGTATGTGTGGCAAAATTCTGGGTCATTCTCATAGAGAAGCGGCCAATTAGAAGTCTCGTGCCCACAAGAGTTGAGAATAGTGGTGAGCACCACGATCGGTGGTCGGCTGAGGTAGTCTGCAACATTATTGGTGCTACCCTTCTTGTACTTGATGCTCAAATGAAGCTATTGCAGATATGTGGACCACTTCTGATGGAAATTGTTCTGCAACTTCCCTTGTGTCTGTATGAATTGTAGGGGTCAGTGGTCTGTGTGGATGATTGTTTCCTTCCCCAAAATTTAATGCTTCCATTGTCGACAAGCTTGCACAATGGAATACATTTCTTTGTCAAAAGTGGGATACTTGTGAACTGTGTTAGATAATGTTTCACTGTGATATGCCATTGGATGTCCCTGTTGAGTAAGAACTGCCCCAATAGCATAGTCAGAGGTGTCTATCTCGATCTCAAATGGTTGTTGCAAGTCTAGTAATGTGAGAACTGGGGCAGAACAGAGGCGATTTTTCAATTCTGTGAACGCCTTCTGTTGAGATTCCGACCAAAAGAATTTTTCTCTCGCTCCTCCCTTGGTGACTTGACTCAAGGGCCAAGTGATATGAGAGAATCCCAACACGAATCTATGGTAGAAATTAGCAAGACCCAGAAAGATGCGAAGCTCTGTTATAGTGGTTGGGGCTGGCCAATCCCGAATGACTTGGATCTTGGCTGGATCCACATGCACCCCCCTTTCATCAATAATGTATCCTAGATATTGAACCTGGGTCATGCCAAATGTGCACTTCTCCAAATTGGCACACAACTTGTGTCACGTTGCTCGAGGACTTGGGATGTGGTGGAGGTGCTCTTCCTGGGTCTCGTCGAATATCGGGGATGTCATCCAAGTACACCACTACAAATGAGTTGGTGAATGGCCGCAAGATGTCGTCCATCAACCTCATGAAGGTTGCGGGAGCATTCGTCAACCCGAAAGGCATGACCAGCCATTCGAAAAGGCCCTCCTTGGCTTTAAAGGTAGTCTTCCACACATCAGAGGGTTCGATTAGTACCTGGTGATACCCAGACTTCAAGTCAATCTTGCTAAAATATTTCACCCCTTTGAGTTGGTCTAGAAGGTCATCAATCCGTGGGATCAGGTACCTATTCCGGATAGTTATCTTTTTCAGCACCCGATAGTCAATACAGAGTCTCCACGTCCCATCCTTCTTCTGTACCAACACGATCGGGCTCCCACGGGGTGATGAACTTGGCCGGATGTGACCTTTCTACAGCAACTTCTGAATCTTCCACTTGATTTCATCGTTCTCCGGAACATAGCACCAATAGATCAGTCCATTGGGTAGTAGCACACCTAGGGTCAGATCAATCGGGTGCTTGACCTGATAATGCAGAGGAACCCCTATGGGTGAGGTGAATATGTCCTCGTACTCCTCCACAACCTTGTCCATTTGTTGTTGTCATGCAGAGGAGCCCTGTTTAGAGGTTGTGGCCATAATCTTCTTCTTACCCTAGGGGAAAATCATCAAGAAAATGAATTTCCTGGTTTGGAAAATGAGCTTACTGCATTTTTTGCAGTAACCAAAGAGATAGTGGCAGGCGGTGGTACCTCTGGTATCCTGTACAGCTTATTTCTCAAAGTAACAATAACAGTGCGAGATCGGGACTCATACACAGCATGACGCTTCCAAAAGTATGGTTGTCCTAATAATACGTCAGAAACATCAAGAGGAGCAATGTCACATAATACCTCATCTGTGAAGGGCTTGATGCTATAAGGAAGGCGGCACTGCTGGCTGATGCAGAGATCCCGTCCTTGGTGAAGCCACCTGATGGTGTATGGATGTGGGTGGGTTGTGGTCAGCAAGCCCAACCACTTCACGGCGTCTGCTGAAATGAGGTTCTTTTGGCTCCCATTGTCGACAATGAACTGTACCAAGGATCCCTTTACCCACATCTGGGAGTGGAAGAGACGTTCCTCCTCCTCTAGATCTTCCGATTCCTCCTTCTGGATCTTCGCAGTAGAAATAATGGCGTTGGGATCTGCATCAATAATTTGTTTCCCTTTGTCATTCCCCTTGTCAAGTTCTGATTTAGAGTTGGAGCATGCATCTGACTCAGAAGCCCTCATCTGGGCCACCAGCGACTGCTTGGCCCGACACTCACTTGTGTTGTGAGTGGAGCTCTTATGGAACTCACACCACTTTCCCGTGTCCTTCTTTGGCTTTAGGGTGTTGTTCTTTGCTTGTGGCTTTGACAGGTTGCCTTGAGCCACCATGCCTTGGCTCTATCCTTTGGTCTGCGGTTTGGGAGCACCTTTCCCTTGATTTTGATTCGCAGATCCAAAGTCTTGCTTATTCTGTTTGAATTTCTGCTCAATCTTGGCAGCATACTGGTATGTCGTACCAAGCGAGGAGATGTCAAGGAACTCCATTTCCTCTTGAATGTATCTATGTAGACAACTGTGATACTTTAGCACCAGATGTTTCTCTGAATCTTTGATACCCAACTTTGTGCGCAAGGTATGGAACAAATTCGTCAGCTCATGCACATCTTGATCCCTTTATTGTCACAGCATGGTCCATTATATGTACTTGTCCTCATAGCTCCCCACGGGATAGTATTGTTCCTTGATGGCGTCTCGGAAAGAATTCCAAGTGGGTACGGCCGACAACAGAGAGGGTTTTGTCTCGTCCTTTTTCCCACAGTAGGTTTCCCACCAGTCCTTGACATTAGGGGAATTTTGAGGTCTAAAATCGGCCTCCTAAGAAAAATGTACAACAAAAATAAACTTTATAACAACCAATAGGATTCAAGATGATGATGTCAACCATGGGGATGATTTACCATTTTTTAAATAAAAGGGTAAAAATATTAAAAAGTAATAAAATAATAAAACTACTTTTTCAACTCGTATTTTCAACTTATCTCCCAAAAATTTTACTCAAATTTCGAGTGGGAGTACTCGTTGGATGAAAAATTTAATTCCTCATCCAAGGAGTACCCATGTTGCATACTTTTGATGAACTCTACTACACAAAAAATGAGAAATACATAAAAAACGTGATTATAATCACGTTTTTTTATGTATTTCTCATTCTTCGTGTAGTAAGACCCATCGAAAGTATGCAACATGGGTACTCTTTGTATGGGGAATTAAATTTCGCATCCAACGAGTACTCCCACTAGAAATTTGAGTAAAAACTTTGGGAGATAAGTTGAAAAAGTAGTTTTTTCATTTTTCCCTCTAAAATTTGATGATGTCATCAAATCTTATTTGATTTTTTCCACTATTATTTTATAATTTCCTTAGGAGGCCCATTTTAGACCTCAAAATTCCCCTAATGCATGGGGGGTAGCTTTGAGGAGTGAAAAAATATTCTTCTCCCGGTCGGAAAATTTATGAACCGAGAAATATCCTTCTAAAAGATTCAACCATCTATCTACAGCATCTGCATCTATTTGACCCTCAAAAAAGGAATGTCAAAATTTATTTTTACCTTAAAGGGAGTCACACCTCCAGAGTGGCTGTTGGATGCATATGCGCTGCCAGTGGGTAGTCGTTGAAGGATCTAGGCAAAGTTATCCATCATCACGCTCCTTTGTTTTTCGAGGGCCTCCTCGAGCAATATTTTGATAGGATCTCCTGCTCCCTCATCTTTCTTTTCGTCCCGCATGGGCGTTTGTCGGGGTTTGCAAGGCTGATCTTGCAAAGGTTCCACCAGATCGAGCCCTAACTCCTTATACCCTGACCGCATTGGGGACATGCAAATAAAAACAAAGAAAGAGCAGATCTCTCTAATACCACTGATCCGGATTTATACAGGAACACAATAGAATAAAAATATAACCATAAATACAAAGATGCAGCGGAAATAACACTTCATTTCATTAATATCAAATAACTGAAATTTTCTTACAGACAGAATGGAAATAAACTAGCTAAGGCATTGGTAGCTATCTCTGAGAAGAGATGTGGTGGCTACAGGACTCTGAACTCAGTTACAATGAGGCTCAAGGGCCTATTTATTATTTAAAAACAATGGAAAACCCTAAATATCCAAAACCCTAACCCTAGGAGATGAAACGCCAAAACTATGGGCCTCGTTTGGGTAAATTGGTGTTTCAACTTCCCGAGGACGTACCTTTGGCGTACGATCTCCATTTGACGTGAACCATACCTTGTTAGAAAGATCTATCCGAGGACTATAAATTTTGAGTGAGCAAAACCGGTCCATGGACCCTGGTTGCTCCCGGTTTTCCCAAAAAACATTTTTTAGGGCCTCAAAACAGCTCTGAAAGTTCAAGACCCGAAAAACTGCTAAAAATAGTAAGTTGTGTTGAAACTGAAAAACTGAAAGAGACAATGGTGGGGCCCCAAGTGGAATAGGCGAGTGGCCACCAATATCCACCTAGATCAATTCCTTCTATCTTTCTACCCTCATATCCTTGATTTCTTTGGAAATATCTCGCATACTAAGTCTGGAGAATAAGTTTTGGAAACTCCCTTTCCGATCCATTGCTCCAGATGTTTATAGATGTAGTGCCCCAAAGGCTGAGCTAAGATTATGCTCAGATACCACTGTAATATTCAAAAACAATAAAAACAAGAATATTGAACATAAAACTGGAAATTGCAGTGAATATTAATAGATCAAAACATGAGAAAATCATAGATAATAGCATAAAATGAGTACAATATCTTGAGGAAGAAGTCACTCAAGCTAGGAAAAAAAGCCTCCCATGATCCAATACACCAAAATGTGAGATAATATTAATACACAAAATGTCGGAGTGCCATGACTGCGCAGTCCTAGTGAAAATAATTGTAGCTAGATAATATAAATATAAATATATGATGATATAGTGCTCAAAAAAGGTCGGGATCATAGATCTAGGCTCTCTAGCATAATTCCAAGACCCCAGAAAGGGTTTCCAGAAATACACTATATGAAAAATGCAGCACTAGGGTTGAATTATGCTCTGCAACTTAAAAACTGCAGGGAGATGAATGAAATGACAATAAAATATCTGATACTCCTCCCTTCTAGCTTTTCGGATGAAGGGTTTCTCCCTTCACTAGGAAACTAGCTCACAAACTGGGTTTTTCAACCCTCCACTGCAACTGCCCTGCAAAATAAAGCAGTTCCTAAAGGAGACTACGTTGTTAAAGATGGCTGAAGCTTGGCCTGATGTCATATGGAGGAATGAAACTCAAATTAACCTGTCCTTAGTGGGCACTCGAAGTCCCTCGAGGATGAGGGTGGTATTTCTACCCAGAAACACCCTTGTGCTAAATATCACAACAGACTCCGCTAAATAGTTGAAGCATGCAGAAAGTCATAAAATAGCAAGACATAGACAATATTTAGAATGCCTTCTATGGCTTTCATCCCCTTCCTTATATTCTTTGTGAGCTTCCTCACCCTTGGTCCCACTCATTAAAGATTACACTCTCATGCATACACTCCTCCATCATAATTGAGTTGTCCTCCACTATCTCCACTCCCTCCATGACAACGTTGTTAATTTGGTCAACCTTGAACCCATCCACATGCATTGACCCTATTCACACCAAGGTTTTTTTTATTCCAACTAGATACAATGATCCACTTTCACACTAGAAGTGGTTTTATTCTTACTAAAGAGATTTATGGGTATGTCTACCCACTTATTCATCTAATTTATGAAAAAATAAAATTTTAATATTTTGACTAGTTGAAAGATAATTAGGAATATTACAGAAAGGTCATTTGAATTCCAACTTCTGAGCATGGAATCCTAAACACCCAATACCGGGGGAAGGATATAAAGGGATGGATGCAATAGGAAAGAGAGACATGAGGAGATTGACGAAATGGACACAGAAAACTGTAAGAAATATAGGGATCTAAGGGCACATCGGAGAGCACAAATAGATGAGAAATGGTGAGAGAGGGAAATACATGAGATCAACTGGAAAAAAAATAATGTGCACCAAGTAGGAGAGGTTTCATGGATTTTGGTAGAAGAAATAGCTGTAGGACTAGCAAGGAGAGAAGGTTATGTTGAAAGAATTAAGAATCAAGAAGAAATCAGGAGCCCATCCTGATCCACAGAAGAAGAGATGTAAGACAAAGTAGGAGGTGCCAGCTAAAATGATGACTCATATGGTGACATGCATGTCACGATGGAAATATTATTTGTGGAAAAGGAAGCATCCTAGTGGAAAAGAAACATGATCTCCCCATTCCCATGTAGCACCTTCCCAACCTTCCCCTGGTACTTTACAAAAATATTGAACAATTATTCTCAAAGTTACTTAAAGTTATTAAGGTTCATATTGTTCAAAATACATGTCAAGATAGTATTAGCAGCAATGGAAATACTGGTAGGAAATCACAAGGATCGACACAGCCAAGATCAAAATGATTTATACTTCCCCCCCAAGCAAATTTAGACATGGCAGGATCGTTTACACGATACCCAGAGTTCTTTGGGAAGGGGAATGATGACATGGAGCAACATTGGTATTTTAGCGAAGCCGTATGGAGGGCTCACCAAACGCTAGATGCTACCAATATAATTGATTTCCAAACCACTCTTAGGGAGAGAGCCTTGAGTTGGTTCATCAAATGGTCAGAACTACAGCAAAATGCTACATTAGCTGATGTGAAAAGAGACTTTTTGTAGGAGTTTAAACTTCCTTAGATGAATCAACAAGGATTGTCTGAACTTTGAGAAATTAAACAAAGAGAAGGGGAAGCAGCTTGGGAGTTGATGATAAGGTTTAAAGATGCAATTGGAAATTTGAGTTATCCCATAGACCCTAACCATCAACATGAATGGTTTATTAAGGCACTTTTACCTCTTACAATAATGTTATTGACCCAACAAAAGATCGATATGTTGGAGGATGCTTTAGAGAAAGCAACGAGAATTGAATCTATGGCATGATACCCTCATGAACTCTGAGGGGCAACAATAATACATGATCCTTCTATATTGGGCTTGCAACACCTGATTGCAATTCTGACGAACAAATTAAAATATATCCAGTCATTGCAACCAGCGAGACCGAACGTATGGTGTACCCATTGCTTAGTTGAAGGACCCCTAATCACAGAGTGCCCAAGCTTGTGTGGGAAAGCAAGAGTATTTCAACTAGTGGGGCCCTTGGGAGCTCTGCTTTCTGTGGGAATTGCACAGATAGGGACGCAAGGTCTATATTAGGGTCAAACATAGTTTCATGGATTTCCAAATCAGCAGAATCAAGCACCAACCGATAACTGTGATATCTGTAAAGCGTATGAAAATCTTCCAGAGATTTATCCCATCCTACAAAAATATTCAAATGTACATAAAAACACCTATTGTGAATTTTTTGACTTGCCAAATCACCACACAAACCAATGTAGGGCATTGGACACATTAGCTGACAGACTGGACAGAATGTCATATAGATTCAATGAAACTCCTCAGGGACAAGGCAGAGATGGAACAAGGGGGGGCAGGATGACAAGACAAGGTCCAATGTGATGTTATAAATGCAACCAGGAGGGTCCTGTTGTGAGAGGGCGTCTGCTACCAAGAATTCCATGGTGTTCTCAATGCAGGGTGAACGTGTATGCTACCGAGGACTTCCTTGAGTTGATCAAAAGATGGGAAGAGAGACCTAGAAAAAGGGGATCGAATTTGATTAATGCAAAGCCAAGAATACTGGAAACTGCACCCCTCTCAAATGTAGCAATAGTGACGTGCGGAGGGAAGAAGACTAGAGATGATGCGGGAGGCTCGGAGCAACCTAACCCTATAAGGCCAGCCTCACCAAATCGTTCGTACAATCCAAAACAACAAAGACAATAATACAGAGAAAAGGTGGAAACATTCACAAATTTGAATCCAAGAAAATAATCACAAGTAGTAGGCTCAGAAGGAAAATTGCCTACATCCAGCACAACCTATAGAAGAATGGTTCAAGTTTTTTTTTAACATTGTGAATGATGAGCATGATCAAGAAACTGCCAGAGAATTTTAATTCAACCATTAGAGGAGGAATATAAAATAATAGCATAATATCTGCTAATTTACTAGAAAGACATCCAAGGAGAATCCGAAGAATAAATGGCGAATAGGGAAGGAGTTCAGGATTGATGCACAAATCCCAACATTCCATATAAAGGATGCCATGCTAGAACTGGGCTCAGATGTTAATATCCTACTAAGGAATACATGGGAAGCATTAGGCATACCCAAGATAGCATTCTCTTCTATTCAATTGTGCATGGCGAATCAATACTGCATCATACCAATTGGGAGGTTGGAAGATGTGGAAGTTGACATTGCGAAGGTTAATACCTATGTGTACTTTGAAGTCATAGATATAATGGGAGATAAGGACCCCTACCCTGCACTCCTTGGGATAGACTGGGCTTTCGAGAACTATGCAGTTTGTTATCACCCAAAAAATTTCAAAACATCAATTTGTCATGTTTTTTTTGGTCATGGTTCAAATTAGGTTTAGAAGTCAATTTAGGGTTTAATTAAGGGTAGGTTATATTTTTATAAGTTCAAAGCCCATCCTTAAGTTTAAATAAAGTCTTTTTAAGGTCTATTCATTGTCAAATATTCATAATTTTCATTTTTGAGTCATTTCCTAAAGTCTCATGTCAAAACTAGTCAAATTAGCCAAGAAACCTTACTTTCGTAGTGCCACTAGTTCAAAAAAGTTGATTTGCGCTACGAAACTGCTGAAAGTTATGAAGCAAAAACTTTGTTTTCTAGTTTTGAGAAGTCAACTTCCAAGGAATTTTCTGAGCAACTGAAAACGAATTTGGGAAAACTGAAAGAGGCTTTTCTTCCTAACAGACCTAAATACGAAAACCTCTCTCATTTTCCTCCAATTCATTATAAGGTAGGATAAATTGAGAAATTACAACTCACTACAAAACTATTGTTACAAAACTGTCCTATACATGATTGTTTAGCAGTCAACTTCAAGTTCAGTTTCTGGCCAAATGAAAAAGTCTTTTGTAATTCTGAAAGAGGTTTGTCTTCATCATAGCCCCTAATACAATAAAATATCTCTCTTTTTTCACACGTGTTATCATTTTGGATATACAAGGATTTCTTTGAAACCCTATTTTTAGAAAACAGAGTTTTCCTGTTTTACACATGTTTTTTAGAGGCATTTTCTGGACAGCAGGAGATGTATTTCAAAAAACCAAGAGAGGTTTTTATTCAAGACATAATGGCCTACAAAAAAATACTTAATTTTCTCAAACTAAATCATGGATTAGGATATATAAGCTCACTCTCAAGACCTATTTTTCAGATAAAAACAAGAGAAATCTGGAAGAAGTTAAGAAGTTATAAAGGCTGGAATGATTGTGTTTTCAGTTCATATGGCTTTTGATATGATGAAATAAGTTTCATTTTGAGTTTTGGCACATTTTCAAATTTTCATTTTAGAAAATTTTGGACAAAATTTCTCACTCAGCAGTTTCATAGCGCAAACAGTGAAAAAAGAGTGAAAAGTGCTATGAAACTATTGTAGCAACTTTTTTCACTCTTTCTCCTAAATTTTTGAAGGGAAAAAATGTAATTTATGACCTAAAATTTAGAGGTAGGACGTGTTAATTTATAATGAAGATAAATCTGGAAGAAATAATCCAAAATTTTGAAGGTAAAAGGGTTAAAATACTGCGCTACAAAAAGCGCTACGAAACTGTGATGTTTTCGTAGCGCAAGTCTACTTCTGCTATTTTGAAGAGTTTGATGGTGGTTTTGGACAGCTGGGACTTGGTGAGGTTTTTGACAGGTGTTAATTCAGTTCCTAACATCAAATAAGCTCGAAGTAATGGGTTCATGATAGTCAAAGTGTCTCAAGAGAACAAAGAATCCTATGCCTAGAAAACATGGGACAGTTTCCTATTTTATTGGAGATCAGCATTGTGGTCATAAAGTGTTGGAGCCTATCATCTGGATTTGACCTTATGGGAATACAGTTGGAAAATTATGTAATCTAGTTTAGATAAGGTTTTTATGAGTAGAGTTAAGGAGTTTGAATCCTATTTGTAATAGGACTGTTCATTAGGTTTGCAACTATCTTTTTGTAATAAATACCATGTCATATGGTTAGGCAAGGTGTCAAAAAGTAGGAATTCGATGTATTTATCTCCGGATAAGGTTATCCTATGCTGTAAATAATATATAAAATATGAAGAAGTCGAATTAGAAAAGGGTTGGATATTTTTTAGCAAAAATACTGTGTTTATTGTAAGTGACTGGTTTTCAGCTTAATACAGAGTTTTTTACTTAGCCAACTCAAGATTCATAAAGAGTTCTAGTGTGTTCTTGTTCTAATGGAATATCTTTACTATCCTATTGTAGTGGTGTTTGCTTATGTTACTCAGAATTCATCATTGATGCTCTGACTTCCTTCATAGACAAACTGACTGTGCGTTTTGTAGTTTCACATGTGTTTCTCAGGACTAGAAATATACTTCCATGCTGAGTAGATTGTTTTGTTTTATTGAAGCTATTTTGACTCCATAAGCCCAATGTGCACATTCTAATGTGATTTACAACCAATTTCTATCATTTATCTGCTTATTACCCCACATAGAGTTAGCCATCTATATTTCTATCAAAAATCATTAACCCTTGAGAAAGCCCTCTCAGGTTGAGGAGGCTAAGCCTCAATCAAAATATTGGTTTGAAATAGTTACATGAGATTGATTTGATTGGCAGCCTATCAATTCTGATTTTTTGATAACACAGTGATTGACTTAAAGAAATAACTAATGATTTTTTATGTTGATGGTTAGAGTAATCTAACCATTGGAACCCTATCAAGGTCCCTAGTACACAGAACCGAGTGATGACAGGGAAGAACTTGGACTATTGGACTAGTTGTATCAACTAACAACGGGGAAGAGGGACGATTACATTAACCTGACAGCTGAAGGGTCAATTAGTTGGTGCAGTGTTCAGAGTTCATACATTGGATCAGAGATTGCTAGGGATGATTGACAATAGGGAGGATACAAAATCAATACATAGGTATGATTATTAAATATTTTTAAAACGTGCATGATTACTAAATGTTTATTATCCATAATAAATGTTTAAATAGTTAATTAATTATTAAATTATTGTGTTCTAGAAGTTGCAATAGCCCGAAAAAAATTCTACAAGAGCCAAATTTTAGAATCTCCCTCTTCTAAATCACAAACATCTATGTGGGCAGACTCGTCAAACCTTTCTTCACACCCTAGTCATTTAGTAAAGTTAAATTTTAATTTAATCTCCAGATTTATGTTGGAATGAAATGTATAAATTCAAACAAAAACATAAATCTACATCAAAAATTGAACTTCAATTCATTAATAACAAATCCTAAAAAATGTTTACATGAAAAATGGAAATAAATTAGCTCGGGCGATGGTAACTTATCTCTGAGAAGAGATGTGATGAATGCATGCCTCCAGAATGTGTTACAATGATGATCCAAGGTATTTTTATTAATAATAAACAATTGAAAACCCTAAACATCCAAAAACCTAACCCTAAGAAATGAAGCACCACAATTTTGTCGACCTTGTTGGGGTTAGTTGGTACATCCACTTCTCAGGGTCGTAACTTTGGCATATGATTTACGTTTGACGTGTATGATACCTCATTAGAAATATATATTTGAGGACTACAAATTTTTATTTTAAGCCCTATTGTGGTATTTTGGTTTTCCAGTTTTCCAACAAAAAAAAATTTTTAGGGCCTCAAAATGGCTCTAAAAGTTCAAGATCCAAAAAATTGTCAAAAATAGTAAATTGTGCTATGATTAAGGAAATTGAAAGAAAAAGTGCTAAGGGTCCAAGTGGAACAGATGGGTGGCTACAAATATTCACCTGGATTTTTCCTCCCCCATTAGGAAGCAATGGTACTCCTTGTAGTGAGTGCCTCCATGAGATGGGAAAAACTCTGTTGAACTTGGTCCCTAGTGAGCTACTTTCCTGGTGCAAGAGTTGGTTAGCTTTGACAATATGATATAGTTGGATCCTTAGTTGGAAAGTGTTCTTAATATGTGTTTCCATGACCTGATCAATTGTGGCTTGTTCCATGTAGTATGGGTTGAGCTTCGTTGGTGTCAAATTTTTGTTAATGTACGATGTGTCCAATAATGATGGAAAGTATGGTCAGATGCGATCCACGTTGAACACTGGGTGTGGATTCCGTCTATGTCGTTGCATGAGGAATGATAGCATCAATCGGGCACAATGTTTGAAATCCTAAAGCCACATGAAAGGGGTTACGGTCTGTCGATTTATGGAGAGCTCTCTTATAGTTGTGTTGCACATAGGGAAGGCTCTCATCCCATATTCATGGATGTTTGTAGTTGTACATGGGAAGTATGTGCACAATAATCCTGTTGACAACATTTTTTTAGCCATAAATCTGGGGATGGAATTCAGTTGACTTAGTGAGCTTGGTGCCCAATAATTGACCAAAGGCTTAACTAGAATGTGCTTGGGAACCTATTATCTTGGTATGATATAATGGTCTACGGTATCCCAAAATGTACCAATACTCATTCAAAGAAGATTTTGGAAATGTCATTTTTTGTGATGCTCTTCTTGTAGGTTATCAATATAGCCATATGAAAAACCTATCCACGACTACAAATATACATTAATTACCATGCTTGGTAAACTAGAGGCCAGAAAGATATTCCATGGAGAAGGATTCCCAAGGTTTCTTGGGAGAAGGTAGAGGGGTGTACAAGCCTTTTTTTATGGTAGGCTTGGTGATGGCATAGGAATTGCAAGATCTAATATATTTTCCAACATCTTGTTGGAGTTTTAGCCAATAAAAATACTTTTGTAGTACTACCACAATTTTCTCCATTCCAAAGTGCCCTGCAACCTGACTGTAGTGTGCCTCCCAAATTAGCTTGTCACACTTTCTTCAAGGAATTCAAATTTGGTATAGGTAGAATAATAATGCGTCCTAGGGGTGGAATTCTGGAACTTTCTTGCCATCCACTAGCATCTAGTATGTTGTGGAAAACTTTGGATCATTTTTGTATATTTATGGCCATCGAGAGGTCTCGTTTCCATAAGAACAGAGAACAATGGTCATTGCTACAACTCGGGGTCAACTGAGGCAATCTACAACATGATTGGTGTTTCCCTTCTTGTATTTAATGTTCAAATAGAATTTTTTCATATATGTGGACCAATTTTTATGGTGATCATTCTACAACTGCTCTTGTTCCTGTATAAATTGAAGTGGTCGGTGATATGTGTGGATGACCTTCCCCTTCCCTAGAATGTAATGTTTCCATTGCCGAAAATCCTACATGATAGAATACATCTCCCTATCATAGGTGGGATGTCTCTTAATTTTTCTGAAACGTGTCTATGTGTGATAGGCCACTAGATTCCCTTGTTGGGTCGAAATTGTACCAATAGCATAGTCGAAGGGGTTTGTATAAATTTAAAATGGTTGTTGTAGATCTGACAGTGTGAGCACTGGTGTTGAACAAAGGTGATGCTTCAACTCAATGAATTACTTTTGTTGGGACTCAGACCAAAAAAAAAAACTAGTTTTCTCTACTCTTGGTAACTTGACTCAAAGGCCAAGTGATATGACATAATCCCAACATGAACCTCCTATAAAAAATGGCAAGGCCCAAAAATATGTGAAGCTATTTTAGAGTGGTCGGGGTTGACCAATCATAAATTATTTGGATCTTAGATAGATCCACATGCACACCTTACTCATTAATGATGTAGCCCAGATATTGGACCTGGATCATGCCAAAGGTGCATTTCTCCAAGTTGGCACATAAATTGTGTTGTCGCGGGGTTTGAAGGACATGCCAAAATTGTTTCAAGTGCTCTTCCAAATTATTGTTGAAGATGGGGATCTAATCAAGATATACAACCATGAACAAGTTGGTAAAGGGATGAAAGATGTCATCAATCAGCCTCATAAAAGTTGCAGGGGAATTTTTCAACCCGAAAGACATGACCAACCACTCAAAAAGGCCCTCCTTGGATTTGAATGTGGTCTTCCATACATTTTTGGGCTCTATTGGGACTTAGTGATAGCCAGAATTTAAATCAATCTTACTAAAGTACTTGGACCCCTTAATTTGGTCAAGAAGGTCATCAATTTGTGGGATTGGTTACGTGTTCCTGACAATGATTTTATTTAGTGCTCGATAATCAATGCATAGTCTCTGGGTCCCATCCTTATTTTGTACAAGTACAATAGAGATCATAAGGTGAGGAACTTGGTCAGATGCGCCCTTTTTGCAGCAAATTCTAGATATTTCTCTTGATTTCTTCATTTTCTAGAATAGAGTGGTTGTATATCGGCCCATTGCGTAGGGGTGCTCTGGGGACCATGTCAATTGAATGCTTGACCTAACAGTGCAAAGGTACCCATATAGGTTAGGATAATATGTCCTTGTATTCTTCCATGACCTTATCCACCTGATTTTGCTACATGGTGGAACCCTTCTCGGGGGTCATGGATGTGGCCATGATATTTCCCTTCCTTTGAGATCAAATCATAAAGAAAACAAATTTCCCAGTCTGGGAGATTATCTTACTACATTTCCTATCAAATATCAAAGAGATGGTGGTAGGAGGGGCTACCTCCAATATATTTTATAACTTACTACCCAAACTAATAATAACAGTATGAGCCCTAGACTCATACACAACATGTCGCTTCCATAAGTATGGTTGGCTTAATAACACATCATAGACTTCAAGAGGAGAAAAATCAAATAATACCTCATCCAAGAATGGCTTGATGTTGTATGTAAGGAGGAAATATTGGATGACGTAAAGATATCGTTGTTGATAGAGCCACCTGATGGTGTATGGATTCGGGTGTGGTGTGGTCGGTAGGATGAATCACTTAACAACCATTTCTTAGATGAGTTTATTTTGGCTCCCATTGTCAAAAATGAATTGCAGTAGAGACACCTTCACCCACATACGTGGGTGGTGTTAGCACCCAATCTGGACCTCAGGCTGAAAAAGGCAAATCAGGATAACAGCTAAACCACGCTTAGCCTTGTAGCTAGCCCTACAAGGACATGAGAGGGCTCTCTCCGTAGAATAGATATTCAATAAGAAAAAAATGAACTGATTTTAGGCTAGGTATATAAATGGGAAGAGGGATTTTAATAAATGACTGAAATTTCAGGGATGTATGGGACAAAAGGACAGCTTGAGCTGAGGAATTAAATCATGGATACAGGGTATTTCATGGGGAAAGATAGGCAGGATATTTAGCAATAAAATTGAAATAAGATGGAGTGGAAAGACTATTGAGAAGCTGAAAATGGCATAATAAATGAATCCTTTTCAGACAAAAGAAAATACACAGAGTATGAATGATTCCCCAAGGCAGAGCATATAAAATGGATTCTACCTTTCTAACTTGAAAACATTCAACTGGAAATGTTTATGAATGAATGGTAAAACATAACGAAGTACATATGAAACACAAAGGAGAGACATATGCTAAACTCATACCACATGAATCCCACAAATCAGAGCTGCATCACTTTATTAATTCCTTGCCAAACTGTACAATGGAGCGCAGAGCTCACTGCCACACTATTCCCCTACTTCTGAGTTTTCAGACCTCAGAATTTCAGACCCTTTACAAATGATTGGCATTTAAAATAAATAGACAGATTTTGCAGGAATAAAAATCGATGGGAAGAGGAGAAATCACAACTGAAGATGGAAGGCCAAAGGCCAACAATCTCTCAGTAAAGGGAGAGCTACGTTACATTATTTCATTTGAAATTTTCGGATATCCAATGAGGAGGTGAAACCATGTAGCGTGGATCCTTTCGAATCATTACTGAAGATGTGACTGTTACAAATTTGGTTCTCGATCTCTGACGTTTCGCTTTCCTTTAGCCCCTTTGAAGAAAACTGATTTTTTTATTAATCTGCCGTTTGAAAGGAGACAGAATGAAATTACCTTCTTTTGTGAAGGGAAACCAATTTTTAAAGGGGAAAGAGGAGGGGAAAAGAGGCAGGAGTCATATGAAAATCACAATTGGGATTGGGAGCGGGGCGGAGATATGAATATGAAACCATAGTATAATTGCAATCAGAGTTCGGAGAAGGGCGGAGGGATATATGACATATAATAAAATATAACAGCGCCATCGCAAATCAAAATTGGGAATGAGGGTGGGTGTATCACATAATTGGATCCGCTGATTTGCGATTTGTGATGTGCGGTCAATCACAATCACATCAGAGATGGGGGGTAAGAGGGGTAATCACATCGGAAGGGAGGGAATGTGCGATGCAATCGGAGGAGCGGTGCGATCAGGGGTTTTTTTGTGATGCGATCAGAGGATGTTGTGATGGGAGTAGAACTGCTATGCGATTTATAACAAAGGAATTCAAACTTTATATTATAAAGTTTCTATTATATGCGTGGTGGGGAAGTGGTTTGTACAGCGGGGGGTTATAATATGATATAACTTTGCTATAGAGTCTGTGGGTATGGAAAAGGGGAAGTGGTTTTAATTAAATCGCATATGTATTCAAATTTTTATAATGTGATTTTATAATTGGAAAGGGGAGAAAAGGGGTTCTTAAAGGGAATTGATCATAAAGTTAAAAGGGAAACATGGGAAATATGCGGGGCTTAGGGAATAGAGGGCTTTTACTTCACTTAAGCATAAAATTCAATCCAGAAGTCAATCTTGAGAGTGCGGTATACCGTTGGAAAGCTCTTTCTGGGCTCTTTGTGATGGATCTACTTGGAGGATGATTTGGCACTAAACATGCTATGGAAAACTCTTCTGAAGGCAGGGACATCACTTTGTGGAGATAGCAGCTTCTGAATTGCGACTTTAACTTCCTCATGACCTTGTTGATATTATTGACATTTGACTCATTAATTTGACCATGGTGAGACCCTAGAAACTAATGAGACCCATCCTATGACCTACTGATATGATTTTGAGAGTAAAAGTGACTAATGACTAAAGACCATAGAAAGGGAAAATCAGAAAGTACCTCATGAGGGACAATTGATAAAAATAACTACCATCAATGAATCCATGACCTAGCGGAATGGTGAAATTGATTATTATGGGACTCCTAATATGTAAATGCAAAGAGTTATTTTGATCACTGATGGCAGTATGACTAGACTGACACTAACATTGGCTCCAATGGGGATGGTAGCTCCTTGGAGGTGCCAATAACACCGTAGACCAAGTAGCCTTATCCATTGGGCATGGAGTCAATAGCTAAAAACCAAACTAAATACTGAAAGAAACTTGACCCAACAAACTGACTCAAAAGTGACTCAAAGCTAACCTAAAAAAAACTTAACATTTAAAGCTTGATGGCAGTATATGACCAAGACTTGTGGTTTCAAATCTTGATGATAACCGCCTGTGTTTCTGGAAGGCCAATTTAACATCATGCTATATCAAAATTCCAATGTAACCAATCAAGCAGATGCCTCCTTGATTGATTCTCCTGATCATATCCTATGGACAACCATAGATACTTGCAACTGGGCATCCAAAAGCATGGTTGGCCATGATCTCCTTCATCACTGAATACTGCAATAATTACCTTCACTTTTGACTGCAATAAATTTGCCACTGGATCCTGAAAAACATGAAGATTTACCTCCTGCTGAAGAAAAAAGGTGTCTTTTTCTCTTGATTCTGATCTTCCTTCGCAATGTACCTCAGTAAGAGTGTGTTCCTGGTCTTCAAAAAATTCTGAACAAGTAGATGAGCAAATTTCCTCTTGAAAACATTTCAAAACATGAGACATAGGAAGAAGAATCTGAATGGCAGTCTTGAACGCTCTGATATTCTGTAATCTGAATATATTGTTGGTCATCTTCATATGATATGACAACCAGATTGTCATGTTTCTCTTCATATTCATCAATCATAAGAGAAGAAACTTCAGATGATTCTTGAGATCCAACACTATCATTTCTATCATCTACCATAAATTCATCCAAAGAAACTCTTTCACTTACTTGAACGAAGATCTCATCTTGTTTTTCATTAAGGGAATGGATTACCTCCTTGTGAAGACTCTTTTCTGATGGAACGAGAACACTCAGGTCTATAACTCTGTTTTCTTCATTTGAGGTGGCCTCAATAGTATAACTCTCTTTCATGGGATCCGATACAACGTATTCTTCCTTGTCACATTTTAACTCTAGATCTGACTTAACTTTATCACTATGTAAGATTGGAACATCCTTTAGCGGCATCTCATCCTTTATTTCAATCAGATTTGAAATAAAACCTCTTCTTTCATCATTTTCAACTGTACAAAGATCTTCAACCTACTGATCTTGATAAGTATCCTCAAATATTTCTGTGCTGCTGAAATGGATTTTCATAGAGCAATTCCATGATTTCTTCATCCATGAATTCATCGTCTCCATAAAAATTCTCAATATTTTCAATGAAACTGTTAACATGTTCGCAACAATTCTGAACTAACATTAAAGACGGACAAGATTCTTTGTACCTTTCAAAGAGTATGGTATGAAAATCTTTGAAACCATAAATACAAGCAGGGGGAAAACTTTCATACCAAGATCGAGCTTCATCTTCCAGAGTAGCCATAAACATTTTCATCAAACATTCTTCAGGAAAATCGATCTTTAATTTATGCACATGAATGTGAAATTTCACCAGATGAAGAGCAGCATCATTACATTCCACATTTCTAAACATAGGCAAATTCTGAAGCCAATCCACCTTGGGAATTTTATTTGGGAAACCTGGAATATGATCTCGGATCATGGGAGCATACCTTCTTGCAATACGTTCCATCTTAAAACAAAGATCTTAAAGCTACTGATCTTCCTGTAGTGGAGTCACCATGAAGGATTTGATTTTCTAGATCTTTCAGTGAATGGAGTCGCCAGGTGAATGTTTTCAGCCTTTATATGCATCTGATTGTTGTTCACCATCAACATTCAGATATAATACTCTGTCATTCTTTACTGGGAAAATATTACTGGGGTGATTAATCTTCTATGCTAAACAATATTCCCCAGCGGAGTCGCCAGAGATGTTAGCACCCAATCTGGACCTCGGGCTGAAATAGGCAAATCAGGGTAACAGCTAAACCACGCTTAGCCTTGTAGCTAGCCCTACAAGGACAAGAGAGGGCTCTCTCCATATAATAGATATTCAATAAGACAAAAATGAACTGATTTTAGGCTAGGTATATAAATGGGAAGAGGGATTTTAATAAATGACTGAAATTTTAGGGATGTATGGGACAAAAGGACAGCTTGAGCTGAGGAATTAAATCATGGATACAGGGTATTTCATGGGGCAAGATAGGCAGGAGATTTAGCAATCAAATTGAAATAAGATGGAGTGGAAAGACTGTTGAGAAGCTGAAAAGGGCATAATAAATGAATCCTTTTCAAACAGAAGAAAATACACAGAGTATGAATGATTCCCCAAGGCAGAGCATATAAAATGGATTCTACCTTTCTAACTTGAAAACATTCAACTGGAAATGTTTATGAATGAATGGTAAACATAATGAAGTACATATGAAACACAAAGGAGAGACATATGCTAAACTCATACCACATGAATCCCACAAATCAGAGCTGCATCACTTTATTAATTCCCTGCGAAACTATACAATGGAGCGCAGAGCTCACTGCCACACTATTCCCCTACTTCTGAGTTTTCAGACCTCAGACATTCAGACCCTTTACAAATGATTGGCATTTACAATAAATAGACAGATTTTGCAGGAATACAAATCGATAGGAAGAGGAGAAATCACAACTGAAGAGGGAAGGCCAAAGGCCAACAATCTCTCAGTAAAGGGAGAGCTACGTTACATTATTTCATTTGAAATTTTAGGATATCCAATGAGGAGGTGAAACCATGTAGCGTGGATCCTTTCGAATCATTATTGAATATGTGACTGTTACAAATTTGGTTCTCAATCTCTGACGTTTCGCTTTCCTTTATCCCCTTTGAAGAAAACTGACTTTTTTATTAATCTGCCGTTTGAAAGGAGACAGAATGAAATTACCTACTTTTGTGAAGGAAAACCAATTTTTAAAGGGGAAAGATGAGGGGAAAAGAGGCAGGAGTCACATGAAAATCGCAATCGGGATCGGGAGCGGGGCGGAGATATGAATATGAAACCATAGTATAATCGCAATCAGAGTTCAGAGAAGGGTGGAGGGATATATGACATATAATAAAATATAACAACGCCATCGCAAATCGCAATCGGGAATGAGGGCGGGTGTATCACATAATTGGATCTGCCGATTTGCGATTTGCGATGTGCAGTCAATCGCAATCTCATCGGAGATGGGGGGGGGAGAGGGGTAATCGCATCGGAAGGGAGGGAATGTGCGATGCAATCGGAGGAGCGGTGCGATCGGGGGTTTTTTGCGATGCGATCGGAGGAGCAGTGTGATCGGGGGTTTTTTTGCGATGCGATCGGAGGATGTTGCAATGGGAGTAGAACTGCGATGCGATTTATAACAAAGGACTTCAAAATTTATATTATAAATTTTCTATTATATGCGTGGTGGGGAAGTGGTTTGTACGGCGGGGGGTTATAATATGATATAACTTTGCTATAGAGTCTGTGGGTATGGAAAAGGGGAAGTGGTTTTAATTAAATCGCATATGTATTCAAATTTTTATAATGCAATTTTATAATCGGAAAGGGGAGAAAAGGGGTTCTTAAAGGGAATTGATCATAAAGTTAAAAGGGAAACATGGGAAATATGGGGGGCTTAGGGAATAGAGGGCTTTTACTTCACTTAATCATAAAATTCAATCTAGAAGTCAGTCTTGAGAGTGCGGTATACCGTTGGAAAGATCTTTCTGGGCTCTTTGTGATGGATCTACTTGGAGGATGATTTGGTGCTGAACATGCTGTGGAAAACTCTTCTGAAGGCAAGGACATCACTTTGTGGAGATAGCAGCTTCTGAATTGCGACTTTAACTTCCTCATGACCTTGCTGATATTATTGACATTTGACTCATTAATTTGACCATGGCGAGACCCTAGAAACTAATGAGACCCATCCTATGACCTACTGATATGATTTTGAGAGTAAAAGTGACTAATGACTAAAGACCATAGAAAGGGAAAATCAACAAGTACCTCATGAGGGGCAACTGATAAAAATAACTACCATCAATGAATCCATGACCTAGCGGAATGGTGAAATTGATTATTATGGGACTCCTAATATGCAAATGCAAAGAGTAATTTTGATCACTGATGGCAGTATGACTAGACTGACACTAATAGGTGGAAGAGATGCTTCCCTTCCTCTCAATCTTCTACCTCAATATTTTGGATCCTCGTGGTGGAAATGGTGGTGTCGAGATCTGTATTGATAATATGTTTCCATTTTTCATTCCCATTATTAGGTTCTAAATCTGATTCAAAATATGCATATGAATCTAAAGGCTTCATCTCGACCACTAGTGACTGCTTGGTGCAAAACTCACTTGTGTTTTGAGTGGGGATCTTGTGGAACTCACACCACTTTCATGTTTCCTTATTTGTCTTCGTGGTGTTTTTCTTTGTTTGTGGCTTTGATGCACCTTGGCTATTTCCTTTTTTATGTGGTTTGGGGGTGCCTTTTCCTTGCTTCAGATTTGCGGATCCAAAGTCCTGCTTCTTTTTTTTTTAATTTTTGCTTGATCTTGACAGCATAACAGCATGTGGTGCTAAGTAAGGAGATGTCCAGGAACTCCATTGTATAAAATCCATGAAATTTTGATCTCCTAATATGAGAAATATGAAATATAATTTCTTCTCAAATAACCATATAATTTCTCTACTAAATGCAGTGGAATAAGAACATAAATTAAAAAACAATTACATAATTCAATAACATAAAATTTTCTAGGGAACCCAACTAAGAAAACCCTCTTCTTGTTTGAGAATTTTATTGATAGATAAATTTAGCAATTGATCTCTTACAAAATACAATTGTTTCAATATGAAAGACACACATGTATTTCCTACTTGTTATAAGCTTAAAACCCTTGCAAGACTATTGATCTTTGTTTCCCTCAACTAACATGGGTAGAAGCTTCTCTTGCACACTCTTCCTCTCATAAGATCCATGCACAAACACGTGCTTCCTATTGCTTGGTCTCACCAACTCATGCTCACCAAAATAGCGATTAAACTTGTGCCTTTGTTCCTCCTTTTAAAATCAATTCGAATGGTTAAAATTAGTGAAATTTCTAATTAAGTAATTATTTTGTAATTGATGGAGTTAGCATGAGTTAACTTCTCATGCAACTTATCTTATTTCAAGTCAATAACTTGAAACTCTATCACTTGTTTTTTTTCCTTAATCAACTCACAATATAAAATCAAGAGCTCGATTTTCAATTTCAACATTTCAGTTAACTACACCATAACCCGTCCTAATTTTTAGGGAATGATACCTAAATTATAGGATCTTGTCCTAATTTTTAGGAACTCGAGCCATGCACAATAAGGAAATCGTTTTGGCTCCTATGATTAAGGAAAAAATCAAGGAACCCTTTTCTCGCTAATATTTTCAACACTCCCTCTTAGCAAGGAAGGTGTTCCTAGAAGGACCTTGTCCACCTGGGTTGGTTTTAAAATCTACCAAGTTCTTCGTTTCTACAGTTTATTCCTCTAAAATAGAAGTCGTCCCTGCTTTCTTCTACAAAAATTTCTTTGAAGTCTTGTTATTTCCCACCATGTTCTGTGAGTCCATAATCTGCCACTATCAATGACCACAACTCATTTTGTGTCACTCAAATTTGGGCCAAATTGTTCGCCCTCTAGCTGCTCCTTTGTCCATCAAGGATGTAACACATATGGACTTCTTTTAGTTGTTTACAACTTTTTTTGTGAATATCTCTTTGGTTTCCCACTTTTGCCTTCCTTTGTTGCTATGATGAAGACAAGTTAAGGGCCTATGGGCTTCCCACATTCATTATAGAATGTACTTCTTCAATACTAGACTATGGTTGAATACTAAGCCCTCTTGGCTAATTCCTTTGTCCCTTAAGGAATCAACCCTAAGCTTCAAAAATTCTACCGCTCCAACTAGATTTGATTTCCTTCTCAAATGTTGGACTTAGGGCACCAAACACACCTTCTAACTACCCTCCAAACAATACATAATATGTCAACCAAAACTATACCAAACTTGGACAATTAATCTAGAAAACAACACTAACTTAGAGGAAAATTTAACATACCTGAGACATTAACTTCTATCCCAAATATCTACTCCTATGCATGAACCCTTGACTGCAAATTTCTACTAGTGGTCAGGGTTGTATGTAGCAGCTTCTATATACCTCCTACTAAGCCTCAAAGTGTTGCAAGAACTTCTTTTCTTCCTCTTCTAACAAGTCCACTCATACATTATACTTTTGAGACTACTCATCCCTCAATACCAGCCACTTATAGGCCTTATAGTCCTCCCAATCTTAGCTACAAGAGTTATGCCTCATTCTCAAATTGCACAAAAATTGTGGCCTATTCCTAAGAGAAATAACACTTCAAACTATGCATAAAACTGCCCAAAATCCGTCCTTCGGCCCTCTTCCTCAACCAAATTTGATACCATGTATAAAATCGAAGAAATTATGATCTTATAATATGGAAAATACGAAATATAATTTCTTCTCAAATAAACACAAAATTTCTCTACTAGATGCAAAAAAAATAAAAATAGAAATAAAAGAAAATTTACATAATTCAACATCACAGAATTGTCTAGGGAACCCAACTGGGAAAACCCTATGCTTTTTTAAGAATTTTATTGATAGAGAAACTGAGAAATTGATCTCTTACAAAATACAATTGTTTCAATCTGAAAGACACACTTGTCTTCCCTTCTTGTTCTAATCTTGAAACCCTTAAAAGATTATTGATCTCTACTTCTTTCTACCAGTGTGTTCACAAGCTTCTCTTGCAAACTCTTCCTCTAACAAGATCCACGCACAACCTCATGCTTCCTATTGCTTGTTATCACCAACTTGTTCTCACCAAAAAAATTATTAAATGTGTGCCTTCTTTCCTCCTTTTAAATGAAATTCAAGTGTTTAAAATTAGTGATATTTCTAAGGAATGATTGTGTAATTTATGGAGTTAGCATGAGTTAATTGCTCATGCAACTCGTCATATTTCAATTCAACCTATTGAAACTCAATCACTTGTGTTTTTCCTTAATCAACTCACACTAGAAAAATAAGAGTTCGACTTTCAATTTCAACACATTAGTTAACTGCAACCTAACATGTCCTAATATTTCGGGAATGATTCCTAAATTATAGGATATCATCCTAATTTTTACGAACTCGATTCATGCACAAGAAGGAACTCATTTTGGCTCCAATGATCAAGGCACAAATCTAGGAACCCTTTTCTTGCTAATACTTTCAACATCCATCTTGTCTTGGATGTATTTGTGTATACATTCATGGTAATTTAGTACTAAATTCCACTCAAAATCCTTGATACCCAAATTCATGTGAAGGGTATGAAAAATATTTTTGAAATCCAACACATCTTAGTCCCTTCCCTACTGTAGTGTGGTAAATTTTATGTACTTATATTCATATCTCCCAACAGGGTAATATTGTTCCTTGATGGCATCTCAGAAATAATTCTAAGTGGGTGCAACTAAAAATAGCGAGGGTTCCCTCTCATACCTCTGCTCACAGTAGGTTTCCCACTAATCCTTGACATGGGGGGCAGTGTTGAGGAGTGTAAAAGTAATATTTTCCCTACTAGAAAAATTATGGACCAAAAAAGACTCTTCCAGCAGATTTAACCATTTATTTATGGAATATGCATCTATATAGCCTTTATATATAATAATGTCAAAGTTAAATTATACCTTGAAAGGGGTGGTAATCCGAGGTGGTTATCATATGAATATGCTTTGCCCACTGATACTTGCCAAAGGACCTGAGAAAAGTTATCCATCATCTTGTTCCTTTGTCGCTCAAGGGATTCTTTGAGAAAAATTTTGAAAGGATATCCTGTTCCCTCATCCTTTTTTTCCTCTGCTATGGGATTTCATCGGGGTCAGCAAGGCAGGTCTTGAAAGGGTTCAACCAATTCAAGTCCTGACTCCTTATACCCTGACCTCATTGGGGACATGCACAAAAGAAAAAATAAAGAGAAGACTGCTTTGATACCACTAATTCATATTTATGCAGGAATGAAATGAAATACATATTCAAATAGAAACATAAAGATACATTGGTAACCAAAATTCAAGTCATTAATAACAAATACTGAAAATTGTTTACATGCAGAATGAAAATAAACTAGCTCAGGCGATGGTAGCTTATCTCTCAGAAGAGATGTGATTTCTACATGCCTCTAAATTATGTTACAATGAGGCTCCAAGGAATTTTTATTATTGAGAAACAAGGGAAAATCCTAAACATATAAAAACCTAACCCTATGAGATGAAACACCAAACATTTTTTGGGCCTCGTTGGGGTTAGTTGGTATATTAACTTCTCGGGGTCATAACTTTGGATTGCGATCTCCATTTGATGTGTATGATACGTCGTTAGAAATATTTATTCGAGGAATACAATTTTGAATGAAAACCCATGTTGTAAGCTATGGGATTTCCTTTTTTCAAAAGGAAAATGTCATTTATGGCCACAAAATGGATTTGGAAGTTCAATACATGAAAAACTGCCAAAAATAGCAAATTATTCTATATTTAAGGAAACTGAAAGAAACTGTTTTTTGGGTCTAATTGGAATAGGAAGGTGGCCACCAATATCCACCTGGATCAATCTCTTTCAAAAATTTTGTGTCGCATCATACTTTCATAGTGTAGCATGGTATAACTTGGAAGTATAGCGCAACATATCTTATAATGTCATTGTGTCACATTCTCACGACATATTTGTGTCTCTCCTTGCAATAAATATTTTATTTCTCATTTAATGCACTCACACACACGGTATTTATATAAAACCCCCCAATCTCATTTCATATTCACCGAAGAGTTTGTCACATACTCATCTCACTCCTCAGCACCACGCAACCTGATAGTATTGAATGTGGTCTAAAGCTACATTGTGCCACCTGATCCTTAAGTTCTTGCGCCATGTGTGAGGTAATCCCTACACCTAATCATTGTACCCATTTCTTTGGTCAATTGTTTGAATGTTTCTTAATCTCTCGCGTGACCCTTCAAATTCCTGACCGTTTATCTTCCACCTTTATATATACCCATGATCTTTCATTTTCCTCAAACACTTAGTCATTTTTCACATTTTTTGCTTTTTCCCTCTATTTTCTTCTCTTCTACCTAGACACCCTCTCTTTTTATAGCTCATTCCTTTGAAATTTTCTCACATCGAAACTCTTTTCTATATTCTAAATTTACCCTATGCCCAATGGCACATTCCACATATACGAACTATGTTGCGACTTTGTGCGACACTACATATTAACTACTCGACTACAACACCATGCAATTCTACTTTCTAGCTTGTCTATAATCCTAAAAAAATGATGCAAGCCTTTCACTACTATATATACTAATCATTTACACTTTTGGTTTTTTAACTCCTGTGGTGATCATTTGTTAAAGAGCTTCCCGAATTATCCACAGTATTGAGGAACATGTGTCGACGTTTCGAATCCCAACGGGGATCCATCATCAAGACATTAGAATGATGGATCCCCGTTGGGATTCGAAACGTTGACACATGTTCCTCAATACTGTGGATAATCTGGGAAGCTCTTTAACAAATAATTTACACTACGAAACACCTTATCTTGATGTATGTTGCCCCATTGTGCATAATTTATTCCTATCCTAGATCCTCTCCTTGCGCCACAATGCATTGCCTTATAAAATATTGTACTACCTTCCTATGGTGTGCATTTAATTTCATTTGTTTTCTAACACTATTTCAATTATGAATGTATTTGATATGTCAATTTCATTGGATATTCAATATCTTAGCATATCATCATGAGAAATGGCTTCCCAAAATAAGAGTCCTAGGAAAGAAATTGCAGAAGAAGACGAAAGCTTGATTTCTGGAGTTCTCACATACATAGACACATCATGTTTTATTAAAAAATCCTTACCAATCACCTAGTCGGAGGTATATCATTTATTCAATAGGAAGGAATTTCACATGGCAAAAGAAGACACTAATGTATACCATAATGTTAAAAGGTATTTGTTACACAAGGTAGCATCACATCCAACGGTCTTCCCTTGTGGAGATACTATTGAATGGATTATAAATTGTGTTGATGTCATAGATATGACCATTTGAGACAGTTGTGATGAAGACATAGTTGCATTCACATACCCCTGCATCATTGAATATTAAAAATTTCCCAAATATCAAGTGCCACTAACGACAAACTAGTTCTACAATTTCACCCTATCTAGCAAATAAATCCTAAAGAATTGGTGGCAGGAACCCAACAAATTCTATACTAAGGTCGACAAGGTTTACAAGACTAAGTTGTTGAGGGATTTATATCAATTAATCATGACTATTTGATATTGAATCTATGACATACCTAATGTAGATATATTTGAAGAAAGTTGGGTGCCATTGATGTATACTTGTACCAAATAAGGAATTGTATTTAATTGGGCAGAAATTCTAGTAGATTTTATTCAAACTAGAGTAAGAGAATCCCAGACTCTAGCAGTGAGAAAACAACCAAAGGTTTACATTTCATCATATATGCTTGATTGTTTGTGCTCTAAGTTTGAATTTGAGGTATTGGGACGAAAATGGAATTTCCTTCTAGATATTTAGCCAATATACATCTAGTACAAGTACTTGTGGAAAATTATTACGTACCATATTACACAAGAACAATTTAAGGTTTTATCTTGCCATTATTCCACATCCTCTTTGATTGTGACTCACCTTTACATCAGATCGTGCCAAGGTAACACTGCAAGATGTAGCATATTGGTTCACACAACTCGATTCCACATACATCAAAGCTTTTAGATCATGCAAACCCCCACATTAACTACAACACTGCATAAAAGGTTATAATGAATTTGTCAAAGTGGCTTAAGTGGAATGCTTCAAATTTGGGAAGTTTATTTCCATAATGTTTGTTATGAAACCAGCTCCAAAAATGGAAGAAAATATAGATCAACGTCTTAGAAATAATCCACTTCGATGGGGCAACCTCCTTTCCATTACATAAATGAAAAATTCTTAGATTATACAAATGACAAAACCTCCTTCTATATATAGGATTCCATTGTGGTTGTTTATCAGATACAAAATATGAAGATATCCTTCCAAACATTTATTCACTATCTCAGTTTGACCATCAGATTGAGGATGATAAGATGAGCTGTGAGCTAGTTGAGTACCCAAAAAATAAAATAATTTCGTCCAAAAATTTCCAGTAAAAATGGGATCTTTGTCGCTTACAATAATATTTGGGTTTCCATGTAGCTTTTGAATTGTTTTCATAAATGCAGTAGCAACTGTACTTTCTTTAAATGGATGAGATAATTCACAAAAGTGTGCATACTTGGTAAGTCTATCAACTACCACCATGATGACACTCTTTCTATCGAACTTAGGTAAACCTGTGATAAAATCCATTGAAATCTCCTCCCAACGCTGACTTGGAATGGATAAAGGTTGTAGAAGACCTGGAGTCTTAATTTTCTCAACTTTATTTTTCTAGAAAACCAAACATTCTAACACAAACTTTTGAATATCAAATTTAAGGCCATCCCAAAAAAAATCTTTTTTTCACCCTGTGGTAAGTTTTTTAAAATCCTGAGTGTCCTCCTAAAGGATAAGTGTGCAATTCCAAAAGGATATTTTGTTTTAGTTGGGAATTCTTACAAAATATAAGTGATATTTGTACCATAAGGAATCATTTTTCCAACTAAATTTATCAGATGTACTAGGATCTTGCTGCAACTTTTGAATGAGTGTCCACACTTATTTATCCTTCTTCCATTCATCCCTTGCTTCGGTTATTCAATCTGGTTGGATAATAGAAATGGCACAAACCAATGCTTCCTCCTCTTCATTATTTCTTGAGAGTGCATCTGCAACAACATTTAGTTCCCTTTTTTGTAGATGATTTCAAATTCATAACCCAACATCATTTTTGACCCACTTTTGTTGTTCTTCTAAAGATATTTTTGTTCCAAAAAGTATTTAAGACTATCATGATCATTTTTTACCTTGAAGTGTCTTCCCATTAGGTAAGGTTGCCATTTCTTTAGTGCATGTATTATTTTTTTTTCTAAGTTGTTTTAATCTATTGATATAGAACATAATGTACAATGTGAGACATACCTCCAGGCTGCTAAGCTAACCATCATCGGAGGGAGTCTTAATCAAAAAAACAAAAATTAGACCGCCCCTATAGGGGAAACCGGCCCCATAGATGTTGCCCATAATTGGGAAACCAACATTGATAGTGTTAGAGTCAGTCTAGTCATACTGCCATCAGTGATCAAAATTTCTCTTTTTCATTTGCATATTAGGAGTCCCATACCATAAATTTTCATCATTCCTCTAGGTCATGGATTCATTGATGGCAGTAGTCTATCATCAGTTTTCCCTCATGTGAAACTTGTTGATTCTCCTCTCTGTGATATTTAGTCATGATTCAATTTCACTCCCAAATCCATATTATTAGGTCATAGGATGGGTCTCATTAGGTTCTAGGGTCTCACCATGATCAAATTAACGAGTCAAGTGTTAATAAATATTAGCAAGGTCATGAGGAAGTCAATAAAATCAAATTCACAGCATCTTGGAAGATCAAAGAAATGTTTTATTCATCTTGATGTAATTTTTGTCTCAAAACTATGTTTTGAGGTGAAAACATAGTACTTTTCTTTCATTACCAACTTTTATGTAATTTCATATCATCATATGTAATAAGTCGCACTTCAAAATCTGCTATCTCCACAAAAGTCACCACTCTCCCCTTCAGAGAAGTTTTCCATAGCATTTTCAGTCTATAAATCATGTCATAAGTATGTCCATCAAAAATATCTTGGAAAGAGCTTTCCAACGGTATATTACACTCTCAAAACTGACTCCTAGATTGAAATCTATGCCTAAATGAAAGAAAAGTCCCCTATACCCTAACCAACCCCTTTTCCCAATTCTTCCTAAAACTTTATTTCATTAAAGTTTTATGTTTTTCTTTATAAAACCCCCTTTTTTCCCCTTCCTATTACACAATCACAATGCCAAAGTTCCTTGACCCAAGAACTCCGATGCGATTTGGTTAAACCACTTCCCCACATTACCCCTTAAACTTTATAATAAAGTTTTATATTATAAAACCCTCGCCGATCCAATTCCCTTCCCTTTCCCGATCGCAATCGCATCATACTTATTGTGCGCTCCAATTGGCCTTTGCAAAAAACTTCGATGCGATTGCATTGAGTCCCGCCGATTGAATCCCCTCCAATTGACTCTGCCCGATTACTCCTCCGCCGTCGATCTGCCCATCCTATCAGACGGCCCATAGCCCATCGCTCCATCGCAATCGGAGTTTTCATATAATGCTTTTCTTCTGCTCCCCTTTTGCTTCCGATCCCGATTGACCTTCGGATCCCACCATATAATCTTCCACCCATTTATAATACAAAGGGCCTTTTCCCTTTGTAAATCCCAAATTTCATTTTATTTTGTTTTATAAAGATTTCTCCCCATCGCTTATCCCCAAATCGCATTGGTAAAATTCTATTGTATAATGCACCCGCCCTAAAGCCCCGACTGCGATTGTGATGTATAACTCCCGGGTCCCACCTAAAGGCCCTCTGCTCTTTCAATGTAAAAATCCATTCTTCCCTTTGTAAAAGCGCCGACACATTTTTTGTTTTTTCACCTCATTATCCCTTTGGCTTATCTTTTACCCCTATTTCCATTATGCCAATCGCATCAAAAAAATTTAGGGCCTCGTTCTAATAACATCTTCCCCTTTCCTCCAATCCCTGATTGCGATTACACCATCACAACGCGTATTTTCAAATGCTCCATTATATGTTGCATCCCCTTCCTCCCCTCCGATTCCAATTCCGATTGTGATTTGGACCCCACTTCCTTTCCTTCGCTCCTTCCACTCAAATTGAGTATTTTCCTTCATTAAAGGCATAAAATTTAGTTTTGATGTTTTCAAAGGGTCTTCTTCGACATAAAGAGATGTTCAAAATAAAAAGAAAGGAAACATTCAAATGGCCAAGAAACTAAATATGAAATAGTAATACATCTTCAGTAATGATTTAAAGGAGATTTATTCTACAGGTTTCTTCTTCTCATTCGTTGGATGTAACAGCGAAATATTCAGATGGCCTAAATGTATTATTGTTCCTTCTTTTTAGGGACAGATTGTTGGTTCTCTTTCCTATCTTCAGATTTCAGTTCTGAGTTGGTAAAACAACTCCCTTTTTCTGTGGATCTATTTCCCACATTTTTGGTCTATTTAATGTAATTATTTCAGTCATTTGTAATCAGTCTATAGTTCAGCGAGTAAGGGAATAGTGTGGAAATCAAGGAGGACGCTCCGCGCTCCACTGTAACAGTTTTGGACAAGGAATTAATAAGAAATTCAGCTCTAATTTGTGGGATCCATGTGGTATGAAATTTAGCATTTGTTCTCTCCTTTGTGTTCATATGTAAATTTTTATGTGTACCATTCATTCATAAACATTCTTGGTTGAATGCTTTCAAGATAGATAGGTAGAATCCATTTTTAAATTCTCTGCCTTGGGAAATCATTCAATTTTCTGTGTTTTCTTCTGTTTGAAAAGGATCCATCTCCCATGCCCTTCTCAGCTCCTCACCATTCTTACCATCCCATCATTATTTAAACTTAATTATTGAATTTCCTGCCTACCTTTCCCCATGAAATAACCTGTATCCCTAATTTAATTCCCGATTCAAACTGTCCCATTTTTTCCATACATCCCTGAAAAAAATTCATTTCATTAAAACATTTCCCTATTATTATACCTAGCCTAAAATCAGTTCATAATTGTACTCTGTTGAATATCTTTTCACGGAGAGAGCCCTCTCCTGACCTTGTAGGACTAGCTACAAGGCTGAGCATGGTTTAAAGGTTACCCTGATTTTCCTTTTTCAGCCTGAGGTCCAAATCAGGCGTTAACAGACAGAGTTACACAAAAACCAGAGTTTACAAAAATAGCCATTATCGTCACAGCATTTCCAGTCCATGTGTCTAAGCATGCAGTAAATCATTGCAAAAACCAAAAAGAGGTAAGGAGACCTGTCAACAGGCTAGCTGTCAGTGTGTGAGGGAGGAGTCTCCTCCACAATTGGGCAGCTGTAGTCATCCTCCACATCTTCATATTTTTCCTTGGAATGCTGGGCAGTGTTCTCCGAAGAGGAAGTGGAGCTTTTATCCTGTGTTTTCTTTTCCGAGTGTAAAGAGCTCTGATTTCCATTGTTGTCGCTGCTATAGCTCCGAACCAGTTTTGACAGGAAGGGCTGAATATTTTTTGGAGACCTGAGGAGGCCTTACAGAAATCTTGGACTTCCTCCTGCGTTTACGGGGGCAAGAGGCATTTCTTTCACACTACTACTCCTGGAAGACTACCGAGATGGTGGCTACAATTCTGGGCTTTTCCATGGCGTTGCTCAAGTGAAATGAGCTACATTGCCAACCGAAGGCTAAGAGCTAGAGACAGCATGGCTAGAAAGGGGCGAACGAGAGCCAACTCCTCTCCCACCACACCGACTGCACCTCATGTGATGCCTCCACAGCATGTTGGTTGAATGGGAAGATAAAGAGACTGAGTGAGAGGAAAAAGAGGACAAGTGGGAAGACGATGAAGGTGAACCAGCAAGCGAATGCGAGAGCAAGGCTGTAAGAGGTGACAATGAAGGCGAACCAGTGGGCGAAAGCGGGGGACAGGAAGGCGAGCTCTAAGAATAAGCACAGCGACCAGGTTTGGAGGGGGGAGAGTGAAGAGGGGAGGTGTGAGGCGAGCACGACACCAGGATGACGGTAGAGGAAAAATGAAGGCAGAAATGAGCACAAGGACGAGATTTTCACAGGGCCAAGGGAGGGCTAGCACCAGTCAACTGGTTGGAGAGCCAAATGCAGAGATGTAGTGGAGAGAAGGAGCTCAAGAAGGCATAAAAAGAAGTACTGGGAATGGGCAAACGCGTCTCCATTGAATTATGCATCGAAAAAATTGCAACAGAGTGATGGCGAAACAAGCAAGCTTTGAATGCCTGACGTCGAAACCCAAGGGCCTTTAAGGCCCTGCTACCATGCTTAGAGGTGGGCAGGTGGCTTGGCTATATGTCTCTCCATGGGTCAGCCACCGTATTGTTTTCATTGAACACCCACATCCATGAATGTGAAGTCCTTATGCACTAGTTGAGTGCAGTCATGAATGAGAGTGGCACCATTGGTACTGTTGAGAGAGCCCTTGAAAAGGGGGAGATTTTGTTCCACTCCCTTATTAGCTAGGCGATCCGCAACCTTATTTTCAGTGCGTCGGATGTGCTTGAAAAAGATGGCCTGAAAATTTTTGAGCCATTATTCAATTTGTTCTAGTCTTGTCAAGAGACGCCAACTGGTAGAAACTTTGGAGGGAGGGGTGCCTAGCTGGAGTCGATTGGTTGCCTTAATGAGGATCTGAGAGTCCCCTTCTACTTCCAGGGGGAAGATGTTTTCTTCTTCTGCAATAAGGAGACCCTACCATAAGCCTTCTAGCTCAACGGAATTGTTGGAGTCCTGTCCAATCGAGCCAAAGTATATTTTAAGAGTGTTTCCTGATGCATCCCAAAAAATACCTCCAAAGCCCGCTGCTTCCGGGTTACCTTTAGAGGCACCATCAAAGTTAATCTTGATAATGTTTTTGTGGGGAGGAGACCAAGAACTGGGAGAGTCAGGATGGGCGGATGGAACAGAAGTGGGGTGGTGAAGAAGGGGAATGGATCTAGATGCCATTTCTCCCATATAATAGTCTCGGGAGGGGTGGAGGTAATGTCAGGTTCTTTCCAGGATTGGAGAGCAATGGTTTCCTGAAGGTTGCTACAGAGGTCCGTCCAAAGGATATCCTAGGGGGTGCTTTCATCTTTGAAAAATATTTTATTTTGTTCTTTCCATATAGTCCACGGAATGAATCCATGGAGGAGTGACCATATAATGTTGAGCAGGTTGCTGTTGAAAGGTTTAGAGGGCTAATGTTGAATGGTGTTAATGACATCTCCCTTGATTCTACCCATTCTTCTGCAGCATATCTCTATTTTTTCCCACAAAGAGTTAGCAATGGTGCAAGATTCCAATAAGTGTGGCATGTCTTCTGCATGATTAGAAAATTTGGGATAGCGAGATGGCCCAATGAATCCTCTTTTCAGGAGATTGTCCCATGTGAGAAGCCTCTTCTTGCTAAGGAGCCAGAGGAAAGTAGATATTTTGGGCCAGATGCCTGGCCACAAAACTTTAGTCCAAAGAATTTCCTTTTGTACCTGCGCAGTATGGAAGAGCAACTGATAGGCCTCTTTGGTGGTGAAGGATCCGCGAGGAGTATGCCCCCATATTAACTTATCTTCTTGGATTGAAAATTGGATTTTCCTGTAGTTTAGCTCTTGGTCAATTTGCTCGTAAGTTTCTTCCTGTCAGTTCACTTGCCATTGAGCTACCAGAATCCATTGACGATAGCCTTGACTGGGTTGCTGATGCCAAAAGAAATTAACTTGGTTGTTCTGTTATTTTTTTAGAACAACTTGCCATTTCAGTTTTTGAAAAATATTCGCCAATGTTGGCAACTATTGCCATGAGTCTTCCATAAGTCTGGCGGAGTTTCCAAAGTTGATCTCCCAAAAGCTATGGGCTTGTATAAAGGCGATATGTTGTTTTTCAGAGTTCCATATGAGGGAGCCATAGGTCTCAGGGGAGAGTCTGATAAGATACGTTGAAGGTCTATCGTTTGCATATTTGGCCACCCAAATTCAGGCCCAAAGTGTATGAGGCTTAGAGATCCATTGCCACCATATTCGTGCCCCCGTCATGGCGTTGTTGTGCATTGGATCTCTTATACCTAGAACACCTTCAGTTTTTGAAACACAAACATCTATCCATTTTACAATTGCCCATTTTTTGTTTAGCCCTGTAGAAACCCAAAGAAAATTGTGCTATAGATTTATGATCTGCTTTAGGACCCACTTGGGGGCTGCAAGAACAGAAAAAATATATAAAGGCATAGATTGGAGGATGGCTTTGATGAGAATAATTTTGCTGGAAATTTTGAGTGATCTATAGGTTCAAGAGGAAAGACGGGCCTCAAGTTTATCTAGGAGCTCTTTCCAGGAGGAGTGTTTTATTGAAGAATCAAAGAGCGGAGCTATGAGGTATTTGGCTGGGAGAACTGCTATAGAGAAGCCCAGGAAACGGGCTATGTTGCGTTGAGTGGGAACAGGCATGTTGAAGAAGAAGATTTGGGATTTTCTAGTGTTTATGGTCGTACCAGAGGCTTCCGAGAAGGTGTCCAGCAGTGATTTGAGAGAGCTAGCTTCTTGAATAGAGGGGTGGCCAAAGAGCATGTTGTCATCAACAAATTGTTTATGGGTTAATTTTTTGCGGTCATAAAGGGAGAGACCTCTAAGATTGTTATTGGAGGCGGCATGATGAATGAGACGGCCAAGGGGGAAAGGGGATCCCCTTGACGAATGCCACGAGTGGAAGAAAAGGGAGTAGAGGGATTACCATTGAGCAGGATGGAGTAC
This sequence comes from Pinus albicaulis, assembly GCA_034641835.2. Lineage (NCBI taxonomy): Eukaryota > Viridiplantae > Streptophyta > Pinopsida > Pinales > Pinaceae > Pinus > Pinus albicaulis. Next base: position 1,111,341,175 of record CM076572.1, on the reverse strand, counting down.
CTAGGGGTGGAAATGAGATGCATGATCCATCAGGTCCATGTAGGATTGAATCCAAAAGCAAGAAGCATTTGATTAATGTACTCCCAGTTTAATTTATCAAATGCTTTAGAGAGATCGATTTTTAAAAGCATATCTGCCCTCTTGAGGTGTTTCAAAGAATGGATAACTTCATGAGTGAGAATGGTACCATCGATAATTTGGTGACCTTTAACATATCCAGTCTGTTATGGTGAGATGAGTAGTGGGAGTAGCGGTTTGAGCTTGTTGGCAATTACTTTGGAGATAAGTTTTTAAATGACATTACATAGAGAAATGGGCTTGTATTTTTCAAGAGTACTGGATTTTTCCTCCTTTGGAATTAAGGCGAGGAAGGTTGTATTAAGAGACTGGAGAATCCATTGAAGAGTCCTAGATTCTTCGACTAAATCCCAAACCCACAATTTGATCTGCTCCTAGAAGAAGTGAAAGAAGTTTGTTGTGAAGCCATCGGGGCCTAGGGCTTTATTGTTTTTGAGTTGTGTTTTAGCCTGCTCTACTTCTTGAAGGGAGATAGGTTTGAGTAACATAGAGTTATGTTCCTCTATGATTAGCCTAAGGATATGCTGAGTGACCCTATTTATTGCTAGCCTTCTATCTCCAACTAGTTCCTGGATAATGTTTTGAAAGTGGCAGAGGAGTTCCTGTTCTATGTCCTCTTGTTCCGCAAGATGCTCCCCCTGACTATTGTGGAGGAAGGCTATGTTTTTCTGCATCCTTCTTTGAATGGTGGAACGATGAAAAAATATGGTGTTTTTCTCCCCTTCCTTAAGCCAGTGAATCTGAGATTTTTTACGCCAAAGGATTTCCTCTTGACGACGTTGCTCCTCCAGTTTTTTGAGAAGGGTCCTTTCCAGAGCTTCGTAATTATCCAATCTACCTTCCTTGATGATGCATTGTTGTAACTCACCCATTTGTTGTTTGAGTTCTTTCTGGTGAGAAAAGATGTTTCCAAAGCTGATTTGATTCCATTTTTTGAGTTTGAATTTGAGGTGTTTGAGCTTCTGCTAGAACTGGAACATTTTGGATCCCTCAGGCGGGTGTAAGCCATTCTAGCAAGTGATTACCATCTCTTTGAAGTCTGGGTGGCTGAGCCAGAAGGATTCAAAGTGGAATGGTCTTTTGTTGGCTTTTCCTGGGCGGGACCATTGCAGGAGAATAGGCCAATGATCAGATCCGGCCAGAGGAAAAATTGAGGTGTGAAAGTCCCCTCCTAAATGGATAGCATTGTCTAAGATGAGGAAGCGATCCAATCTGGAGGCTATTTTTCATGGGCCAGTTCTTTTATTAGTCCAAGTATGTACACCATTGGATAAAGAGAGGCCTATCAGCCAATTATTTTTTATAAAGTCTTTGAAGCAAGCGTTGTCCATCTCAAGTTTGATTCTGCCTCCCACTCTTTCCTCCAACTTGGTTATCATATTGAAGTCTCCCCCGCAGATCTAAAGAGGATGGATTTTAGAGGAGTTGAGGGCGAAAATTGTGGAGAGGAGGGAAATTTTATGTTGGGGGTCTTGAGGAAAGTAAACATTGGTGAGGTGCCCATGAGAATTGGAGCCAACCAAGTGGAAGGTGACTTGTGTGAAATTATGGTTAGCATGAAAGTCAGACAAGGAGATAATTTGGGGGTTCCAAATAATGGATAACCCTCCTGAGGCTTCATAGGCATCAACAAATACTGATCTACAGCCCATCCAAGTTTTTGTGAGTATGGAATCCAGAATGTTGTTGTTACATTTTGTCTCGTGGAGGAAGACTATCTTTGGCTTGTGTTGTTGTATCATATATTTAATCATCCGGTGTTTGGAGGGTCTATTTAGCCCTCTTACATTCCATGAGATTAGCTTCATTAGGAACTTTGGGGGATCGACCGATAGAACTTATTCAGCTTGGGATACCTCCCAGATTCCACAAGCATTTCTCCTACTATGATTGTTCTTTGCAGATTTGTCTTGCGCCCTCTCTTTTTTTACTCTTTAATTATATTTTTTCCATCCCAATGACTACCAGTCTAAATTACTACAGAGTTTCTTTGTTGCGCATGAAAGAGAACAACTTCAAGGCTGTTAATTTTCTTGTTGGGAATCTTTTCATAATCCTTTTTATGGAAAGCAAGCTCCAAGGCCAGAATTTCCAAGTCGCCAAGATCAATGCTTTCAGGTTCATCTTCCATATAAGTAGGCTTGTTCTTTTCATCTTTGGATTAATTTGAATGAGAGGCAGAGGGGAGATCACCATCTATTTCCATCTGAGAATTTTTAATGACAATGGCTTTGACCTTTTGGACAGGGGGGGAGCGTGTGGCATAGAAGGAGATAGGGATGTGGGTATCTTTTGAGGCAAGGGTTTGGGGTCAGTAACATCAGAGATCAGGTTATTTGAGGAGGGTTGTGAGGGGCCTCCTTCTGAGGAAGTGTGGTTGGTGAGGATTTCAAAGCTGTTTCTAGTGGAGGGAATGTTAGGAGTTGAGGGCATTGCAGACGGTTTTTTTGTGTGCTTCTTTCGACTGGACACTTTGGTGAAGCCTTTTGCATTTGTGTTTTTCGAAGAAGGGGCAGGTTTAGGAGGGGTTTTCAAAGGGAAATCTCTAAAAATATGGTCATGTTCATGACACTTTCTACAATGAAATGAAACATGTTCATAATCTATATTTTGTATCCATTCAAAATCATCATGGAAGAGGCTTACCGATTCAGTGAGGGCTTTGGCGAGATGCATGTAGACACAGATCCTCGCATAAGAAGTGTATCATCTAAGCTTGGTTTCTTCTGCGATCTTGATGAATTCCCCTAATCCATTTCCAATGTCTTTAAGGGTTTCCTCATCCCAGTATTCCAAGGGTAAGGAATACATGCGAATCCAAACTGGTTCCCAATCGAAATCTTCCTTATCCGGGTTGAATCTTTCAATCCAATAATGGAGATATAGGCCTGCAGAGTTGAAAAAATATGGGCCTCCATCAAAAATACAATTATTTTCCTCCAAACAGTTGAAAACGGATGTGAAGAATCCTTTTGGGCCCATCTACAATATGACAGGCCCCATGGGCTTCCATTTTGAGGCAATCCATCCGGAAGCACTTTTTCAATTGGCTAGAGGCCTATAAACTTGCCAATGAGGGCGTGATCCTTAATGAACTGAATATGCCCATTGATGTGATGTCCTGGGAGATCTATTTTGATACGGTCTGTTGCTATCAGAATGCATGTAGCAGAAGATACTTTTGGTTGTGCATCTGAAGCGCTCTAGGAGTCCTGCTTGTCTTTTTTCACCTCGTTGGAGTTCATTTTCCCTTCTGTTGTGTCAGTGGAAGGTATTTGAGCAGAAATGGTCAGACTGGAAGTGTCAGAGGGTTTAGTAATAGGAGGGGGGGAGGATCCCACCCCTCCTAAAGGAGCTACCATGTGAAGAGGTCAGATTCAGCCAGTTGATGAGTACAGGAGAGTAATATCGAGCCGCCGAGAGAATAGAGAGGTGCTTGAGCGTCTCTGTTGCAGGGTTACAAAAACCCTAAGCCTGAGCGTCTCCCTTTTTTTAGTGTCAGTCTTTGCAGCCTTCCTCCAGTGATCAAGCATGCTCTTAGAAAGTGATTTTAAGGTGTCAATGTCAAATTTTGTCATTTCAGTGAGTCTTCAAGAAAAATTTGGTCACTAGGTATTAGGTCTAGGGTTTGCTAACACTCCTTTCAAAGTTATCCAAATTTCGGTCCATGCCACCATTCAGATTATTGTACCATCATTCAAATTTTTTCATCATCATTTTAGGTTCCAATGGGTCATTTTACACCTTGTTCATGCTTCAGTTGTGCCTAGGTAAGGTTCATTTCCCTCTCCTAGGGTTTTGACGGTAATTTCTCTTGGATGGTCAAATCATCAACAAAAATTGTATCCTGATGTTCATACACCTTCCCCTATCCTTAATGTGACTTATTAAACACTTCCCATCACTGATATCCCTCAAATTCCTCATTTTCACACAAACCCTAGTTTCTTGCTACAACTTGGCAATTTTCTAGGCTAGGCCTGTGTTTTTCCCTTTTGGACCCCTTCCCCTCACTCAATCTTTGAAATTCCACTTTCCCCTGCTTCCTAACATCCCTCCTTACTTCCAAAAATTTTATCAATAATTTAGAAGCCCCTTATCCCCTTCATTTCGCTTCATTTCGACAAATCCCCGGTTCCGCACATCGGGATAGGTTTTACTTCAATGATGTTTCTGAGCAAGAAAAGATGAATTTGGGAAAACTGAGAGAGGTTTTTGTCCAAAATATGCCAAGGAAGAAAAAATCCTTCAATTTTTACACATGTGTCATGTTTTTAGAGAAATGTAAAAAATACAGTTTCCTCAGGAGAATTGATGCACCTCTGAAGTGACCTTGGGAAAATCAAGATTGCTCCTAGCTTGGTTGGCCAAATGACTTGATCGATGAGTCAAATGATAACTAGACACAAATATATTTCCAATGAGCTATCATGAGCTCAATTTGGAGTTGATGAAGACCTTAAAAATTTGACTGCAACATCATTCTACCTTGAGGCGGCCTCATTTTGCACATTTTGATCAGTCTTGGGAGATTTGACTTTTGACAGGGAAAATGAACTCCAAATTGAAAAATTCAAGTTGGGTTGGAAAGTAGACTCAATAATATTTCCAACGAGCTATCCCAAACCCAATTTGGACACCAGGAAGGCCTCCAAAATTCTCCTACAAAAAGTCACAACGCATTGAGATAAATTTTGGAAATTTTTGCCTTGAAAAACAGAGTTTTCAGCCCAATGCACCGCGCCACCTGGCGCTCGCTTTTGATGGGGGACTCCTTTTGATGAAAACTCAAAATTTTTGGATTTTTCATGGAAAAATATGCGTGCCTACCAATGGCCAAGAAATTTTTATAGGTTTTGAGCCCCCAAAAAGGTCAAAAACACCCCAAAAATGACCTTTCTGCCCCTTTTTGGACACACGGGAAGCAGTGTTGGGAGAACTCAATTTTGGAGGGGAAAATGGAGGCCAAATTAAAAAATTCTACTTGTGCTAGAAATTAGATAGGTAGACCTTTCCAACAAGCCCACTTGGAGCAAATTTGGACACCGGGAAGGCCTCCAAAATCAGCTTCAAAAAGGCATTATGCATAGGGAAATCAGTGCGGCGCATTGGAGGAATTTTGCTCATTTTGGCCAAAAAACTCTGTTTTTCGCCTAGTTTCTTCACAGTTTGACTTTTATCCTTCTAATTTTCAAACTCATGATGTAATTTAATGTGACATGATGGATTTTGATGTAATTATGTTAAATTTTCACTCATAGAGGTAGATTCATCCATGAAAAGGTAGTTTGCAACTAAATGAATCAGTTCCCTAGTTTTTAGAGGCAAGTTGTTCCACTACCTACTTTTTAGTTCTCAGTTTAGAATTTGTTGGAACAGCTCCTAAACTCATGAGCTCGACCCCTAGAGGCTAGGATGAGTTTTTTTTTGCCTATATCTTATGTTTTCTCAGTCATTAGCATGGTGGGACTTTTGGGAAAGGTTTGAGCATCATTGTACATTCATCTTTGCAGTTTGGCAAAGGAATAGACCAGGGTTTGTAGCACTCCATGGGATTCATGTGGCATCTTGCTTTGATATTGTGTTTCTCTCTGTAAATGTAAGTTTGCTGGTGTTTTATGCATGCCATTCACTCTCTTATTTCTTCTTAACTAAAACAAACAAGGATAAAGGTAGAATCCATTGAAATTGCAGTGCTCTACCCAGGGTTTGTTTAGTTATTTATGTTTTCAGCTATTTGAAGAGGATACCTGAAGGTTTCTTTCCCTTTTCAACTCCTCGCCTGTCTAAAGCTCTCCATTTCATTCAAATTGAAGCATCAAATCAATTGCCTACCATGCCCCATGGAGATCTCTGCAAAACTGAGCCTCATTCCCCAGACCCAAATATGCCTTTCCATTTGAAACAAAAAAACATCATTAAAATCAACCAAACTCTTTTGCACACATACCTAGCCTAAAATCAGTCTTCACATCAAGTCTTCTCAAGCCTCATTGATCATTTTTTGCTGAGATTGACAAGGAGAGAGCCCTCTCCTGACCTGGTAGGGCTAGCTACCAGGTTAAGCGTGGTTTGATGTTACCCTAGATTCTGCCTTTCTCAGCCTGAGGTAGATTTAGGCCCTAGCACCGTTCATTATCACGATCATAATGTTCTTTAGTGCATGTATTATTGCTAACATTTCCTTCTCGTAATAGATTTATGTAAATACTTTCCTTTGATTGGATGACTTTCAAAATCAATGGGTCTTCCTTCTTGCATTAAAATAGCACCAATTCCATTTCCTAAGGCATCACATTCCACAATAAAGTTTTTTGTGAAGTCTGGGGCAACTAAGACCGGTGCTAGGCACATTGCCTCTTTAAGATGTTCAAAGGCCTTAGTTGCTTTTGGAGTCCATGAAAATGCATCTTTCTTCAATAATGTTTTTAGAGGTGTTTCTATTCTCCCATAATTCTTAACAAACTTGCGGTAATACCCTGTTAACCGAAGAAATCCTTGCAGCTGCTTTATGGTTGTGGGTACTTTCCATCCCTTAATGGGTTTAATTTTGTTAGGGTCTACCTTAACACCCTTGTGAGATACAATATGACCTAGATATTCCACCTCTTGTACTACAAAGAAATATTTGGATGTTTTTGCATAAAATTGTTTCTCCTCCAATAGTTTGAGCACGCTATCAACATGTTGAACATGATCCTTCCAAGACCTATTGTAGATTAGTTCGAAATGTTGATTTTGGAATATCTTCAATCTTCATTCTAATTTGATGATAACCTGAATAAAGATCCAACCTGTTAAAATAAATTTCTCCATGTAATTCATCCAATAATTCATCAATCACAGGAATGGGAAATTTATCTTTAATAGTGAGATTATTGTGCTCCCTATAATCCGGACACATGAGCCATGACCCATCCTTCTTTTGCACCAATAATACTGGAGTAGAGAAAGAACTTTGACTAGGTTGAATTATACTAACCTCTAACATTTCTGCAATCATACGTTCAATTTCGCTCTTTTGGACATAAGGATATCTATAAGGCCTGATGTTTGGAGGAACACTTCCTGGAATCAAATGAATAGCATGATCATGATCACGAATAGGTGGGAGTCCTTTGGGAGTTTCAAACACCTTGGAATGATTGTCCAAGACTTTTTGGAGATCTGGAAAAATAGATGATTTTGATGTTGAAACTTCTAGTGAGAATAATTGTGCAATTACGCCTCATTGTTCTTTCTTCAGAAGCTTTGTCCTGACATTAGAGCTTATTATCTTTCCCAACTTTCATGCGATACCCCATAATTCAACTTCCTTTCCATCCGAAAAAAAAAAAAAATTTAAAATTTAAAATTTAAAAATTTAAAAAAAATAATAATAATAAAATAAAAAATTAATTAATTAAAAAAAATAAAAATAAAAATAAATAAATAAATAGATAATAAATAATAAAATAAAATAAATAATAAAAAATTCAAGAAAATTTCCTGAAAATTAAAAGCTACCATCCCCAAATATTGTAACCATTGTACTCCTAGTACAACATCAGCATCTCCCATTGGAATGGAAAGCATTGGAACATTCAATACATATTCCCCCATGGCTAGCTTGATATTATGGAATTTTCCAGAGCAATTTATAGTTCCTCCATTTGCAACCATCACTTGACATTCTGGTGCTGGGTATAGGAAGCAATTAGATTCCTTGGCTACCTTACAATGAATAAAATTATCGGTACTACCCGAATCAATCAGCAGTATTACCTTTTTCTTCTTGATATGTCCTTCTATATTGAGAGTTTGAGGAGTGGTAATAATTTCCAATGGATTACACGATATGGTCGGACTCGTTTATTCTTTCTCTAGCGTTGGTTGTTGGTGTATGTCCTCTTATTTTGAAGTATCTTGTTAATTTCCTTCCTCCTCTTCACAATCTATGTAAAATAATTTATTCTCGGCATACTTATGACCTTTAGTGTATATTCTATCATAACTGTAGCAAAGCCCTTTTGCTATTTTTTCTTCCAATTGTTGTGGTGTCAACCTTGTAGGTTGTGGAAGTATAGGAGTAGCAACACTTCCATATTTATAGATGTGAGTGGTAGGCTTCCTTGTCGCCATAATTTTACATTCATTTTTTCTTGCCAACATGAATTACTTCTCCAATGAATCAGGTTCTCAAACACAAACCTCATGTTGGATGTTATTCTTTAAATTCCCTATGAAGACATCAATCTTGTGTTCCTCTGGAATATCAGTTACCCTTATATTCAATTTTTGGAAGTCCTTAAAGTGCTCCACCACTGAACCTTTTTGTTTGAGATTTATCAATTGGCTAAAAAAGTCGTTGCTCTTTGTATCTTCATAATGTGTTATCTTTTCCTCCATAAAAATTGACCAAGTGACAATTTTTTTATGGGATCAAAGCCATTGATACCATACAAATGTATTTTGTTCTAAATATAAAGTTGCAATACCTTTTGTGTGTTTTGCACATTATTGAGATCAAAATATTGCTCCATCTGTAGAATCCATGTTACGGGATCCTTGCCATCAAACTTCCTCATATCTATCTTTGGAATATGGTGGGTCTTCCATCCAACATTAGATTTTATGAAATTATTATTAAAATTTATTGTTCTTATCATGAGTTACCTCTACTATCTTTTCGCCATTAGGAATCATTTCTTGTATCAACTTTTTCAAGCCTTCCATGTTTGCTTTTATATCATTCTTCATGTTTTCCATTTTTTCTTCCATGTCTTCCATGCCATTCTTCAAACCATTCATCTTAGCTTCCACGCCTTTCTTCAAACCATTCATCTTAGCTTTCACGCCTTTCTTCAAACCATTCATCTTAGCTTCCACGCCTTTCTTCAAACCATTCATATTGTCTTCCATACCCTTCTTCAAAACATCCATCTTAGCTTCCACGCCTTTCTTCAAAACATCCATTTCATTTTTTGTTTCTCTTTGCGAAAGCGAAATTTGGTGCACTTGCTCTTGTATTTTTGATATATCATGTTGCACTTCTTCATCTTCATGAGTCATAGTATCTAGTATTCTGAGGGGTTAATGGATTTTGAATTCTTTTTAGGGGGAATTTTAGAACCCAATACTGATATCTATGCTTCAATATGCTCTTGGAATCACTTCAAACTTATTTTTCAAACAAGACTTATGAAATTTGAAAACAAATACACATATTTTTCTTGCTTTTTAGGAGCTCGATATTGAAACTGAATTATCTTTGTGATTTCAGATCTTCAATATCTGAAATTTTGTCTTGTAGTAGCCCTTTGAATATTCTTTCCAATTCCACAAGTCTGACCTGATTTGGATTCTTCAAGGTGAATTAATGCCCAATCTCCCACAATGACCTAATTATGGACTTGTTCATTAGAGAAAACTTGTACAGTGTGTCATGTGTCACTGTTTTGTCCTTCGACTCTGAAATTGATACAAAGAAAACTACAGTCCGTGTAATTGTTTCCAATTTTTACAGAATTCAAATCCGATGCCCAGAGAGAGAGTTATGATGATTTTCCCACGGTCACCTCTTTTAGATGAAATTTAGGAGCCTGCAAAAACCCTAATTTCCACAGATCATATCTCTGAAAATATTGCGAACCAATATCTAAAAAATTTACTCAATGTTCCTCTCTATTTCATTTTTACGTGCTAAAACTTTCAGCTTCTGAACCTTCATAGAAAAAACGTTACAGCAAATATTCCATGATGACCTATTTGAAGCAGCGAAACCCTAGAATCCAAAGCTCTGATACCAAATTTTATGAAACCAACTCCAAAAATGGAAGAAAAGAGATATCAACACCTTATAAATAAGCTACTTCAAGGGGAAACCTCCTTTACATTACATAAATGAAAAATTCTTGGATGATACAAATTAAAAAACCTCCTTCTATCTATAGGAGTCCATGGGGTCGCAATATAATCCTATTCGACCTAACAATAATAATGTAAAGGCAAAATAATAACAATATTGGGGTTATAAGGGTACAACAATAACAATAAGGGGGATACATTAAAAATAATAAGGGACTACACTAGTAATATAGGGACCTAACAATTTTGGCCACCCAACATATTACCTTTTCATTTTCAAATTAAATGGGCCCCTCCTCTTATTTTCTTGTTTATTTTCGATTTCAATATATTTCTTTTTTTTTGGACTTTGAAATGACTATTACGATTTCAAAGAAGATATTTTGTTCAAGACTTTGATATGATTTTCTTTTAATTGGCATGAGGTATGATGATGATCTCCAAAGAATCGAAAAGAAAATTCCAAATCCTAATGATAGTTTATGATGTGTGCTCTTGTTGCATAGATAAGGCTTCTTTGTCTTTATGCTGTTATACATATCACATATCTTTTGAGCAACCCCACAACACTACAAGATTATTGAATCAAGACTACCCGTAAACATTATGTTTTCATAGTGTTCTTTTTTATTTCCTTGCTTTGACTATAGGTTGAAGTTGCGCTCAAACTCATGATGTTTATGTATTATATAGTTAATGGGTTATGAATGTTATGATTATCTTAGACATTTCTATGAAATATAACATGTATGTTTGTATTTTACAATGGTTCATACTCCATGATGTATCAAATATTTTTTCCTCGTCACTTTATAACATCACTTGGAACTATTAAATTTCACATTCTATATTTTAGTGGTTATTATGGCTTTGGCACATCAAATATAACACTATGTCCTATATTTATATGCATAATAAAACTATGGTAAGAGAAATATCGATATATCATATGATGATTTAATATCTGATAGCAATGGGTACATATGATCAAATTTTCTATGAATAAGTTACACATTTTTTCTTGATGACAGGGCTTACTTGTCCAAGGTTGCGAACCTAGGTCTTAACGCCTAGTTACACCATTATTAATTAACATATCTCGATATTTTTGGTCATATTATTACTTTGAAGCATCATCATTACTATTGATTACAACTGTTACTTTGTGTTAGTTGGTCAATTCACAACCTAGGGTTGCATTCCTACATTCCATGCATTCCATTATCCTATTTTTTCCTTGCATGTTGTGTTGTAATTCTTAGGTTTTGTTTTATGGATTTTGTCTAGGTTGTATGAGGGAAATCACAACCTAATTTTCTCATGCTTCTTGTAATTTGAACTAAGCTTGTTTGGGATGAAATTTTTGAGTCTTATGATGAATATCTTATCCTATTTTTCAAATTTGGTTGGTGGGATTTCATTCAATGTTTCAGGGTTACAATGATGAAGTGTTTAAGGCTTTCACCTCCACTTTCAGTGGTAGAAAATCTAGGGTTTGCGATGTAGAGATACGGGTATACATTGGCTTCATCATTTAAGTAACTTGACTCTCCATAGAAGGCAAGAATTGGTTAAAAAAAATTCTGATGTGTAACATTTTGTGGTGAGAGTTCTAGCCTCCAATAAATGTTTGTATAATGTGATATGTCGGTGAACTTCTTTAAAACCAAATGGAAATATCTGTTGTGTTTTGTTAAGAGATTTATTACTTATGAGGGAATATATGGGTTTGTTTCTATGTACCATATACTCCTCTTAATAGTGACTCTTTATTGGTTTAAAGCTTAATATATCGTACTATTTACATAAGAGCCTCTCCAAAATGGCTAGGCCTTACCAAGGAGAGCATAAGGATATTGAGCAATATCTGTTTCATCATGATTTTATTTTCATGCTGGTAAAAAATCATTTGGTCGAGTCTAGTGATGCCTAGGATGCGTTCCTACTGCAGAATGGATTTAATAAACCTCATGTCATGGATCAATAGGAAGCTCCCTCTAGCGTTTCTCCTAGTTTTCAAATAGCCAGTCTCACACTGTCTGACTCTCACGATATTGAAAATTTTGTGCCTATTGATCCATTACTTTATGACGGGTTAGGTTTATTTGTTGATGTTAGGATTAAAAATTTTCATTTTGTACCTATTTGTATTATAAAAATATGGCAAAGAAAATAGGGTTTCACCATGTTGAACTGTAACCCAATTTCAGTGATGATGTCAAGTTAATTTTCTCAAACCATAATCTTCATACTATGTTAGGTCCCTATATTACTAGTGTAATCCCTTATTTTTGTTAGTGTAGCCCCCTTATTATTATTGTTTTACCCCTGTAACCCCAATATTGTTATTATTGTGCCCTTACATTATTATTTTTAGGTCGGCTAGGATTATATTGTGACCCCATGGAATCCTATATATAGAAGGAGGTTTTGTCATTTGTATCACCCATGAATTATTCATTTATGTAATTCAAAGGAGGTTTCCCCCTCAAAGTGGCTAAATTCTAAGGCGTTGATCTCTACTTTCTTATATTTTTGGAGTTGGTTTCATAACATTTGGTATCAGAGCTTTGGATTCTAGGGTTTCTCTGCTCCAAACAGTTCATTGTGGAATTTTCACTATAACATTTTTTTCTAAAAATATTAAGAATCTGAAATTTTTATCACATGAAGCTGAAATATTGAGGAATTTCATGTAAAAAATTCATATATTGGTTCGCAAAATTTTCGGAGATATGATCTCTAGAAGTTAGGTTTTTTGCAGGATCTCGAATTTCATCTAAAAGAGGTGACCTTGGGAAAATCATCTTAAATATCTCTTTGAGCATTGGATTGGAATTATGTAAAAAATGGTCGAAATTACACGGACTGTAGTTTCCTGTGTAGAAATTTCAGAGCCAAAGGAGGAAACAGTGACACGTGGCACACCGTACAATTTCTCTCTACTGAACTAGTCCATAATTAGGTTATTGTGGGAGATGGGGAATAAATTTGTCTTGAAGAATCCAAATCAAGTCAGACCTATCACATTCAAAATAAGCTTCAGAGGGCTACTATAGGACTAAATTTAAAATATTGAAGATCCAAAATTACAGAGATAATTCAATTTCAATAAAAGTATCGAGCTCCTCAAAAGAAAGAAAAAGTTGTGTAATTTTTTTTTCAAATTGCATAAGTCTTGTTTGAAAATGTATTTTGAAGTGATTCCAAGGGAATATTGAAACAAAGATATCAGTATTGGGTTCTAAAATTCCACCTAAAAATAATTCAATTCCCATTAAGCCTTCAGAAGGCTCTATTATGACTCATGAAGAGGAAGAATCAAAACATGACATATCAAAATTACAAGAGCAAGTGCACCAAATTTCGCTCTCGCAAAGAGAAACAAAAAATGAAATGGAAGTTTTGAAGAAAGGTGTGGAAGCTAAGATGGATGGTTCGAAGAAAGGTGTGGAAGCTAAGATGGATGGTTTGAAGAATGGCATGGAAGCTAATATGGATAGCATGGAAGCTGGCATGGAAGCTAATATGGATGACATGGAAGCTAAGATCAATGAAAAAATGAAAGACAACATCGAAGACATGAAGAATGATCTAAAAGCAGACCTCGAAGGTTTGATGACAAGGTTGATACAAGAAATGATTCCTAATGGCAGAAATATAGTAGAGGAAACTCATGATGAGAACAAAATAAATGTTAATCGTGATTTCATAAACTCTAATGTTGGATTGAAGACCCACCATGTTCCAAAGATCGATATGAGGAAGTTTAATGACAAGGATCTCGTAACATGGATACTACAGATGGATGAATATTTTGATCTCAATAATGTCCAAAACACGCAAAATTTATGCATTTCAAATTTATATTTAGAACAAAATACATTTGTATGGATCGATGGCTTTTCTCCCGTAAAAAAATTGTCACTTGGTCAATTTTTCCAGAGAAATGATAGCACATTATGAGGATACAAAGAGTAACACCTTCTTTAGAAAATTGATAAATCTCAAAAAAAAGGGTTCAGTGGTGGAGCACATTGAGGAATTCAAAAAATTGAATATAAGGGTAGTTGATGTTCCAGAGGAACACAGGATTGATGTCTTTATAGGGACTTTAAAGGATAACATCCAGCATGAGGTTCGAGTTTTGGAACCTGATTCATCGGAGAAGGCATTCAGGTTGGCAAGACTCAATTGAATGTATAATTATGGCGACAAGGAAGCCTACCACTCACATATATAAAGATGGAAGTGTTGCTACTCCTGGGCTTCCACAACCTACAAGGTTGACACCACAACAATTGGAATAAAAAAGAGCAAAAGGGCTTTGCAACAGTTGTGATAAAAAATACACTAAAGGTCATAAGTGTGCTGAGAATAGATTATTTTACATAGAGTGTGAAGAGGAGGAAGGAAATGAAAAAGATACTTCAAAAGAAGAGGATATACACTAGGAACCAACCCTAGAGAATGAAGAAATGAGTCTGACCATATCGTGTAATGCATTGGTAGGAATTACCACTCCTCAAACTCTCAATATAGAAGGACATATCAAGAAGAAAAAGGTAATAGTGGTGATTGATTCGGGTAGTACCCATAATTTTATTCATTGTAAGGTAGCCAAGGAATTTAATTGCTTCCTATACCCAGTACCAGAATGTCATTTGATGGCTGCAAATGAAGGAACTATAAATTTATATGGAAAATTCCATAATATCAAGCTAGCCATAGTGGAATATGTATTGAATATTCCAATGCTTTCCATTCCAATGGGAGGTGTTGATGTTGTACTAGGAGTACAATGGTTACAATATTTAGGGACAGTAGCTTTTAATTTTCAAGACATTTTCTTGAAATATTTTTCAGAATGAAAGGAAGTTGAATTATGGGGTTTTTTAGGGAAGCTGGGAAAGATAATAAGCTCTAATGTCATGAAAAATATTCTGAAGAAATAACAAAGAGGCGTAATTGCACAATTATTCTCACTAGAAGTTCCAACATCAAAATCATCTATGTCTCCAGATCGCCAAAAATACTTGGACAATCATTCCAACATGTTTGAAACTCCCAAAGGACCCCCACCTATTCGTGATCATGATCATGCTATTCATTTGATTCAAGGAAGTGTTCCTCCAAAAATCAGGCCTTACAGATATCCTTATGTCCAAAAGAGCGAAATTTAATGTATGATAGCATAAATGTTAGAGGCTAGTATAATTCAACCTAGACAAATTTCTTTCTCTGCTCCAGTAGTATTGGTGCACAAGAAGGATGGATCATGGTGCATGTGTCTGTATTATAGAAAGCTAAATAAGCTCACTATCAAAGATAAATTTCCCATTCCTGTGATTGATGAATTATTAGATGAATTACATGGAAAAATTTAGTTTACCAAGTTGGATCTTCGTTCAGGTTATCATCAAATTAGAATGAAGGCTGAAGATATTCCGAAAACAACATTTTGAAATCATGAGGGTCATTATGAATTTTTGGTCATGCCTTTTGGCCTTACCAATGCACCTTCTACATTTCAAGGTTTTATGAATTCCATTTTCAAACCCTTCCATGGAAAATTTGTGTTATTATTTTTTGATGACATACTAATCTACAGTAGGTCTTGGAAGGATCATGTTCGACATGTTGACAGGGTACTCAAACTATTGGAGGAGAAACAATTATATGCAAAAACCTCTAAATGTTTCTTTGGAGTACAAGAGTTTGAATATCTGGGTCATATTGTATCTCACGAGGGTGTTAAGGTAGACCCTAAAAAAATTAAATCCATTAAGGAATGGAAAGTCCCCACAACCATAAAGCAGTTGCGAGGATTTCTCAGGTTAACAGGGTATTATCACAAGTTTTTTAAGAACTATGGGAGAATAGCATCACCTCTAACAACATTATTGAAGAAATATGAATTTATATGGACTCTTGAAGCAACTAAGGCCTTTGAACATCTTAAAGAGGAAATGTGCCTAGTACCGGTCTTAGCTACGCCAGACTTCAAAAAAACCTTTATTGTGGAATGTGATGCCTCATGAAATGGAATTGGTGTTGTTTTAATGCAAGAATGAATACCCATTGCTTTTGAAAGCCGTCCAATCAAAGGAAATTATTTACAGAAAGCTATTTATGAGAAGGAAATGTTGGCAATACTAGATGCACTAAATAAATGGCGACCTTACCTAATGGGAAGACACTTCAAGGTAAAAATTGATCATGGTAGTCTTAAACACTTTTTGGAACAAAGACTATCTTTAGAAGAGCAGAAAAATGGGTCACAAAGATGTTGGGTTATGACTTTGAAGTCATCTACAAAAAATGGAAGCTAAACGTTGTTGTAGTTGCACACTCAAGAAAGGATGAAGAGGTGGAAGCATTACTTTGTGCCATTTCTATTATCAACTAGATTGGATAACTGAAGCAAGGGATGAATGGAATAAGTACCAAGAAGTGTGGACACTCATTCAAAAGTTGTAGCAAGATCCTAGTACATATGATACATTTAGTTGGAAAAATGATTCCTTATGGTACAAAGATCGCTTATATCTTTGTAACAATTCCAAACTAAAACAAAATATTCTTTTGGAATTCCACATTTCTCCTTTAGGAGGACACTCAGGATTTTTAAAAACTTACCACAGGGTGAAGAAATAATTTTTTGGGATGGCCTTAAATCTGATATTCAAAAGTTTGTGGTAGAATTTTTGGTTTGCCAGCAAAATAAAGTGGAGACAATTAAGACCTCGGGTTTTCTATAGCCTTTATCCATTCCAAGTCAATGTTGGGAGGATATTTCAATGGATTTTATCATAGGTTTACCTAAGTCCAAAGGAAAGAGTGTCATAATGGTGTTAGTTGATAGAATTACCAAGCATGCACACTTTTGTACATTATCTCATCCATTTAAAGCAAGTACACTTTCTATTGTATTTATGGAAACAATTCAAAAGCTACATGGAAACCCAAAGATTATTGTAAGCGACAGAGATCCAATTTTTACTAGAAATTTTTGGACGGAAATATTTTATTTTTGGGTACTCAACTAGCTCATAGCTCACCTTATCATCCTCAAGCTGATGGTCAAACTGAGATAGTGAACAAATGTTTGGAAGGATATCTTTGTTGTTTTTTATCTGATAAAAAAACATAATGGTTCAAGTAGTTACCTCTGGTTGAATGGTGGTATAACACTTCCTTCCATACTACAGTATAAATGACCCCATTTAAAGCACTTTATGGATATCATCCACCATCCATCACATCATATTTAAGCGAAAATTCTAAGGTTCAAGCAGTGGAAGATCACATCGAGCATCAAAAACAAGTTCTCCAACTCTTAAAGGATAACCTAAATTTGGCACAAAATCGAATAAAACAATAGGCAGATCAACATCATAGCGAGAGAAGTTTTGATGTAGGAGACTGGTTATTTTTACGGCTACAACCATATAAACAAATTTCCCTCAAGCAATCTAAGAAGGATAATAAATTATCGCCAAAGTATTATGGTCCTTACAAGGTGTTGCAAAATATTGGTACTATGGCATACAAATTGGAGCTCCCTGCTTCTTCACGAGTGCATCCAATTTTCCATGTTTCATGCTTAAATAAGGTTTTAGGTGAAAAACTTCCAGTACAGACAATATTTACAGAACTTGATGAGGAAGGAAAAATCACATTAGGACTTGAAGCAGTCATGGAAACAAGAATTTGGCAGCTACGAAATTGATCAATTTCAGAGTATCTCATCAAGCGGAAGAACTTACCCACTGAAGATTCTATATGGGAGGATAATAATTTTATACAGAAGAATCCATAGCTACTCAAGCGTTGAGGACAAGACTTTTTTGAAGGACAGGGGCATGTTAGGTCCCTATATTACTAGTGTAGTCCCTTATTGTTGTTAGTGTTGCCCCCTTATTGTTATTATTGTACCCCTGTAACCCCAATATTGGTATTATTGTGCCCTTACATTATTATTGTTAGGTCGGCTAGGATTATATTGTGACCCCATGGACTCCTATATATAGGGAGGTTTTTTCATTTATATCATCCAAGAATTGTTAATTTATGTAATGTAAAGGAGGTTTCCCCCTCGAAGTGGCTGAATTTTAAGGCGCTGATCTCTCTTTTCTACTATTTTTTGAGTTGGTTTCATAACATACTAAAACCTACATAGGAAAAATAAATTATTTAGCCAAACCCTAATCCTTAGTCCCGAGTGAAGAGTAAACAATTACAGCAAAAAGTATCTAGAGCAAGACGCAATAGGGTTTAAAATGTCCTTGTTGAATAAGTATTTTTTGGCATTGAATCTCATGACAAGCCCCTATTGAAGAATAATAAACCCCACTTTGGTTATAACTTTGGATTCACTTATAACAATTATTACACTCAGGATGGTGGCAATAACTCTGATAAAAATCCCCACTGCAAGATTTATTTTGATAACTATATACACAACGTGCGTTGACATCAATAATATTTGGTTATGGTACCTCGTCTTGAGCATTGTATTAACTAGCTCATACAAGAAAATAATCAACTCATAATGCTTAATTAAATCAGGGATAACCAAAATGATAAGAAGTCTTCAAGGTTTGAGAAGAAAGCATAGTCAGTGGACATTCACATAATAATTAAATCACCTAATGTCAAAGTTGTCATAACACCAAATTCACATTATCCAAATTCTACTAAATAAAGAATCTATTTGTCTATTTCAGTACCATGTATTTTGAAGGTATGTTTTATAATTGATTTATCTTGTTAATTATAAAGGCTGCTACAGAATCAAATATTTTGTAGCAACATTATTTAAATAATGAATATTTATTATTTCCTTAATTTTTTAACAAGTAATCCTATTCCCCAGATGTTAGCATTAGTTTTCACTAAATCAGTTACTCTGGATATGATGTAGATGTTCCAAATCTCAAGTGGATGTCGTGTTAGTTAATCATGTTAATTTATTTTAAACAATTGTGATTCGATCGAGAGGTCATTATAGTGAATTATATATTTTAAAAGACTACTTTGTTTTTGAATATTTAGTTTAACATATTATGGGGCTTATCATCATGTATATAAACCCTTAGTTTTGAAAGAGAGGGGGGGGGGGTAATGTTGGAAAAAAATTGGTGACTATGGAACTTGTTAAAAAAATGGATAATTATGATATGTACATTTCTCAAATATAGGTTTCTATGAACTATTTTTGGGGATTTAGATTTTTTGAGAATGTGGTTTCCATATGAATTGAAATAATACCCATATTGTAACAGTTTTTTTTTATTATAGTCTTTCAATTTTTTCCTATTGAACTATTATGTGGTTTAGTTTCTAAAAGTTTATTAATTTATAGAAATTGATACAGTCATCTGATTTTACCTTGCCCGAGAATAGTAGATAATATGATATAGTTCTTTAGATATCTACATTCATGTTAATTCTTGATGTGAAATATTAAAACAAACCTATCTTACTTTGTGTTTGTTTGAAAGACCAGAGGCTTGCATTATTGTAGTTTTCTGCCTTTTATTTATCACATTAATAGTTATTGATATTTTAAATTATAATTTCATTTATAATTTAAAATTTAGTTATATTGTATGCATTGGGATATACAACATAAAAGAGAATAACTCATTCTTTATTATTGTTGGTTGCATTATATGTTAATTAATAGGCCAACATTGTCATGTCAGTCCATTATATTGAATATTTTGAGACACAACATAATATGTGCTAGAAGCAAACTCTAAAGACCTACAAAGCCAAACCCTATCCCACTCTAATTTGACTCTCATTCTAATCTTGCAATCTAATGGAAATTATTAAAAAATAAACCTTAACTATTAGTCACTTAGGAATCTAAACTTTGGCTCCTGACTAGGCTAAGTAACTCTTGTGTGAATCCTATCTCAATTGTCCAAAGGAAAATGGAGTCAGGAACGCTTAAAAAACTTCACACCATCAAAAGAATACCATAAATGCAAACAAATTATCTTCCTAACTCAATGCAAAAAGAAATACTAAAAAGAGAAATAAATTCTATTACAAATCTTCACATAGTCCTAATGATAATCATTTTGTGTTAAACTAGATCGGTTTCATAAGAAAAGAAGGCTCTAAACATGTTCTTGTCACACATAAATATCAATATGAATGTAATTAGGGTGATAACATATGAAAACCAAATACTTCAAACAAAATTAAATATACATGTGTAGATATAAAACTCAATATTCATTTAAGAAAAACTTGTGTATGTTTCCTCACAAAATGAATGGACTAATTCTCAAAATGAGATCCATAAGAACTCAACAATCAAAGTAATTTCAACAAGTGATACATCATATTAAAAATGCATGCTCCAAATCTTAATCTCAAGGATCATATCATTTTTATAATAAATTGTGAAAAATAACCCTTACAAGAACAAAGCATTCAATAGTTTATTCATAAGATGTGTATGAGTATTGAACAAAGCATTCAATAGTTTATTCTGTACTGCTACCCATGTCACTTCCACTGACACTGCCTCATCTCTATTGTAGCTCCCCCTCAAATGTTGCATCATGCTTCCCATGGCACTACCACTACTAACTACTGCACTACAACTCAGTTGCTAGGAGTTAAGCAACTAAAAACATCGCCCAAAATATCTTGACATACAAGTCAGTATGGGTGCACCTCGATACTGAAGCACCCTCTATTGCTAATATGCACTGACCCTCTACAGCTCTATGTTTTTTCTACTCTGCATTTGCGTAAGCACTGCCTATGCACTGTTGAAATCCCATAAACTGCTACGTTGTTTCCACACTCTTGTTGCATCTGCTTTGCGCTGCTCAAGACTTCAATGTCCTAGCTCTGCTAATGCTACTCCATTATCCTCCGCACCAACTGAATCTAGTCACCCTGCTATTGTCAGTAAGGGCTCCCATAGCTCGTATTTCATCTAAGAGTTTGGACCCCTCAAGGATCTTGCCCCCCTCACTGCAATTCAAAATAACTATGAATCAATGTGCCCCACCTCTTCTCTCGTGGTACATGAGCACTCATGACCACATCGTCATCATCTCCATCATCATCCTTAGTTGCGGCATCCTTTGAATCAGACTCTTCTTCTCCCTTCTTTTTCATAGGGCATGTTGTGGAAAATTGTCATAATTCACCACACTTGAAGCATCTGACCTTTGAAAGGTCTTTCTTCTTCTTCCTCTACTGCCCATGTTGTCCCTTAGATGCAAGAGTTGCATCTTCCTCCTCCTTCTTGATCTTGATCACTCCAATACTCATGCCCACCTTGGTCATCCTCCTAATCTCTTCTTACCGAAGATCTTCCCACATGTTTTCCCAACTTGGAAGCATTTTTCTGCCCAAAATTCCTTGGACAAAGTTCTCCCACTCATCAAAAACTGCATTCAGAGCAGTCCTCACCATAAGACCTTCATCAGGTGTGGCCCCCACGACAACTAGCTAATCACGGATCGCCTTCAATCTGATGAGGAAGGGGTTGATTTCTTCTCCCTTCAGCATCTGGAATAATCATAGTTGATTCTCAAGAAGCATCCTCCTCTAAACAGAAGTCCCCTAATACAATGTTGTCAAAGAATTATACATCTAATTTGTTGTTGCCTTATTATCAATGTGTGGGACCACATGATCCTTGACTCTGTCCATGATCAAGTGCTTAGCCTTCGCTTGAGCTTCTTTGTACTTATTGAGTGGATCAATTACATCCACGGGAACAACAATTGTTCTCTTAGAGAGATGCTTGATACGATGTTTGTCCAATATTGACAGGATTCTGACCTTCCAGATGACAAATTTGGATGCTCCATCCAACCTGTCCTGATCCCTTAGTCCATGGGGGGCCATCTCTGCTCAAAAAAACATGTTGAACTAGTTCTCTTCTCCCACTTCTGTTGCTGCCCCAGCAAAACTTGGATCTAGTTTTCTTGGCACTAGAAACCCTCTAAGGAATCACTCTCCCTCTGAAAAATGATTTCCCTCCCGGAAATCCTCTGCCAACTGATGTTGAATCAATCATCTCTGATCACTCTTTATTGTTGATCAGCACTAGATCTAGACTTCCTGGAAATAAATATGTTGAGGAAATGGTTCCCACTACTTTGTCACAACCCCACTAAGCATTGTTCTGCACTGAAAAAAACAATGCCCCACTAGCAACTCCTAAAGAAAAATTGAACTACTCTTCCAGCCCCAGCAACTAGAAAGACAGAGGCTCAAAATTTCTGCATTGGCTCAGCAAGCACTATGCTACCTCTACGTAGCTATTGTGTCACCCTAGCTGGATGATGCAGGATCTGCATGAGCCCCTCTAATTACTGTATCACCCTTCCCTGACACTTTTTGGATCTGTGTTGTCACTTGAGATAGATGCCTTCCTGTAGCAAATATTTTCTCTTTCTCTCTTTGATGATGGCTTCAACTCTACCTGATCTGTAATAGCTCTGATACCATGTGAAAATTTCTGAATCTACACTATATAAATCCTACTACATAAATCTAATTTTCATATCCTACTTGCCTTATTAGATTACAAGTTATTTTACTGTATATTTAGTAAAATACCAATGAAAATAATCTACAGCCTACACAATTATACAGATCAAGTACTGAAGATTAAGTAAAGCACGTAGACAAGGGACACACAAATTTTTTAGACAAATGTCCCTGAAAAAACCCAATGTGGGAAAAATGGTGTAGCAGTTATGCGGGTTTATATTATTAAGCAACAGTATTCTTAGTACATCTAGGGTGCCAAAAACAGTCTCACCCAACAAAGAAAACCTCAGCGAAAAAAGATAAATTGTCAGTGGTACCTCACTTTGCAAGTCCCAATTGATCCGAATCAGACACTGGTGAAACCTCAGTTGCCTCTGCGTAGTCTCTACACTGCCATTGTGTAAGCATGCATAGGCCTGGCTAATGGACTACGTCACCCTTCCTCTACGCTGATCAGCCTCTCCAGAAATTGATTTTCAGTTATGTCAGCTTAAAAACCCCGATCTCTTACTAATTCTAGATTGTTCCTCAGTGGCTCTATGTTTCCCCTGCGTGAGCCCTTCGTGGGCCTACATCACACTCTATGGGGCATGAATCACCTCTCCTGGTGGTTGTGTTACCTCGTCTGCATTTCTATTTCCCTTGATCTACTATGTACTCTTGGCCATCCAACCAATTACTACATCTGTCCCTCATTTCTTATCTGTATCACTCAGATTTGATTTTCATCCAAGCACTGGTCCATCAAAATAATTTGATCTCTTAGACTCATTGTGTGTCACCTCCAACTGACCTCAAGCCTTCCTTTAATATTTTTTTAGTTTATGAATCAACGGTTGTGATCTAATCTCTAATCGACTACTAAGATTAGAAAAGACTCAATCCTCATCACTTCGAACATTCTCACCCACTTGTTAAATTAATTCACTTTAATTATTTAATTTCCCTAAGTTAGACTTAGGGTCTCCATTAAAATATTAATTATTTGAATAACTTAAGCTCCATGTGGAATTTCTCCAAGCGATTTCTGGGTCTTGGAGATCTCATGTGTTCTAGCCCCTCCACAACGTTTTGAAGCTAGAGAACATCCGATGCTACCCAATAATCACCATAATATTCTCTATTTGGGTGGAGGCCTTGTATCCTTTGGAATCTTGATCTATACGGGTGGAGACAATATAGTATTTGGATTCCTAATGATATAATATTGTGAGCTTGCAGTCAATTGTAATGATTGAATATTTAATATTATGCTATGTGTAGATGTTGTGTTATATATGTGTATATGTTGTATTGTGCCATCTATATATGTGTATGTTTTCTATAATTTTTTGGGATAGACAGGTATGGAACTGTCTAGGCCCTTGTGTTGTGTGATGTGTCCTGTGGAGGTCGGTTAGCCTTTAGATGATAATATTCCTATCGATTGAAAATTACCTGGTTTGGTAGTGCCATATTCATGGGGTAGAAAATGGGCATATATATATATATACTCATCATTAGGTGGAGGTATAAACCTATATATTCCCTTGATGATTGAGGGTGGAGGTGAGCCTCTGGATTCCTGCTTTGCTTTAACAACCAATCTAGCATGTGGAACTCCAAGAGAATATAAGAGAAGGCATTGGGTGCTTTCTGGGATTGGGAAGTTAATTGAATGTTTTTACAAGAAGACCAAAAGCCATTGGACGCTTTCCAGGTTTCGAAATCAATTCATTGTGTATAAAGACATAAGAATAGATCAATTCAAAGATAAGTTTTAGTATTTCATTCAGTTTTTTAGTTTCTACATTATGAATCTAACTTCATGTTCTAATTTATGATGGTTTGGATTATGAGCTAACTCGGTTTTACTAGTATAGGAATAAAAATAAAATTCCAATTTCACCTCATCGATAAGCTACCAATGAGATTTGATCTAAATGTATTACAATTCCTTATGATGAGTATGATGGAAATTTATGCACTATGATGTAAGAAAGCATGGAAATTTTTTGGTTTGGGTGCTTGGAGATGGTTGCAAGATTGATAGCAGAAGAAGAAAAAGAATTAAATCATGCAATAATATGATGGTAAAAAAAATTTAGGGACAAGTTCATTATGGGATAATAGAATTCAATGGTTCCCATTAGTTACCATGAATCATGCTATGACCGGTATGATAGTTTTGAGGCAAGGATATGCCTTAGTTTGAGACCTCTCTGATGCAAGGAAGCCTTGCCAAGAATGGATCGTTGAGGGACTCGGAAGAAAAGAAGGGGATGCCTAAACTTGGAAGGTGAGTGACTACATAGAAAGGGGGGGGTGCAGGTGACCAAATTTCTCAAAGGACTGGAAAGAAAAGAAGGGAAGGCCTGAAAATAAACTCGTTTTTGGGCATAAGCATAGTTGATTGGAATCGAAAGAACATTGGGGGTGTGCTCAAAAACAATGAGATGGGAATTTTTGTTGAAGGAACAAGGAGCACATGGAAACCAGTATTGGAAATTGGAGCCAAGAAGCACTCCAAGGGAAAGGAACAAACCCAAGTTGGATTGAACACATATAAAGAATCAAAAGGTTGTAGAGAGGGTGATTGGAATATGGTTGAATTTATAGATTAATGTTTACCAAGTGGTTGGGAAAGCCACTATACATACAAGATGACTTGTAAAATCTAAAATGAACTATGCATACAAAGCTCCATGTCAGTTGTGTTTGGTATTTTAGATAATTTATTCTTGTTGTATATGGACAAGAATCATCAAGGACAATGTTTTATTAAATGGGATGGGTTTGTGACAGCCAATTTATTTTCCACCAATGTATAAAATGAAAAATATTTGATAAAAAAAAGGTTGAGTCAAAGGGACAAAGATTCCAAAGTAGAATGGGTTAATGGTTGGGGATTTAAAATAGGTCTGATTTTTTTTATGAAAACCATTGAAGGTTTTATAGTGTGCCTTAAATGGGCTAGTTTTATAAATTAATTGAGTTGAAGAAGAAGGACAAGGGACCATGCTTTCCTTGGAAAAATATGCGAGGAAGTAAGGATGAGAATTAAAAGGAGAAAATGGGAAATTTTCCATTTCGTAAGGTGTTTTGGACACCCAATGCAAAAAACTAACCAACAATAAAGAAATTTTGGGGACATATAGGTATGTGGCACAATTGGAGAGGTTCGAAATATTTTGGCACACAAGAGAAATTGTCTAAATGACTGTGCAATGGATAGAGAAAAATGACATTTGAAAGGTTTGGTATGAAAGAGAGAACATTGTTTTGAAGTTTGGGTCGGATGGAACAAAAAAAAAATAAGGGGAGAGGAAGGATAACTGAAGGAAAAAAAAAATGAAAAGAGATCTCAATGGGGGATCTCGAAAGCAAGGAGGAGCAATACACATGCAGCATGGAAATCAGCTTTTGATTGGCAAGAAGGAGGGGAAAAATTACATGCAAGTGGTGAACAATGGTCTTTTGATTCTCTATTAACTTGGACATGAAGTCCATAGTTTTTGTATGTATTTTAGAGTAATCCTTTGTTGTCTAATAGATTGAATGCATGGCTGAGTGCACCATGTTCACACTTGAACTTGCACCACATAGATATAATAACTATACTCTTATATAAATAACATAGGGGTATATTTGATAGTTAGTATACTTAATTTATGCTCCTAATCTATCTTATACTTTGGCTAGTTGATAACAAAAAATATGATTTCATGCACAATGACAATCTTTTATTTATGAATCTAGAATTGATGACATTTGACAAGCCATACAATTACATTCATGGTTTTGCTTTATGAGTTTGTTTTTGGTAGTGTTGCACATAGTTGGTGTTTATAGTCATTTTGATGCCTTGATTATTTTGTTTAATATTTATTTTGATTTAAAAGAGATCAATCACTTAAGGATACTCTTAAGATTTACAACGTTATTTGGTTGTAATAACACATTCTTTCTCTAGCCGAGAAATACTAAAGCCTTTGAGGGAAGGGCTCTGCAACATGAACCCAGTGGTCCCAATAACTTATGGTTTCTTATCATAATAGTAGAATAGAGAATGTGTCACTAATGGATCATAATTGCAAGTGATTATTTAGATGTAATTCGTGATAAATTCTCATTAAGAGATTTGTATCTTATAAAAACCATGAAATAGGTACCCAGCAGATTGATAACTTTTCAGAGTGTCCTCTCAATGTGATTATTACTGAATGGAGAGGTAAGATATAATGAAGGAAAGATCTAGAAGTACCTTTTAGTAACTTGATTGGTCTTGCTAAATTAAGTGATCCTAATTTTTCTTAGCAATGTGTGGAACCACATGATCCTTGACTATGTCCATGATCAAGTGCTTAGCCTTCACTTGAGCTTCTTCATACTTCTTGAGTGGATCAGTGTCCACGGGAACAACAATTGTACTCTTATAAAGATGCTTGATATGATTTTCATCCAATACTGATAGTATTATGGCCTTCCAGATGATAAATTTGGATGCTCCAACCAACCTGTCCTGATCCCTCAGTCCATGTGTGGCCATCTCTTCTAAAAAAAATATGTCGAACTAGTTCTATTCTCCCTCTTCTACTGCTACCCAAAAAAAACTTGGATCTGGGTTTCTTGGTGCTAGAAACCCTCTAAGGAATCACGCTCCCTCTGAAAAATTATTTCCCTCCCAAAAATCCTTCGCCAACTAATGTCAAATCAGTCCTCTCTGATCATTCTTTATTGCAGATCAGCACTAGATCTAGACTTCTTAGCAATAAATTTGTTGAGGAAATGGTTCCCTCTACTTTGTCACAAACCTACTCGGCATGGTTCTGCACCGAAAAAAACAATGCCCCAAGAGCAACTCCTGAAGAAAAACTGAACTACGCTTCCAGCCCCGGCAACCAGAAAGACGGAAGCTGAAAATTTCCATGTTGGCCCAACAAGCACTGTGTTGCCTCTGCGCAGCGACTGTTTCACCCTAGTTGGCTGACGCAGGATCTATGTGAGCCCCTCTCGTGACTCTGTCACCCTTCCCTGCCTCTTTCTGGATCTGTGTGTCACTCGAAATAGTTTCCTTCCTACAGCAAATATTTTTTCTTTGTCTCTTCATTGATGGCTTCAGCTCTACCTGATCTACAACAGCTCTAATACTATGTGAAAAATTCTGAATCTACACTACATAAATCCTACTGCAGAAATCTGATTTGCATTTCCTACTTGCCTTATTAGATTACAAGTTATTTTTCTGAATATTCAGTAAAATACTAATGAAAGTACTTTGCATCCTACATAATTATAGAGATCAAATACTGAAGATTAAGTAAATCACACAGACAAAGGACACACATATTTTTTGGACAAATTTCCCCAAAAAAACCCAATTCAGGAAAACCGGTACAACAATTCTGAGGGTTTATACTATTAAAAAGCATTATTCTGAGTACATCTAGGGTGCCAAAACCCGTCTCACCCAACAGAGAAAACCTCAGCGGAAAAAGATAAATTTTGAGTGTTACCTCACACAGCAAGTCCTAGCTGACCCAGATCAGACACTGGTGAAACCTCAGTTGCCTTTACGCTGCCACTGCGTAAGCCTGCATGGGCATGGATGATGGACTACATCACTCTTCCTCTGCATTGATCAGCCTCTCCAGAGATTTATTTTCAGCCCTGTCAACTTAGAAACCCTAATCTCTTGTTGATTCTATATTGTCCCTCAGTGGATATGTGCTCCCCCTGCGTGGCCCTGTGTCACCCTCTATGGGGTCTGCGTCATCTCTCATGGTGGTTTCGTTTCCTCCTCTGTGTCTATGTTTCCCTTGCTATGCTATGTACACTTGGTCCTTCGAGCAATTACTGCATCTTCCCCTCACTTCTTATCTGTATCACTCAGATATAATATTCATCCAAGCACTACTTTGTTAAAAGAATTCAATCTCTTAGACTCATTGTGTGTCACCTCCAATTGACCCAAAGCCTTCCTTTAATACTTTTCTAGTTGACGAATCAACGATTGTGAACTAATCTCTAATCGACGGCTAAGATTAGAAAATACTTTATCCTCGTCACTTAGAACATTCTCACCCACTTGTTAAATTAATTTACTTTAATTATTTAATTTATCCAAGTTAGATTTAGGGCCTACATTAAAAGAATTAATTATTTTAATAACTTAAGCTCCACGTGGAATTTCTCCAAACGATTTATGGGTCTCAGATATCTCATGTGTTCTAGCCCCTCCACAAAGTTTCAGATCTAGAGCACATCCTATGCTACCTAGAAATAGCCATTAGATTCTCTATTTGGGTGGAGGCCTTGTATCCTTTGGAATCTTGATCTATACGGATGGAGACAATATAGTCTTTGGATTCATGATGATATAAGACTATGAGCTTGCAGTCAATTATATTTATTGAATATTTAATATTATGCCATGTGTACAACTTGTGTTATATATGTGTATATGTTTTATTGTGCAACCTATATATGTGTATGTGTTGTATAATTTGTTCTGATATACAGGTATGGGACTGTCTAGGCCCTTTTGTTGTGTAATGTGTCGAGTGGAGGTCTATTAGCCTTTAGATTCTCGATGATAATATTCCTATCGATTGAAAACTTCCTATTTTGGTAGTGCCCTATTCGCGGGGTAGAAAATGGGCATATATATATCCATACTCATCATTAGGTGGAGGTATAAACCTATAAATTCCCTTGATGATTGAGGGTGGAGGTGAGCCTTTAGATTCCCATTTTTCTTTGGAAACCAATTCAGCGTGTGGAACTCAAAGAGAATAGAAGAGAAGGCATTGGGTTCTTAGTAGGTTTTGGAAACTATTTGAATGTGTTTACAAGAAGAACCAAGGCCATTGGACACTTTCCAGGTTTGGAAACCAGTCCATTTTGTATAAAGACATAAGAAAAGATCAATTCAAAGATAAGTTTCAATATTTCATTTAGTTTTCTAATTTCTGCATTAGGAATCTAACTTCATGTTCTAATTTATGATGGTTTGGATTATGAGCTAACTCAATTTTATTACTATAGGAATCAAAATAAAATTCGAAGTTCACCTCATGAATAAGCTACCAATGAGGTTTGATCTAAATGTATTACAATTCCTTATAATGATTATGATGGAAATTTATGCACTATGATGTAAGAAAGCATGGAAATTTCTCGGTTTGGGTGCTTGGAGATGACTTCAAGGTTGATATCAGAAGAAAAATAATAATTAAAGCATGCAACAATACGATAGTAAAAATATTTCAAGGACAAGTCCATTATTGGATAATAGAATTCAATGGTTCCCAGTAGTTACCATGAATCTTGCTATGACCGGTATGATAGTTTTGAGGCAAGGATATGCCTTAGTTTTGAGACCTCTCTGATGCAAGGAAGCCTTGCCAAAAATGGATCGTTGAGGGACTGGGAAGCAGAGAAGGGGATGTCTGAACTTGGAAGGTGAGTGACTACACAGAAGGGTGGGGGGCCAAATTTCTTGAAGAACTAGAAATAAAAGAAGGGAAGGCCTGAAAATAAACTTGTTTTTAGGCATAATCATAGTTGATTGGAATCGAAATCACATTGGGGGTGTGTTCAAAAACAATGATATGGGAATTTTTGTTGAAGGAACAAGGAGCACAAGGATACCAATATTGGACATTGGAGGCAAAAAGCACTCCAAGGGAAAGGAACAAACCCAATTTGGATTGTACACATGTAAATAATAAAAAGTTTATAGAGAGGGCCATTGGAAGATGGTTGAATTTATAGATCAATTTTTTCCAAGTGGTTGGGAAAGCCACTATACATACAAGATGACTTGTAAAAGCTAAAACGAACTACACATACAAAGCTCCATGTCAGTTGTGTTTGGTATTTTAGACAATTTATTCTTGTTGTATATGGACATAAAACATCAAGGACGATGTTTTATTAAGGGGGGTGGGTTTGTGACAGCAAATTTATTTTCCACCAATGTATACAATGAAAATTATTTGATAAAAAAAAGGGTCAAGTCAAAGGGACAAATATTCCAAAGCAGAAGGGGTTACTTATTTGGGATTTAAAATAGGTTTGATTTTGTTTATGAAAATCATTGAAGCTTTTCTAGTGTGCCTTAAATGGACTAGTTTTATAAATTAATTGAGCTAAAGAAGAAGGACAAGGGACCATACTTTCCTTGGAAAATATGCAAGGAAGTAAGGACAAAAATTAAAAGGAGAAAATGGGAAATTTTCCATTTCGTAAGGTGTTTTGGCCACCCAATGCAAAAAACTAACCAACAATAAAGAAATTTTAGGGGCATATAGGTAGGTGGCAGTTGGAGAGGTTGGAAATATTTTGGCATACAAGAGCAATTGTCGAAATGACTATGTAATGGATAAAGGAAAGGACCATTTGAAAAGTTTGGTATGAAAGAGAGAAAATTGTTTTGAAGTTTGGGTCAGATGGAACAAAACAAAAACGAGGGGAGAGGAAGGATACTAAGGAAGGAAAAAAAATGAAAAGAGATATCAATGGGGGATCTCAGAAGTGAAGGAGAAAAGCACATGCAACATGGAAATCAGTTTTTGATTGGCAAGAAAGTGGGGGGAAATTACATGAAGGTGGTGTAGAAATTATACAACATGCATGTATATCTTGGATTCACCCGATCTAACAATGTACTAAAGTTAAATACCGAATCACTTCT
Organism: Pinus albicaulis; assembly: GCA_034641835.2. NCBI lineage: Eukaryota > Viridiplantae > Streptophyta > Pinopsida > Pinales > Pinaceae > Pinus > Pinus albicaulis. Next base: position 1,111,310,034 of record CM076572.1, on the reverse strand, counting down.
ACAAATATTTTGCGTAATTAAAAACAACACAATTTCCAATCACATGAAGAAAAGAAGAAGATCAAAACCACAACACCAGATACTCCCGGAGAAATCTTACTGCTCAAAACCCCTCTACCATATATTGTATATTCCACAAGGAATCATGAAACAATTACATACAAAAATCTAATCACAAGATCTCTCAGTACATCGCTAATTTTCTCACACTGTCATACAAAAATTAGCAAATCCCTTAGCCAATTTACTGCCTCCAGACAACCTGCCTTGCTCACGCAGTTCCTGATGAAAGAAATCCTTAATCACAAATAATTTCATCCTTTTTAAACTGCGTTGAGTATCATGGGCATCCTGTGGTGTTTTAACTACACCTAGGTAGCCTGCTAATATCACAATTGATAGTTACACTTCCCTTTCACCTAGATCTCAATTGGTTCTCCAATGGAACTAACATGCATGCATTTAATAATAGTAAAAACATCAGTTGCATGTGAGACCACTAGATGTGAATTAATTAATATTTAATTCACTTGATCTCTCACTAGTGTATCTGCAGTTACAACTAGCACAAATGACTTTAACTCACTTAACTGAGTTAAACTGATTTACAACTTGCACAACTCATGCACCACTACACTTCCAACTCTATTACAACTAGAATCACTCAGTTACAACTAAATTGAACCTGCATGTCCCACTAACCAACCTCTTAATTCAAAATTCCTTTAGCTAACTGATTTTCCACTTCAATTAACTATTTCCAAGTGCTCATTGAGAATATATTATTGTTTATTTTCCAAATATTATTAAGGGTTAATAATAGTTGACATGCATCTATAAATAGACCTCATCTATAAATAGAATTTTCTCATGCATCTATAAATAGACATCCACCTAAAAATAGCATGTGTGAGCCCCACCTAGTGTAGGTGCTTTATTTTCACTAGGATCAAGGATGTTGTTTCCATATGCCAATTTCATTGTTTCTTGTTGCAAACTGAAACACTCCCTCTCAACAAGAAAGGAATTTCTTTGCATGCGACATGCAACTCCATGCATGTGACATGCAACCCTTGTATGCAATACTTCTCCAGTGTTTCTCACACATGCAACCTTTGCATGCAACACTTCTGAAACTGAATAGCCTCCAAACAACTGAATCAGTATAATGCATCTGTCATCAAAGTCTTCTGACTTCTGTTAGCTACTACACATGTCTTCAGGAACCACTGCGTTGCTGACACCTGCATCCATGCACTCTGAACTTACTGCCCACTCTGATCTGCACTCTAGTATCCAACACTGTCAATTTGCTTTCATATCCTTACGACATTTGACTGCATCAATCCAACTGATCCTGCTACTGCTGCTCTGTGGGTTCATCATAGCTAGGTTCGATTAATGAGATCCACACCATCTCAATTAATCCTGCCACAAAATTTCTTCTTGGGATTATTCATGCATGTCGCCCCACCTCTCACCCCACCTCTCACCTAGTGGTATAACTGCATGCACTCCCTCTGCCCATCTAGCTCGAAATTTATTTGCATGAGTGGTTGCTCCCACTCCATGATCCTCCGCATGTGGCTGCTCCACATCTTGAGGTTCACTCTTGCCTGCATTCAAATCCATCTCCCTCTCAAGATTCAATTGCATGGCTTTCTCACACCTCCCTATGGTTGGAATCTCTGTAGAAATCACATCTACTTCAAATCTATAGAGATTCTTCTGTATCTCCAGCTGTGGCTGCTCCACAACCTTATGAGACTACTTCTCAGGATGCATATTGAGAGTCTCCCTCTCAACCACCAAGTCACTAACCTCTACTTTTCTCCTCAAATCTTTGCATGCATCTTGTACCTCAGTGCATGTAGGTTCTTGGCTCGCGCACATCGTAATTGTCCCGCCGTCGCAAAATTTTCTAGCAAAAGAGCTGATTTTAAATCAATGATACCCCCCTCATCCGATCTCCAATTTGACCGATTTTTTTTTTTTTCAATTTGGGTATTTTTTCGGAAGGAATCCAAATATTCTTTTTTTTTCTAAAAAAAAATCATCAAAATTTTCATATATTCTCTGCAAACTCGCTCACCCAAATAATTCCTGCTCTCATACCATGTAGAAAATTTATAACATAGCTTTGATACCATGTAAAAATTATACAACATGCATGTATATCTTGGATTCACCAAATCTAACAATTTACTAAAGTTGAATATTGAATTGCTTCTACAAATATTATGTGGAATTAAAAACAACACAACTTCCAATCACATGAAGAAAAGAAGAATAGATCAAAACCACAACACCAGATATTCCTAGGGAAAGATTACTGCTCAAAACCCCACTATCATATATTTTATATTCCACAAGGAATCGTGAAACAATTACATACAAAACTCTAATCACAAGAGCTCTCAGTACATCAGCTAATTGTCTCACACTGTCATACAAAAATTGGCAAATCCCTTAACCAATTTACTACCTCCAGACAGCCTAGCCTGCTCACGCAGTTCTTGATGAAAGAAATCCTTAATCACAAATAATTCCAGCCTTCCTCAACTGTGCTGAGTATCATGGATATCCTGTGGTGTTATAATTACACCTGGGGAGCCTGCTAATATCACAACTAATAGTTAAACTTCCCTTTCACCTAGATCTCAACTGGGTCTCCACTAGAACTGACATGCATGCAGTTAATAATAGTAAAAACATCAGTTGCATGTGAGGCCACTACATATGAATTAATTAATATTTAATTCACGTGATCTCTCACTAATATATCTGGAGTTACAACTAGCATAACTGACTTTAACTCACTTAACTGAGTTAAACTGATTTACAACTTGCACAACTCATGCACCACTGCACTTCCAATTCTGTAACAATTAGAATCACTCAGTTACAACTAAAGTGAACCTGCATGTCCCACCAACCAATCTCTTAACTCAAAATTCCTTTAACTAACTGAGTTCCCACTTTAGTTAACTGTTTCCAAGGGCTCATTGAGAATAGGTTATTGTTTATTATCCAACTATTATTAAGGGCTAATAATAGTCGACATGCATCTATAAATAGACCTCATATATAAATAGAATTTTCTCATGCATCTATAAATAGACATCCACCTAAAAATAGCCTATATGTGCCCCACCTAGTGTAGGTGCTTAATTTTCACTAGGATCAAGGATGTTGTTTCCAAATGCCAATTTCGCTATTTCTTGTTGCAAACTTCAACAGGTGGTGAAAGATGGTCTTTTGATTCCCTATTATCTAGAGGGTGGAGATGGTTTTCTTTGGATTTCTTGATGGCCGGGGTGGAGGATTTCTCCTTACATTCTTGAATGGAGGATTTTTGAAGGCCTTCTTTTTATGGTTGTTTTTACAGTGGGTTCGATATTTTCTAGGATGGATATAACCATTGTGTTGTTATTTAAAGGGTGGAGGTAATATATCTTTGGATTCCCTGTGTATTTTTGACTAATTAAATATTTTCAGGGTTTAGGTGGGAGATCCTCTAGAACTCTTGTTTCAATTAGATGTTGGAGATTAATCCCTTGAGAAAAAATCCCCTCAGTTTTTGGAATCTAGCTAAAATGTGAGAGATGCAACTAAGAATTGGTTGCATCTTGTCTATGGTTGTGTGGAGAGTCACCACTCCCCACTTATTTTCCAAATTTCAATTCAATATAATTTTCTTCATTTGTATCATGTGTCATGAAATTTATGTTTATTCTGTTAAGCTAGTAATGTATTGGTTACATTATTGGTGCATGGCTCTCTTGTGGTTACGAGAATGTGAATAAATGATTCATTATGGCTATGGTTTTGTATTAATGTGATCTATGCAAGGAAATTATATATATATATATATATATAGCTGTTATATGCACAGGTTAAATACAATTATGTTTTTGGTGTGAGTGAACACCAAGGGAAGGTATAACAACCTATGTTAATTTAATTACACATTGAATTTAACCAATGATGACTCAAAGATGTTAGGGCTTGCAAAGGATAAATCTATGTCAACCTTCTTGCACTAGTAATTTCATTAGCATGATTGGTATTATGAGTCAGGTATAAGACTTATTGAAATGAATGTAAAAATGAATAGAATTTTCATACTAATGGTTGTGTGCAAGAAGGAGAATATATATATATAAACATAGTGTAGTTGAGTTGTTGAGATTCTGGGCTTAATTCATAATTTATTTAGCCATGGTTATAGACATATTTAATTTGTTATGTTAGTGGTGTAAAGTCTAAATACTACAATTCAAATGGCCTTGGTTATATTGAATAGAATGTAAAGCAGGAGTGCACCTCTTGAACCTGTCTTATGTACAATAATTTTTCCTTAAGCCTGAAGAATAAAATATGATTCTGCATGTTCATAATTCGATACCCCTATATGCTACTCATATCATCTGGTTAAAGTAGTCCACGTCGATATAGAATACTTGTTTAATTATATTCTATGCATTCCATAGTTTGGTGTAGGGAGAGTTAAGTCCACACCCTGTGCATTGATAATTGTGTATATGTATACACACACTCACACACACATGTGGGCATGTGTACACCAAATGTACATGAAGTCCATAGGGTTTATTTTCATGTGGCGGGGAGAAACCAGCACCAAGTCTAGAGGTTAAAGTTCGACCCCGTGCACATGAATATTTGAAGGCCTTAACATTGGGGGCCAGGTCATGGACTTATATAACAATATATCGTGACTAATGGTGAAATGTTGGGCTCAAATATATGGCAGAGTTTTTTCGATGGAATCGACAGTCGATAAGCCCAGTGGGGCCTTTCCCCCGTGACATTAGCAAGGGGAGGTGGAGTCCTGCTTGAATCACAGCCTTTGAATGAGTCTTCCAAAATCGATGTTCAAGGAAAATAGTGCCCTTCCCCCCAATGACATTAGTAAGGGGAGGGGAAGTCCCAATTAAATCGTAGTCATTGAATGAGTCTTCTGAAATTGACAGTTAGGGACAATAGCACCCTTCCCTCCCCGTGACATCAACAGGGGGGGCATCACACAATTGAGTTTATACCGTAAAATGGTTTAAGTCGCGGGGAACTGTCGGACCTCCACCCTATAACCATGAAGTGGAATTATAACAATATCACACCGGTAATGACAGTGAGGGGGGTTCGATCTTTTGATTACATTTGTTGATAGAGTCATTTAATCTGGTATGTTGGATGGAGGAGGATGGTAAGGGATGGGTCCATAATTAAACATATGAGAGCATCATTGGTTAAATTCTTGAGCTATATATATATATATATATATATATGGAAAATGTGACCACATGTGGCATTGGAATGTAACTTAAGGTACATGGTAATGAGGCATACCACTTATTAAAGTAACCCTAGGTTCTCAAGGGCCTCTATTGTGTCCTAGTGTAGCGATATGCCATGTGGGTGCCATGTGCCAGGATAAGTGATGTGGTAATTTTGAACTAATGAGACTTTAAAGTATCATAATTTTCAAGCCTAGAGTCTGATTGGGACCAAATTTATATCATCGAAGAAGTATTGTTGAGATAAATATGATGATGACATCCAAATTTAGTTTCGAAACTTGGCATAAGTAAAAATAATTTACCCCATTTCCCTAACTGTACCAGGGAATCTAGGTTATCATTGTAAATACACTCCTAAGGGTAAGGGGGTGTGTTTACACCTATCATGTGCCTTGAGCATCTGATATCAACATACCATTAGCTCTCTTTATTTTGAGCATATAGTGAAAATCCACATTCTTCCTATTTTTCTTGCTTCCTTTTCCATACATTTTTATATTATTTTTTCTCATTTTGTTGAGGAACCCTTATTGTGTTGCTTCTACAATCACTTGCCTTGTAACCATAGTTATTGAACTTATAGCATTCATCGTGATCCCATAATGAGGGAAATGAATTGTAATTTCTAACAACATTCTCCTTAAAACTCCTATATTTGTTGTTCACATAACCATTCTTTGAAGGCTTAGAGGATTCTCCATACCTATATCTCATATAATCATTTCTTACATAAAATCTACAATTCATTTCTTTATGATTAAAATTAATACAAGCGAAGCAATATGCTAAGAAGAGATTTTGATACCTAGATGTGAAAAGCCTTCTTGGAAAATAGTTCTTTTTTACCTAGTCTAGTTGTCCTTGTGAGGAAACTCAAGTCTCTAATGGTCCTTAAGTCCATTTCTAGTGTTTCTTGTATTGTTGATAAATCATTTTGATAAGCCATGTCTCTACTAGTCCTCGCCTCCTTTATTATTGCTACTTTAATTGTTGATAGGACTTTTAAGCACCTCCAATTTTTGAATTCACAAGTATACTGAGAAGGGACTATGAATTAGTATAAGAAAAAATTACTTATTTAAACACTCAAGAATCATAAGAAAGCAATCTCATAACTAGTTCATGAAACACAATATATTTTTGGAAACCATTTCAAATAAAAACCACAAAATTTCTTTATATATTAGATCTTTGTATGCACCCACCTACAGAAGAAACTAATCCCCTATATTTCACACATTTGTAGGAACTAACCTATTGGAGACACCAATCCCTAAAATTCAAGGATTCGATGGCACCAACCTACTGGAAACTCCAATCCCTTATATTAAAATTTTTTGTAGCAACCAACCTACTAGAGACAACAATATCCTCTATTATATTCCCTATAATCTATTTTAAAATGGTACGCTCTGTTTCCATGAATTCTACTCTAATATATATCTTTGTGCATTCACCTTTTGTTGTGTTACTTTGAACCAAGAACTCCCTTCAACCCAAACATTTAGAACTACTCTATACCATCATAATATTTTTCCTCCAACTCACACTTTTAAAATAGCTCCTTCCTTCAACCCAAACATTCAAAACTATTCTTTAGCGGTGTAATATTTTCTTCCTTCAGCTCAAACTTTCAGAATAGGAACTTTCTTCAACCCACTTTCAAAGAATTAGTCTTCATAGAAATAAGCGCTAATTACTAGCAACATCATGAAATCGACAAAACTTTAAAGCCCCATTTCTAAACATATATACTACATGTAACCTTGTGTTATTCCCTCATGCTTACCATAATACTAAGATATCATGAGAAATCCCCAAATTGTTAACAAACAAAGTTTCTACAAAAAAACCTACTTTCGGTCCTCGAGATAATAATTATTTTTATCAATTGTTTTTAATTCCTCCATCATTTAATAGCTATGTCCACTCATATATCAAGACACTATATGGTTGGATGAACACTACACTTCTTACTCTCTCGTTTTAGAACTGTCCCAAGCTATAGACTTACACTTACTGGAAATATCTAGAAATACTTACAATTTCACTAGAATATATAGAAATACCCAAAATTTGCATAACATTAAAAATAGCCACAAAAAACAAGACTTCTAGGGCATGTAAGAAGGAAAATGTTTCTATTAACTTTAGTTGATTTTTTTAGTCAGTTGACGAGCTTGGGCACTGCGATATTGAGATAATTGTAACACTATGTTATGATCAAACTCTCGATATGACAATATGTCAAGGATCCTCAAGCCCCCAAGCGTTATAACCCAGAGCCTCCATGACTAAGCACTACAATAGAGGCCTTACAAGATGTTGGGAAATTAGAGAACTACAACACTGAACTTTTTATAAAAACTTTAGATGGGATATTCCAACGGCCTTTATCCCTCAAGTGCTACACACAAGCACCCTATGAATAAGATTTGTGACCACAGGGCTCCAGGTATCGAGATACTGCAGTACTTTATAACTTTGATTTAAAAATATGTCCAAGTAGGAAATTTGTTAAGGGGCTTAAACCCTTTAATGATAGCCCTAAGCACGCAATGACTAAGGGTTGTGATAGGTGGTTGACCAGGTATCGAAATATCAATGATACTATAGAAGGTGTGGCTTAATAATACCCTTGGTACATTTTTATGCCAAGGGCCTTAAGCCCTTAGGTAATGTTGTAGCCGCTACAACACCACCCAAAATTTTGGGTATATTTAAAATTTCGGGTTCCCCCTTTGCTCGCTTAGGTGTTGGAGTCTTTAACCCGATCTGCAATCAACTACATCCCAGTGACCTATCCCCAACCCCTCATGAGTTGTCTCGCCATCATGATCGGATGTCCTTATTGCAATCACGTCATATGCGGGAGGGATCATCTAGCGTACACCCGAACACGCTTATCGCAGTCACGCCTTATGTAATAAGATTGACATGCATATGTTTGAATAAGAACCTGTCTTGTATCGATCATTAATAGCTCCCTCGCCATTGGTCATTAAGCAAGTTGTTTGAATACCTCTCTTATGCTCATTGGTCTCATATGTTTTATCTAGGGACACCTTTCGCGAAGAATAACTATGAACTAATTAATGTGATGTGTTTATGCAGGTCAATCCCCGACAAATAAACTCATCAATGATTTTCATGGCACTGAGGGAATAAGATTAAGCTCAATGACAAGGATGCACCCACAAGTGTGGTGAAAGAGAAAGTTAACATTTTCAGAGGGATGATGATGTGTCGTGTGTTCATTCCCTCAAAGAAACAAGGAGGCACTGGGCACCAGGAAAATCTTATTGATAACACCGTTGATATTAAAAGATAAGGGTTTCTCGCGTCATTAACGGAGGTGCCATCTCAAGAACGCACATTTTGATGTTGGCAAGACAATGACGCAACAAAAGGGGTTTCTTCTATCTTCCGCAGTTGAATAAAATGGTTCACGAGTTTGAAATGCGTCTTGATAAGCATCGAAGAGGTCATCACTGTCAATTTGGTGATTCAATTTGAATTTGCTCCTTTCAGTACCTCCTCATCCATCGAAGTATAGAGGTAGAGATGATTGCTCAGGAAATGGGTGCATTAATAGTGTTGGCGCAATTTCAAATATCTAAATGTACCTTTGAGAAGCAAGTTGTTGTCAGACCCCAAGCTACAAGGCAAGCGCCAATGTGTGGACCAAAGTTATGGTTTATACAATTTAACCAAGGTAAAATCATATGGGTTCAAAGCCATAAGAAATGGCGGAGCAAAACCATGTCAAGACATTATGAAGTGGCACACATTCGATCGAAGTGGTGTTGTATATGAAACCAAGGCGCCAACCACATGGTTTTAAAACCATGAAGGTTAAAGGAACGATATCATGTGAACTCAAATATCGAAACCTATCTTTAAAGGGTGAGGCAGAGTTTGATTCTTTAGAGGAGATATAAAATATGTGGGCAAAAGGGTGTTTTTTAAAACATGAAGTCAAATGTTCCAATGGTGGGTTTCAATCTATCATGAAACATTTGGAACGTATACATATATAATGGTCAAAGTTCTTTGTTTTGTTTTTAAAACGTAAGCGCGTTGCATGGTTGAGCAAATACTCTTGGTCTTGGTGCGAATTGCAACATGGAACAAGACATTTTATAAACCCATCGCGGGAACGTTGTAACGTGGCGCATTGGTGGTCAAAGCGACATGGACACGTAGCCAACGTCGATAACAGTCAAAGAGTTTCATTCAAAGCGTGGAGCCAAAGGCTCATGTATGGACGCAATTCTTCCATGATCTACGTGTGAGGTGAATGTATAGCGGTATGTAAAGGTTCGACGGTAAATGTGTGAGAAAAAGAATATTGTGCAGTGGTCAAATATCATGATAAACGGTGGAACAGATGTTGCATGTACACGTTGCATGGAGCCCATATGGACGATGCGCGCAGTTTTAATTTATGATAAAGCATGAGAGGCAGATGTAAGGGAGTGGTCGACTTCACATTTAAAATAGCGGATCACAACTATGTGAAGACACGTTGCGCGGAGCCAACGTTCAAAGTCGTTTCATAGAGCCAACGTGCTATATTTACATGGAGCCAAATGAATTTTATATGCATATGTGGCAGTCAAACCATTCGACTAAAACGTAGAGCAAAACTATGTCCACACGTACAATTGGACGCTAACGTTTCAATGACGGATGTTTCAAAATATGGTAAAGCGCTGGAGTGGATATATGAAAGCGCAAGCATTACAACTAACTCATTGCGGCGTTGTGCATGATTGAGAAGATATATTGAAACTTGTTTTTAAAGCGAAGGTTCGACAGCAGGTTTTCGAATTGCAGTATTGCATTGAACGTAAATACTATAAGGTCTGAAGATGTCTCACTCATGAAAGGCTACTGCCAGTGGCGGAAGATCCAGCAAATAGACTTGCATTTGATGTTCAGGTTGTCAATTGATATGACTTCCACAGGAAACAAACCACGCTCAAATCTTATCTTTTGGCAAATCGACATATCCAGAAAATATATTGTTTTCGATCGAAGTTTACGTTAAAAGCATGGAGCTGATGTGCTGACAGTCCAAACTGCATAGATTGATTTTTCACGTGTTTGACTCAAATTCTGCATGGCAACCGTTGTAAAAGACCATAATGTAATTCGTTACAAATAAAGCATGGACCGAAAAGCCAGCGCCATAAAAGGCATGTTGCGCTACACTTGCAGAGAGGCGGATAAGATCTGATTTTCACAGCCTCGACAGCAATATTCTAGGAGACAATCATGCTGCAAATCTACTATTAGCAACCTGCTGCGCTGGTCACATTTAGTAATAGTCCATTATCACTGGATCAGTGTTTCAGTGGAGGCGGCAGTGTCTGCCATTACCCAGCGTGAATGAAGCTGTGACAGCATGGAAAGTGGCATGCAGTGCCATCCTGAATGCATGCACACGGATTCAGCTGTATTGGTTTTGTTATTGCAGTAGGATGCAGATCCGCCAGGGAAGAGCGAAACGCTCCATCGAACTATGCAGTAACAACTGTGGAACATTATTTCCAAAGTAAAAATCCCTCCATACAGTCGATGAGACATGTGTTATTACAGGATAAAAGTTCCGCCTTGAAGGTTATATCGAAGATGCTGATTCGCTCCACACAATAGATGAGACATGTGCTATTACAGGGAGGAACCACTCTGTTTGCACATAAGAGCCAAGGTTTTCCTCAGCAAACAAGGAGACATCTTCAAAACAAGCAGATGCTGGCGAAACTCCAAAGAACTCGCAGATCTGGCGAGGTCGCAGGTCGCACGTCTGCCAAAGTTGCGAGGTCGCAAAGCCCAGAAGGTCGCAGGTCGCGTGTCTTTGATTTTTTCGCCTTTTGCGACCCTGCGACCCTGCGACCTAGTCGCAAGGTCGCAAGGTCGCATATCTCTGATTTTTCCGCATTTTGCGACCCTACGACCCAGCGACCTAGTCGTAAGGTCGCAAGGTCGCATATCTCTGGGTTTTCCGCCTTTTGCGACCTCGCGACCCAGCGACCTAGTCGCAAGGTCGCAAGGTCGCATTTCCTTGGTTTTCCACCTTTTGCGACCCTGCGACCCGGCGACCTATTCGCAAGGTCGCAAGGTCGCATTTCCTTGGTTTTCCACCTTTTGTGACCTTGCGACCCAGCGACCTAGTCGCAAGGTCGCAAGGTCGCATCCTCTCATTTTCTTGCAACTTGCGACCCCGCGACCCAGGCAGGTCGCAGATCGCAAAAGCGGCCCAGGTCACAGGTCGCAACAGTGGCTCAGGTCGCATGTCGCAAAAGTAGACTAGGTCGCAAGGCAGCCCAACGGTCAGGAAGATGAAAGATCAAGGAAGCCCGAAGGGCAGTTTCTGCATTATAAATACTCCTACGGGAGCTTGTAAAAGGTGCTTTTATTTTTTGGAAACTCAAGAGCTACATGCAATTGTATTGAAAGATTCTACACTTGAGCATATGAATATAGATTCTTGTTAAAACACCCTATGGTTATGATGTGTTTTGCTGTGCGAACACTGTGTGTATTCCTTGTACAGTTTCAGAATATCCTATGATTAATGAAGCTGCACTCTTCATGTCATCATTTATGCGTCATGGCTATCTGTGTTGTATCAATGATGTTCATTTTATCATCTATTCTATTAATGAATGTTAATGAAATATTTTGTTAGCATTTCGTTTTATCTTTCAAGAAGTAAAGAGGTATCTTATCATAAAGAACTATTTCTTTTGTGATCAGACTACCTTACAAGCATTACCCCACAAAAGATGTGTTGCTAATGACATCTCTTGAGGTGTACGTGCTTTATCTATAATCTTGCTACGCATAGTGTTTGATTCGTGTTTAATACATCAATCCTGTATTCTGTATCATGTGAATAAGTGTATGTCCGCAGGTTCAAACAGGTTCTTTTGAGACCGAAGGGAAGTCATCTTAAGTGGTAGCCGGACCCACACCCCGGACGGGATCCCTACTCCAAATGGTTTAAGGTCTAATTGGGACTTTCTACCGGGGAGATCCCCTACTGTTGGCCGGACAAATTTTCCCGTCAACAGGTAATAAACTAAGCACATTTGTGACTAGGGTTTGTGACTAGGAGAAACAATATATTGGGATATCAATAAATTCAAAACATATTTATATAAAAAGTCTAATACACCAAGGTTTTGGTAGATAGAATTTTTATTAACAACAAATTTTCCATCTATTAATTAATGGCATTGACTAAGAACTTTTAATTTGTGAGTTCTTTCATGCTCTAATGGAAATTTTAGGTTTTTTGAATTTTTCAACTAGCATATTTCACGACTTATATCCCTTCTATGCTTCAAACCTTAGCTCACGCCTCAAACTTCTAATTGTGCTTGAAGCCTCCTCACCACCACTCCTTGCACCCAATCCTTGCCCCAAATCACATTATCACATGTTCTTGATCCTTTCTAATGTGCTCATTGATCCATTTATTTACATAAATTTTGGTTCAAACCTTTGCTAAGACAACTTGATATGCACTACCTTCAACTCCCCTAAGCCAACTTGAGATCTTGGCTTAGTCAACATGTAAAAGGGTCTTCACCAAAGCGTTTTCATAAATGACAGCATTACAACACTAAATACCAGCTAGATCAAATGGGATAATAGGATATATAGTTCAAAATATTATTTCAAGACCTTTCCAATGGTGTATGGCACTCCCTCATAGGAATGAGGAGATATGAAATATTTTTTCAAGTTGGCCAACCAAAAATCACAAGTTGGAATAGCCAGTTGTATAATTCAAACCCATAATTGATTATAGAAACAATATAAATTAATGATATGAGTGCATATGAATATCATCGGAGCAATAAGATATTGAAGGTGCACAACATAAGCTAGTGTAGGTTTTAACCCTATATAAAAATTTCCTTCAAACAAATTGTTAAGACAGAAAAATATACAATGGCGAGAACATAAAATATACATAGGGGTTAAAACGTGAAGTTGGGTTACACTTTTGTGAGAATTGGGGGTGGAAATTTTTTTTTCGGCAATAGTTCGGCCGAACTTTATGAGAAAGTTAGGCCAAACTTGTTCTGCCATTTAGATTGACGGCACACTGACAGCGTGGGCAAACAGAATTTTTTCCGGAGATGGGAAAACCGGAAACAACAGTTCGGCCAAACGTCTAAAATAGTTCGGCTGAACTATTACTTATAAATATATCGCCCGCGAATTGTTTTCTTTTCGCACGACTTTGTATCTATGTTGCTCCGCGTTTGTTGAATTGCTCTGGTGATCTATTCGTGCTGCTCTGTTTCTTCTCTGTTTTTGTTTGCGCGGCTTTGTATCTTTGTTGCTTCGCATTTTTTGAATTGCTCTGGTGCTCTGTTCGCGCTGCTTTTCTTCTCTATTTCTATTCGCGCGGCTTTGTATCTCTGTTTCTTCCCGTTTTTTGAATTTTTCTGGTGCTTTGTTCGTGCTGCTCTGTTTCTTCTTTGTTTCTATTTCCGCGCATCTTTCTTCGGGTTCGTTGAATTTCTACGGCGCTGCTGCTTCTCTAGTGCTGTGAACCACCAGGTAATCGTTATGGCTTTCTGCAATTTTTTTTTATTGTTATCGTAAATTATATTTTCTGATATAATTAACATTTTTTTTTTGTGTTGTTTATAGGTTGTCGAATTTCTCTGGTGTTGCTACCCTGTTGTTGTTAATCTTCGGCGACGTTAAGCAAACCACCAGGTATTTAGATCATATCCTTCATATACTCCAGTTCTTCCGGAAAATAAAAAATAGTAGTATACTAAGACAAAATATCATCTTGGCCTCCCAAAATGTACTCTACCAGTAGCCTTCCAGTGTTGAAGCCGTCACACCAAAACCTGAAGGGTATCATTCACTATGGCCGAAAACACCTGTGACCTACCATAAAGCATTGAAGCTATCGCTGTGTGGTCCAAGACTTCTATGTATAAACCGGTGCTCCCTACAGCAAGCTCATCATTTGCAAGAAAAACTCAGAAATATAACAGAACATCTTCCTACCACCAAAGCCTGTAAGGAATCAATCTTTGTGGCCGAAGAACCTATGACCTGTCAGAAGAGGAAATAGGATGGTATAAATTGAAATAACCTTTATGAAAAATTAATCATACCTTTGGCCTCTTCACCTTCTAGATTAATAAATTCATAAAACATCTATCCAAAATTCAGAGTTTACAGTTTGCAGTTTGGTTATGCAACAAGTGGTTACAGTTCTTAGGTTATGCAATAAGTGGTTACAATCTTTGTGGCTGAAGAACATGTGACCTATCAGAAAAGGAAATAGGATGGTATAAAGTGAAAGAACCTTTATGAAAAATTGATCATACCTTTGACCTCTTCACCTTCTGGATCAATAAATTCATAAAAAATATGTCCAAAATTTGCAGTTTTCAGTTTGCTGTTTGGTTATGCAACAAGTGGTTACAGTTCTTAGGTTATGCAACAAGTGGTTACAGTTTTGTCCATAACTTAAAATTCATTTAAGTTTGCAGTTTGGTATCCAACAAGTGGTTATAGTTCTTAGGTTACAATATGTGTTAGAGACTTGTATTATGCAGTCAAAGTCATGTGCCCAATTTATCAAATAGATTATAGAATCTATATATTAGAAACTCGAAACTTGAAACTTGTAAATTTCAGTTATTTTAGAAGCTCAAAACTCGAAACTTGAAAGTTGTAAATTTATATTGATTCCTTGTTTGCTTTTATATCTTAGAACCATTTTCATATTTACACAAATATCAGAACTGATTATTTATTAAACTACATATCTTCATATAGTACTTGCAAATAGTATGGTGGAAATGTGGATCTCATGACTCTTCATAATGTAAAACATGTAAAACACTCAAGAATTAGCCATAAAAGTTTCCCATTGAAACCATAAGTGATTTAATACAAAACATAGGTTTAAATAACCTAAGAGTAAATGCCCCTACAATTTAATCAATCTCTTGAATAGTTTTAAATAGAAGTTTTTCATTTTCATATCCATGGACTCAAACAATGGGAGAGAAAACCTTTTATATTCAATGTACATGTAAAACACAAATTAGCCATATCTCTAGAATAGATCTAAATAGAAGTTTTTCATTTTCATATCCATGGTCTCAAACAATGAGAGAGAAAAAAACCTTTTATGTTCAACATGTAAAACACTTGAATTAGCCATAAAAGTTTCCCATTGAAACCATAAGTGATTTAATACAAAACATAGGTTTTAACCTAAGAGTAAATGCCCCTACAAGTCATTCAACATGTAAAACACTTGAATTAGCCATAAAAGTTTCCCATTGAAACCATAAGTGATTTGATACAAAAAATAGGTTTCAACCTACGAGTAAATGCCCCTACAAGTCAATCAATCACTTGAATAGTTTTAAATATCTTGAAGTTTTTCATTTTCATATCTATGGTCTCAAACAATGAGATAAAAATCCTTTTATATTCAATGTATGTAAAACACAAATTAGGCATATCTCTAGAATAGATCTAAATAGAAGTTTTTCATTTTCATATCCATGGTCTCAAACAATGAGAGAGAAAAAAACCTTTTATATTCAACATGTAAAACACTTGAATTAGCCATAAAAGTTTCCCAGTGAAACCATAAGTGAATTGATACAAAACATAGGTTTTAACCTAGAAGAGTAAATGCCCCTACAAGTCAATCAATCTCTTGAATAGTTTTAAATATCTAGAAGTTTTTCATTTTCATATCCATGGTCTCAAACAATGAGAGAAAAAACCTTTTATGTTCAATGTATGTAAAACACAAATTAGCCATATCTCTAGAATATATCTAAATAGAAGTTTTTCATTTTCATAGCCATGGTCTCAAACAATGACAGAGAAAAAAACCTTTTATATTTAGCATGTAAAACACTTGAATCAGCCATAAATGTTTCCCATTCAAGCCATAAGTGATTTGATACAAAACATAGGTTTTAACCTAAGAGTAAATGCCCCTACAAGTCAGTCAATATCTCGAATAGTTTTAAACCTCTAGAACTTTTTCATTTTCATATGCATGGTCTCAAAAAATGAGAGAAAAAACCTTTTAGATCAGCATAAACACTTTAGAATGGTGCCATGGTGTTTCCTATTTGAAACACAAGATATTTTGATGTAAAATGATAGAGCTGAATCCAGAGTAATGCTCCACAAGTCTAAGAATCATGAACTTCAATAGTTTTAAATATTCAGAGTTTAGCTTATATCATATGCCAACAATGATATGTCCCTTTTTATGGTCAATGTATGTAAAACACAAATTAGCCACATTCAGAATGATATAAATAGCCATTTTCATATCCATGGTCTCAAACAATGAGAGAAAACATTTTATATTCAACATGTAAAACACTCTCGATAGCCATAAAAGTTTCCCCATTGAAACCAAGTTTACTTGATACAAAAACATAGGCTTAAATAAATCTGAAGAGCAAATGCCCCCACAAAGCCAAATCAATCTCGAGGTTTTAAATATCTAGAATTTTTTCATTTTCATAGCCAGGGACTCAAACAATGAGAGAAAAAACATTTTATATTCAATGTACATGTAAAATACAAATTAGCCATATCTCTAGAATAGATCTAAATAGAAGTTTTTCATTCTCATATCCATGGTCTCAAACAATGAGAGAGAAAAAAAACTTTTATATTCAACATGAAAAATACCTGAATTAGCCATAGAATTTTCCCATTGAAACCATAAGTGATTTGATACAAAACATAGGTTTTAACATAGTTTTTAACCTAAGAGTCAATGTATGTAAAACACAAATTAGCCATAGCTCTAGAGAATAGATCTAAATAGAAGTTTTTCATTTTCATATCTATGGTCTCAAAAAATGAGAGAGAAAAAAAAAACTTTTATATTCAACATGTATATAACTTATTTAGAAACAAAAAGTAATTTAATACAAAACATAAGTTTTAACCAATTATATAGTTTTTCATTTTCATATCCATGGTCTCAAACAATGAGAGAGAAAAAACATTTTATATTCAACATGTAAAAAAAAAAATCGCCATAAAAGTTTCCCACTGAAACCAAAAGTGATTTGATACAAAACATATAGGTTTTAAAACCTAATCTAGTAAATTCCCCTATATTCAATCTTTAGAATAGATCTAATTAGAATTTTTTCATTTTCATCCAAGTTCTACAAAGTTAGTAGTACATTTAATGTAGCCTGATCTCATCTTTTACGAAAGGTGATGTTAGACTTGTATAAATGCCCCAATCAATCTTTGGAATAGATCTAAATTCCCCCTACAAATAACATGTATATAGTATTTAGAAACAAAAAGTAATTTGATACAAAACATAGTTTTTAACCAAGTATATAGTTTTTCATTTTCATATCCATGGTCTCAAACAATGAAAGAGAAAACCTTTTTATATTCAACATGTAAAACACAAATTAGCCATAAAAGTTTTCCATTGAAACCAAAAAGGGATTGATACAAAACATAGGTTTTAAAACCTAATCTAGTAAATTCCCCTATATTCAATCTTTAGAATAGATCTAATTAGAATTTTTTCATTTTCATGTCCGTGGTAGTTCTATAGGCAGATTCTGTAAAGGGCCAGGTAGCCTCTGGATCTGATCTTTTATGAAAGGTGACATATCTAGTAAATGCCCCTACACACTGGAATATCTAAATGCCCCTATTAAAGGAATGGCAGAGGTGTATTTGAAACAAAAAGTACTGATACAAACATAGGTTTTAACCAAGTATATAGTTTTTCATTTTCATATCCATGGTCTCAAACAATGAGAGAGAAAAACCTTTTATATTCAACATGTAAAACACAAATTAGCCATAAAAGTTTCCCATTGAACCAAAAGTGATTTGATACGAAACATATAGGTTTTAAAACCTAATCTAGTAAATGCCCCTATATTCAATCTTTAGAATATCTATCTAATTAGAATTTTTTCATTTTCATATCCATGGTAGTTCTATAGGCAAAGTCTGTAAAGGGCCAGGTAGCCTTTGGATCTCATCTTTTATGAAAGGTGACATATCTAGAAAATGCCCCTACAGTCAATCTCTGGAATAGATCTAAATATAAGTTTTTCATTTCGCCCATGCATTTACAATAAATGTCAATAAATAATATATATAAATTTTTATTCAATTTGTTATTTAGGGATAAGAAAACCATTAAATATGGTTGAAAAATGGAAACTATGCATAGAAGTTTCTTGCTATCCCAATCTAGGGAATGCAGTGATTACATATGTGCTCCAATATTGCGACTAACAAAGTCGTCCAATTAGTTTTAAGACGCTCTTCTTCAAAAATTCTTGAGATTCATCTCTTAAAGATGAATTAGTGTTGAGACACTCTCCTTCAAAATGTATTCATCGACATAATTTGTTTACACTTTAAATTAAACATTAATTTTCTAAACTTTATCTTGAATTTAATTTAAATTAGTTATTTAAAAAATTGTTTGTTAATGTCCACCATAGATATATATATCATGGAGGATGAATGATGAAGATCAACAAAATCTCATATCTCTACGAGAGGGGAGGATCAGGGATCGGGATCGAGAGATGTTCATGGTAAATTTAAATATAATCTTAAATCTCCATACATGTGTGTACATATGGAATTGATTTTTTATCAACTTTGTGAGTTAAACTAGTTGTTAAAATAAGTTTCATTTTTTATTTTTTAGGAGCTAATAAGAAGAGAAGGGTCTCTACTCTAGCCATGGATGCCTAGTGTTCACCCAGTTGTGGTATGGTTTGAACAAAATTTAATCAATGAATATGTACGTGTGTATTTATATGTACATGAATGTATTTTTCAATTGATTATAAATTCGTATTTTTTTATTAAGCTTCTCTCTCCTCTCGAGAGGTTGGTGGTGGTTCAAATCCCCTTAGAGGGCCATTGATAAGTGGTAGCAGGTTGAGTGAAGGGGGTGATATTTATTCTCTCGGAGGCCAATCAATGGCTAGTGATGCTGGTTCTCAGCAGGGTCATTCTAGGTCTCAATAGTTTCAGGGTGGAGAATCTGCTAACCAACCACGTCGAGGTTGCCATCAATTTCAATATTTTTTTCATTGAATTTGTAAAAAAAAATTTACATGTGTTTTTTCTAATATACAAAATTTAATATATATTGATGCAGAGACTGAAAATGTTCCAAATATTGGTCAAAATAGACGCAGGGCAGAATGCTACATTCAAAAAGAAGGTTTTCTACCCACCACAACTTATCCGGCCGACATTTCTGATACACCATAGGAAAGAAACATGGCACAATGCACCTTAGAAAAGTGTCAACAACTTCATGCAAAATTGCAGAGAGATCTTGTGGCTTTGACTCTACCTGCTGAGATTTGACAAAGCCTCAAAATAGTTACACATTCATTGGACAAAATAGTAAATGTGTACAAAAATCTTGGGCCAACAACTAATACATTTTTAGAAGTCATGAGAAAGAGAAAGGAAACAGTAATGGGTCCCGAAAAATGGGAGGATGCAAAACAAAGAGTTACAAGAGATATGGTGAAGTCGATGTTTAATTTTACGGAAGGGCCAAAAAGAAAAATGTTGAAGGTGTGATATCTCAAGCACCCAAATATAGCTCACTTTTTGTATGATAGGCACCTTGCGACCTATAGAAGGTTCCCATGGAACGACGAGGTTCTTGTTTATTTTGCACAATTGTTTTACGATTTTTTTTTTGAATATGAAACCCAACTACAATGACCTTCCGTCAGAATTTTTTGGTTCAAGGAAAGGTCGATTGTATGACCGTAAGGGCGCTAAGCGAGATGTCGAGTTGCCTCACCTTGAGCCACCATTGGTGAGTCAACCTTTTTCGGGTCAAAAATCTGCGGTCAGAGATGGATGTGACTTCTCAAATATGTCGAGAAGCAGGGGATGTCATGATCGATAATGTTTATAATGTATTGGGTGGAGTTGATGTTTGTCTAAATCGACAAAGAGGACATGAAAAGACACGTGCCAATTTTTTGTATTGTACAGATGAAGAGATTGACAACATGAATTTTGAAGATCTTCAAATATATGCAAAGAATTGTCGCAATGGTTTTCAAGACCTAATTCTTCATGAGGAAGAGGGCACGGGAACAGTATGTGTTAATGACCTTAGGGTTCAATTATTTTAACACATACATGTGTACAATTTGTAATAAATACATGTGTATGTAGATGTATACATTTATTTGTATGTACATTAATCTAACAAAAATGTATCATTCTATGTTAAAACACCATTTGCAGTTGTCACGCATGATGACTGACGAAAATTTTAATATCACATTCGGGACTTCTGGTTCAAACAATGCAGATGGGTCTCACCATCAAGATATGTTGGAAAACGTTAGTGTTTTTTAAGTGATATTTTTAAAATAAATAATTGTGCACACATGTATATGTGTATGTATATATAATAATAAAATGTTTTAACAGATTATGATTCCATCCGATGTTTTTGGGATGGTGGTACCTTCTTCTTCCTTGGGAGATGTACCTTCTACTTCCTTAGGAGATGTGCCACATCCACAACAAGTATGGAAAATTTTTCACTTTTAAAATTTATGTTTTTAAGTTATATATATATATATATATATATATATTCCACCTCAAAAAGTTCCATTAAATATATATATATATTGAGTTATTTTAAATTTTTTTAATTTTAGGTTCTTGGAGATTTTCATTTGGAGCCTCTCTTAGGAGATGTCGCAAATTTTCCTGCAGAAGTATTAAATTTTTCACTTATATATATATGTTCTTTTAATTTAGTTATAATTTATAAATTGTTGTTTATTTATGTTTTATTATAAATTGAGATCTTGATCTTGAGTTATTTTATACTTTTAAAATTTTGAATTTTAATTTCTTATAGAATATTTCTTTAATCCACGAACTCTAGCGACGGAGATAGGAACATCAACACCATTTTGACCATTTGAACAAGTTGTCTGATTTTTTTTTTTTAATTATTGAAAATAAGTTTATATATGTACACGTGCATTTTCATCTGAAATTTTTTAATATATATATAACTATACATGTAAATTGTACAGTTTACCATTGCAGATGTTCTCATGGGGGGGGGGAGGGACTTGTAGCAGGTGAACAAATGGAGAGGGAACCTCATGAGGTATTGCATGATTTTTTTTTTACATGAAGTTCTATATGCATTCTCACTCATTTTTAAAACATTAAATTTTAGTGTTTGTACATGTGCATTGTGTACAGGTTTCCCATGCTTCACATTATAGTGCGCGGATTGAGACCCTGATAGGAAAAACGCTACATCCATCTCTATTTGATGGACATGATTTGTAGATTTGATTTCAAGACTTAGATAGTCTTAAATTTACTTTTTTATATATTATCTCTAGATGCATTGTCATATATATATATATATATATAACTTGATACTTGTGAGATCTACAATTTTTGGACATATTCTATTACAGTGTTAATATAATTTGTTTTGTTCCAAAAAGTGAAGTTTTAGATGGTTTTAGTACTTTGGCATGTGAATGTGAAGTAATGTTGTTATATAATTTGTTTGATTTTTAAAACTTTTAAGTTTTGGATAATTGAACTACTAGTAATGTTGTCATCTATAAATTAATGTTTTTCTTCTGAACTACATTTGGCATGTTATGTAATGATGTGTTATAATTTTTTTTGTTTTTAAAATTTAAGTTTTGGATGCTTGAAGTACATTTGGCATGTGAAGTAATGTTGTGATCTATAATTTTTTTTTAAATTAAAAGTTAAGTTTTGGATGGTTTCAATCTACATTTGGCATGTGATATTTAATGTTAAATGTTTAATGTTTTTATTGGATAGTTGAACTATAATTGGCATGGCATGTGAAGTAATGTTACATGATATATATCAAAAAAAATTTAAAACTCAAGTTTTGGATGGTTTCAATCTACATTTGGCATGTGATATTTAATGTTAAATGTTTAATGTTTTTATTGGATAGTCAAGATCTACAATTGGTATGGCATATGAAGTAATACGTGCATGTGAAGTAATGTTGCACGATCTATAATGTTGTGATATAATCAAAAAGTTTTTAAAAACCAAGTTTTGGATGGTTGAAGTACATTAATCATGTGAAGTAATGTTGTGATATAATCAAAAAGTTTTTAAAACTAAGTTTTGAAGTAATGGTGTGATATAATCAAAAAGTTTTTAAAACTAAGTTTTGGATACCATTTTAATCTACATTTGGCATGTGATATAATGTTAAATGGTTAATGTTTTTATTGGATAGTTGAACTAAAATTGGCATGACATGTGAAGTAATTTGTTTTTATATAATCAAAAAAAAATTAAAATTCAAGTTTTAGACATGGTTGAAGTACATTTGGTAAGTTTAAAAAAAAAAAATTCACTCAAACAATAGTATGTAGTATGTAAAATTTTCATTAATGCACATAGAACATATTTGACCATTGGACAGACAAATTTTGTACTAGATTTTCAATCAGGAATAGAGATGTGGGTCAAATCCCACCAAAAGTCGAAGAAGTGCTTCGAGTCTCTTGTCTGAAAGGAACCTTCGTACAAAATTATACTGCGGATAATTTATTTACAGTTGATACTTTTTACCAAAAAAACCCACAAGAAAAATTGCGTGCATTGAGTTCGTGTATATATTCAGTACATGCAACATTTTTCATCAATGCACATAGAAAAACTACTTTCAGTTAATTGCATTCTAGAACATATATATTGAGTACGTGAAACATTTTTCATCAATACATAGTAAAACTACTTGAACATTTAATTTCATTCAATAAAATATACGTATATATCCAATATGTATGCCACATTTTTCATCAATGCATGTATAAAAAAGCTACTTTCAGTTGATACTAGAGTGTGCATGTACCAAAACAATTTGTACATGTGAAAACACTTGCACAGATAACATAACAAGGCAGCTCAATTTTTAATTGAGTATTGGAAGTTCTAGAACATATAATCCAAAGAGAATAAATTATTGGGCAGTTCAATCAAAAAAATTCCAATGGAATGTCATATTCAATAATCCGTTCATGATCAGATTTTGACATTTTCCATTTCTTAATATTTTGTTTTTTTATTTGATTGAACCTCGATCAAATTTATGCGTGTTGCACACACCAAGTGACTATATTGACAACTTATGAAATCGGGTTCATAGTCTTCAAAGTAAACAAAATTCCCACTTTGATTAGTTTGTCTAAAAAAATAACCTTTCAGTATAATAGATCCTCTTTCATATGAAAATCCGTGATCATTATAGTCTTCTAATAATTTCATTTTTCGTTTAGTGCAACGCATCAAATAATACTTCACATTTTCATCGTTGTCAGTAGGTGCAATTACAACAAAAACATCTCTTGTACAATAAAACAAACTTCACAAAATTATACATATTCAAATTTATTTCTAGATCTTTATCATTAGAAAGAAATTCAAATGTTACCTTCTCTAACAAGATCAGAAACTCGATCACCATCAGATCATGATATTGTAGTCTCCTCTGATTGCATTTCTTCAAACATTGCAACGGAAATTTTTCCCTTTGTATTTAGCTTTGTATGTTTCCAATCTTTTACATACATTTTGTTTTCACAAACGTCATTTGATTTTGTGTTGTCTATGCAAACAGGACAAAAACAAGAATATTTTCTTTTATCCAATGCAAACACATTTCTGGACGACTTTGTTTTAATTGAATGCAATTTTCGAGTCCCTTTTATTGTTTCAATGTTGTTTCCAATTGATCTATCTACGTCTTCGATCCCAATATGCCAAAAAAACCTTTATATGGAAAATTTAAAGAAGAATGTAAATATGATATCAAAATACAATTAAAGATAATCATTGCGATAAATGTACACTGTTTATTTAATTATATATTCAATAAAAATTAAACTGAATGTACCTTCGCACTTCTTTTGATCGGTTAGTCTCATGGCTTAGAGCAGCGATGCACCATTGAACAACTTATTTCGTGTCCACAAGTCGGCTTGCAGAGGGGTTCATTTGATATCTTCGAATTGCTCGTTTTATGCATGCCCCTGCACCGTCATGTTCTCCTTTTCCATGGCCAGTCTCAAAGAAATTCCAACAATGTTTAATGCAGGTTTTCTTATGAAGACAACACAACCAAAATAATGATCGTGCAGATTTGAATTGTCCTGCGCATCCGTCTGACCATATCCAATGTTCATTGAATGTTATTCCAAAATTTTTCAAGGAATCATAAATTTTCCCAAAACAATGTTGCACAAAATATTTATCATGTGTACGATCGTCACTGATATAAAAGTCATATTCTTTAATAATATGTCGATTTTCACTGGTGCTTTCTATATGATCAACGTTTTGTTCAGCATGTCTATATAGAATATGGACTAGCATGGAGACTTGGTCAGAATGATAGTATTCACTCTGAATTTCTTTTTGTGGAACAAATGTGTAGTTTTCTGCAAAATCAATTACTGACAAAATGGTCCCTGGTGGAAAAAATTCACGGGATTTTTTGATTGCAAGTCTTAAGCACGAGCTCTATGGGAATTCTTGGTGTATTTATAAATTTCTGCCTCAAACTTTCTCAATAATTCTATCACAAAAATTTCTTCTTCTCGTGATTCAATTATTTTAGCACTATTTGCACCTTGAATCGATGTATGGATATATTCATATCTCTTCCATTTCACTTTCATGTTATACAATGATTGATCATTTATATCAAGATTATATTTGTTTTGAAATTTAGCCAAATTTCCACAATCATTGCATTTTTTACCACCAACACATTTCTTTTCATAAAATAGTTCATCGCTTTCTCTTTCACATAGAATTTGAGATATGAAATCATGGATAGTGGAAGGAGGATGTGAATCCTTCCAAAATGTTCTACCAAAATCAAGGAATGTGTCATAATATAACTCAAATTCCACATGATAATGGCAAAAACAAGTGTCGCGTATGGTGATAGGTTTTACATACCATGGTTTTTGTTGAACAAAAGAACTGATCGAAACATGAATTTCACGATTCTCTTCTTTGAACTTTTTGAACAACTCTATCTGAGTGGTTTCCAAGGAATGTTTTTCATGTTCTTCGTATTGATTTCGTGTTATTCTTCTTCGCATCACATGCCTTGCAGTTGGCGAAACACGCAAATTGTTCTTCCAATATTCATATATTATTTTTTTAACATTTTCTCCATGTCTATCTTTATGTGGTTGCCTACAAATAGCTCTCCAACAAGCAAGTTCATCATTTACATCTTTGCAACCGAAATTTCCGATGTTTGTGCAAAGTTTTTCGCGAGGTTCCTAATGCTCGTGCCATAGATTTTACCAAGCGAAATTATCTTTAGTACTTGATGAAACCACTGCCATATGTATTGCTCTACGTACAACTGAAACATTTTTCTATCTAGATCGTTTCATTGAATTTATAGCACTATTTATATTTTGTATCACATTTTCCTTTATTTTTTTTATCTTTGGTTGATTTTCGAATACCCAATAAAGTCGTAGCTTCTTTTAATTTCCTTAATGGTAGGAGACCTTTCAAAATTTGGGCTTGAACTGTCACATTTTCCTTTATGAAATACTTCTCAAAAATGCAGTTAACACGATATCGTATATAATGGTCAGCTTTTTTTATCTCCATATGTGTGAGTGTCAACATTTTCTAACATCTCGTCATCGACATTGATTTCATATGTACATATTTGAATGAATAGTACATAATAAGTTTACATATTCAATAAATAACTAAATTAATAAATATATGTATAATTTCAATAATACGTGCATGTGTTCAACATGTGTGTGTGTGTGTGTGTGTGTACCTTGTGATTCAATTTCTTCACTTGAATTTCTTTCATCATTTCACCATCTTCAATCATTGGTTCAATATCTCTTTCAAAATTGTGTATCTCATCATCAATGTTTTGAGGAATATCTCTCTATGTTTACATTGCAAAATATTTTTCAAATTAGTTCATCAAATAAAAATTAAGCTTCACATTTGGAAAATTTTAAATATATCAAAATAATAATATTTACATTTACACACCTGTTTCAACTTCTAGTTGAGGTTGATTTTCCCCTTCAATATTTGAGAGTGCTTCTATCTTTCTTTTGTGAGATTGTCTCATCTCTTCTCTACGTTCCTCAGGGTCTCTTTTTCGATCATATTTTCTCGTACAATTTCTTCGATTTCCCATGATAATAGAGTATGAAGTTCAAAAAATTTCCTTCAAAAATTTAGACAAAAACTCAATTAAAAAAAAAACATCACAAAAGATTTAATTTAAAAAAAAAAACTCATTTTAAAATTTTTGCAAAAAATACATACTCTAATCCAAAACACTTACTTTAAAAAATTCAAGAAAAAAATGTCTTAAAAAAATGAAACAAAGTTCAAAATATTTCCTTCCAAGTCCTACAAAAAAATTTCATTTAAAAAGTTACACAAGAACTCATTTTAAAAAATCATTATAAAAGATTTACTTCAACCCAAAACCAAAAAATGTCCTTTCGAAATTAATACCAAATCCATACTTTAAAGAAAAAAGAAACCCAAAAAACTGTATCACATACCTCCAAGAAAATTATTTTAACCCAAAAAAATTCCTTGCAAAATCAAATCAAATGTACGAAAATAATGTGTCTCAAAGAAAAGTCCTTTGAAGTCCTTTGAATGACCTTCCAAGAAAAATCCTTTAACCCAAAACAATTCTTTGCAAAATCAGATCAAGACTTTTGTAAAATCAGACCAAAAGTGCAAAATATGCTATAAAATCAGACCAAAAGTGAAAAATATGCGAAAATAATGAATGGTTTCGCGGAAATTTATATTACCGTGAAATGTTTTTTTGGAAGGGCTCAACGGTACTTTCCGGCCAACGGAAAGTTAAATAAAAGTTCAGTCGAACTAACGCGTCACCAGTGATGCAGAGCCAAGCCCTGAATACGTTTCTGCAACTTCGGACTGATTAAACTCCATGAAACATTCTGAATTAAGTGTCAAAACCAAGACAAGCATTTTCAGAATTGAATCTACTTTCAGGAAATATAACTTTCATGGAATTTCATAAATACTTACTAATTTTAATTAATTTTGTAATAAAACAGAGGCAAACAATTTTTGAAGGTCATTGTGATTTAGTGAAATCAAATTTCTGTATCTTCCAAAATACATTGTAAAAAAAATTGAAAAAATTATCGTACATTACATTGGTCTGTTGTCTCTAATGGGTAGCTTTTAGATTTTTAGTTTATAACTTATATGTTAAGAAATTTCTTGTGCCGTGAAACATATTCAAAATATGCAGTTTTTCATATTGGACCAGTTCAAAAAATTCTAGTAATTATGATATGCATCCATTGGCTTTGTAAATATGACGAAACCAAAGTAGACTCTGTCTAGATTGTTGTAACACATTTTTTTTCTCAAAAACACAAATTTTCAAAGAATACAACATTGCGTATTAACATGACTTCTTATGAATCCGTTGATTGTTAAAAAACACACTCAAAGAAACGCTAAGTTGACATAACAAATGTATATAAAAAAATTCCAAAAAATAAGTAATAGAAAGCTAACAAAATTTCTGACAACTTTTTTTTTATCGCAAAATGAAATTCTAAACAGAAAAATTGTTTTAGCTTGCAGAAAGTTGAAGAACTGAAAAAAATGAAAGTTTTTTCTCAAAAAAGGGCAAAAAGTGTAACCCAACTTCACATTTTCACCCATTATAGATATTTTATCCTGGAACCAAAAATGGGAAAACCATATTCATTTTTCATTATATTTCTTTCAATGTTACAATACATTATATACATGTCAAAGCATTCATAAACCCCATTCCATTAACCTTAGATTAGAACATAATTGTAGGTATCTCAACCAAATATACAAAATACAGTGGGAAAAAACAATCATTCACAAAAACCATGTGAAAAACCATGGGTAGGTCTGCCCTCCATCCTTGGGTATGTCCAACTGTTATTGGGTTTGAATAAAAAAAATAAACAATAAAAAATTTGGTGTGTTGCCCCAGACCGTGTAAGGGGGATACCGCCCCCTATGAACCCCTCAATAGGGGGCCTATCGCCCCTCCCCCCCCCCCCCCTACAACCCCCCCGGCTACATCCAACACAATGTAATAGCATCTAAACCCAGTGTTTGAAATAATATAACACAAACCCAACAACTAGAGGATACTCTTGGGGTCTTAAAGGTGGAGAAAAAATGTGATTGTGGAGTGAATGAGTCATCTTGTAATTTGCATTATCTCTTTTTATGGGATGTTCAAACTGTGAAACCTAAAGGAGATAGAGGGGAGATCCTCATGTACCTTTGATATAAATTTTAAAATTTGTATAACTATAATTTTAGAGATATTCTTTTAGGAATTCAAGGTTTTCAAATGCTCTTGAAATTTGCTTCAAATAGATCATATTGGAAATTTCACTATAAATTGTCTTCTAGAGTGTTTCGGACCATGAAACTTGGCTTAGATATAGGTGTGTACCTTTGGAAGTAATTTTTGACTTTCTTCCAATTTAATTTTGGAGATATGATTCAAGGAAGTTAGGGTTCTTGAATGCTACAGAAATCTACTTCAAATATCTCACCATGGAATTTTTTGCTAGCACTTTTCTTTTGTGATGTTCCAAACTACAAAAATTGGAAGAGACAGAAAGAATATCTTAATGTAACTATGATATAAATTTTATACTTTGGTTCATAGTAATTTCAAAGATATTCTCTACATAATTTAAGATTCCTAAATGCCCATAAAATATGCTTAAAATAGGAAAGATTGGAATTTTCACATTAAATTATTTTTGGGATGTTTTGAATTATGAAATATTAAGTAAAAAAAGATGATATATATAGGTATATTTGGTATAAATTTTAGACTTTTTTTCACTATAATTTCATAGATATTCCATGTGGAATTTAGGATTATTGAAACGGTCCTCAAATCAACTTCAAACAATTTAGTTTTACATTTTTAATATAACATATTTTTGGGGACTTTTTGTACTATGAAAAATTCAAAGATACAAGGAGACATACAAAAGTTTCTAAATTAAAATTTTTAGAATCATTTTTTCAAAATTGGATATGCGGCATGTTGTACAAGTTCATTCTTGAGAAGAGGCCAAAAACAACAAATTTTGGGAGAAGTAGACTTGGTGAAGGAATAAGCAGCAAGCAAACCTAGTGAAGACAAAAGTAGCAAAAAAATTGGTGAAGTAAGAAGAATTTAATAGACTTGGTGAAGGTATAAATCGTAAGTAGAGCTGGCAAAGGCAGAAGTAGCAATCAGACGTTGTGTCTCCTACAAGTTGGTACCTAAAAATATTGTAGCGGGATGGGATTGGCATATCATGTAGTTTGGTGCCTACATATCTTGCAGTAGATGAGATTGGTGCCTCTTGTAGGTTGGTGCCTACAAATTTTGCAGTAGAGAGGATTTTTGTCTCCTATAGTTTTAGTAGAGGGGATTGGTGTCTACCATAGGTTGGTGCCTAAAAATATTACAACAAAGGAGATTGATGTCTCCTATAGGTTGGTGCCTACAAATATTACAGTAGAGGGAATTGATGTCTTCTATAGGTTGGTGTCTACAAATATTTTAGTAGAAGGAATTGGTGTATATTATAGGTTGGTGCCTACATATCCTGCAGTAGAGGGGATTGGTGTCTCATATAGGTTAGTTCCTACAAAGTTTGTATCAATAGGTTGGTGCGTGCAAAGATATATTATAAATAAGTTTTCATTTATATCTTGTGTTCCATATGTGAGATGTTTTTGTTATGATTCATGAATGTTTACATATGTAAAATATAATTTTTATATTTTGTCACCCCCCCTTATTATAATTGTGAATCAAACACAAAAGTATGCATATTAGGTATTCGTTGAATGCATAACTAAATTCCACATGCAATGGATGTCTCACTTGAAATTTGAGTAAACCTATAAGGATATAATCTAAAAATATAATATAAAAATAAATAAATAAAAATTCACATCCAAGTGCTTATTCTTGATATTTGAGTAAACTTGTAATGATATAAGATGAAAATACAATTCAAAAAGCAGTTCTATTTCTCTTTCCTTAAAAATTCATAACCCTTGTTTCATTATTTTAATGCTTACTTTATTATTTTCCTAGAGAGGCCCATTTTGGACCTCAAAATTACCATAATTTTTAAGGATGATAAAGTTTTTCCTCCAACAATAGAATTGAAAGGATCTGAAGAAAATGATGAACTTCCTCCAAGCAAGGATTTTAAAGGCATTGATAAGGATTTTCCACCAAGTAAGAATTTTAAAGGAACCGGTGAGGATTATGAAGTTTTCCCTCCAAGATCATACTTAAATGCATTGACGAGGATTGTGAATATTTTTCTCTAAGAGAGGATTTTAAAGGTAATGGTGAGGATCATGAAGGTGATTCTAAGATTATCAAAGATGATCATGAAGAGGGTGGAGACTCTTTTCCAAGTGGGTAATTTAAAATCATTAGTGGGGATGATGATGATTTTTCTTAGAGTGATTATTTTAAAGGGATTAAAGATTATAAAATCAAGACATTCCTAGTAGAGAACAATATAATGGCACTAATAGTGTTAAGGGTGATTATTATTTTCCTTTAAATGAATACTTTCATGGCAGATGAAATGAAAATGGTGAGGATGTTATTCATTTTCTACTGAGTTTCATATTACTCTTATAAATGATATTACGAGTGAAGTTGATGATGGGCCTAGGAATCAATATCATGTTATAATTAATTTAGGTGTAGCAATTCAAGATGGTCAACATTCTCATGTTAGATATGCTAATGATATTGAGAATGATTATAATGAGGATATGTTCCTCCAAGTGATGAGGAAATTCCGTGTAGCAAGGATGATTAAATTATGGAATGATTGAAAACAAATATTATATCTATGACTGGGACTAGACCTTTTAATATAAAAATAAATAATTCTAGTTAGACAAGGTCTAGGAAATCATTTCTTATGAGATCAAGTTCCATTACTAATTTGATTTCAAGTGAGTGTTTTAAAATAATTTCTTAAAAAGTATATAAATCATGTATGCCTCAGACAAAACGAAGATATGTTTTTCAATGAATAAGATCATGTAAAACTCATATTTAGTGAAGCTTGTGATATATGTTGTAACATACCCTTTTCTACCTTTCTTGTAAATGACACTATGAATTGTAATTCATGGAATAATATGGAAAATGTAAAATATGGATGAGTTGGAGGAGTGGACGTGAATTCTGTAGAAATTTGAATAATAGCTAAATTATTCACCGAGATTATCCTTATTACACATTATTTAAGCTTCATGCATAATACATAACCTCTTCTACAATTGATCATCAATATGCGGAAATAGAAGCAGTCGCATGCGCACATAAAAACATAATCAAGCACACATATAACACAGTATGTAATGGGGAAAGCATACAGCTGAAAACCCCCAACTATTTGTATATTATAATGATAGAGAACATGTAACAATACATAGCACAAAGCTCTCACAGCTCTCAGCACTATCTCACATGCTACACACAAACTAGCACGGAAGATGAACAAGTCTCGGGTTCAAATCTCCTCCACAAGTCTGCCTGCCTCTACTGTGCAATCCAAGATGAGAATGGATGAGATCCAAGTTCGAATCCCACTGGCTTGTACTACGCAATCCTCATTGGCAATCTCAATCAATGTGTGTGCAAATCTCATGCACAACCATAGTCACAACTGATAGTAGACTCACCCTTTCACCCACCTCTAACACTGGTCTCCACTGAACTGTCCATGCATTGCAGTTAACTGATGTGTTCTTTAGTTGATTTATGAGTTAATAATTAGTGAATTAATTAATAATTAATTCACACCACTCATCACTGGTGTATTTGTCAGTTAGACTAAATACAACTAGTTCAACTAAGTTAAACCGAACACAACTCCACCAACTGTCTCATCAACTCCACCAAACTCTGCCACATGAGTTCTAACTGAAGTCAACCATGCAATAGCTCAACTAACCCTTAGGAAAAGCGTATTTCATTCTGTCAGCTGCATGTGCCACATCCAAGCATCAAACTGAAGTGCTCCAAGAGGAAAAGATAATGTTTATAGTCTAAATATTATTAAGGGTTAATAATATTTGACTGTTCTATTTTTAGCCCGGTAGTCTAAAAATAGAATCCACCCAATGTCTAAAAATAGAGGTCCATCTATTTTTACCAACTTTACCAATCATCCATAAATAGCATCCTGCAACTCATAGACCATGATCCATATGTCTAAAAATAGACATAGTCTAAAAATAGAGTTTGCGCCAAAAATAGCCTGCGGGCCCACTTAGTGAAGGCGACTTCTTTTCACTAAGCTCCATCATCTTGTTGCATTTTCAACACTCCCTCTCAACAAGATATGGATTATCTGCAACCCCTATCCTACCTTTGTGGTATTCGAATTTGCTCCTGGTGAGCGCCTTCGTCAAGATATCAGCATCCTGATCCTCCGTGGGAATGTATGAAAGTAACATGATTCTCCGCTGCACACAATCTCTGATATGATGGTACCTGATGTCGATGTGTTTGGATCTATCATGAAATATTGGATTAGCCGAGAGTTTAATGCAACTTTGGTTATCACAATAAATCACAGTAGGCTCCAAGTGTGACCCGAACAACCTGACCAGGATCTTCCTCATCCATATGGCCTCGCATGCAGCCAAGCTTGCTGCCATATACTCAGCCTCTACTGAACTGAGTGCCATGGATCTCTGCTTCCTGCTGTACCAAGAAACTGTTGTCAACCTGATATTGAAGATCCCTCCAGATGTGCTCTTTCTGTCCGTTGGGCTCCCTGCCCAATCTGCATCCGTGAAGCCACACAGCTTCACATCATCCTCCTGTCTGTACCACAAACCATATCCCGATGTGCCTCTAAGATAAGTCAATACATGCTTGCCTGCCTTCCAGAAGAGCTTGGTAGGCTTAACCATAGCTTGCGAAAGCTAATTAACAGCATAGCATATATCGGGCATGTATTGACCAGATACATAAGCGACCCCACAAACTGTCGATAAACAGTGGCATCCACTACCTCCGATGAAGTAGCATCCTCCTTCCTCCAACCTCCAGGAAGAGGAGTATCAACAGGCTTGCAGCCATGCATGTTGAACTTCTCTAGTATCTCCCGGGCATACACTTACCACCGAAACAAAGCAGTCCATCAACTGCTATTTGCCAAATTTCCAATCCCGAAATAATGAAGGAGGCCAATCCTTCATCTCAAACTCTCTAGCAAGATCCTCCTTGCATGAAAGTATCAACGGCTCATCACCGTCAAAATCAGATCATCTACATACGGTAGAATGATCAACAACTTCCCCTCAACACGATACGAGTACGGAGTTAGGATCCGCCTCACTCTTGGAGAATCCAAGCCCGGTGAAGTAGTTGTCTATCCGATTGTACCAACCACGAGGTGCTTGCTTCAGCCCGTATAGTGCTCTCTTGAGTCGGCACACATGTGACTCAGCTGGCCCAGAAGATCTTGAAACCTTGGGGCCTCTATGTACACCTCCTCCTCGATGACTCGTTGAGGAACGGGTAACTTCATCCATCGATGGATGTGCCACCTATCTACATGAAAGAGCTAGGATCGTCACGGTAATAGTACCTTGCAACGGGTGCAAGGTCTCCTCATGTCGATCCCCTATTGCCAGAAGCCTCGGGCAACAAATCTTGCCTTGTACTTCTCCACCTCCGTCCCGTACTTCTTCACTTTTAGATCCATCGCGAACCCACCACTGATTTCCCCTCCGGTCTCGGGACAATCTCCCATGCACTATTTCTGACAATCGAATCATACTCTTCCACCATGGCATCTACCCATGCGGGGTCCTCCACAGCTTCCTCAAAAGAGGATGGCTCTGTCACGATACATTTGCTCACAAGAGCCATGTATCCAGTGTACCGGTCCGGTGACTGTCTCTGTCTGCGTTGTGCTGTAGGTGGTCCTACAACCTTCTCTGCATCTTGAGCCAGTCGCTCAGCTTCTGTAGTGCGCTTGCACCCTCTGATGGTTGGCGCTGCATGGGTGGTTTCTTCCACCTCCTGAACTTCCTCTTGTGGCTGATCCACATCCAGAAGCTCCTCCTTAGGAACTAACAGCTCCTCATCTGCATGCAAGTGTAGCTCCCTCTCAAGCGAACAGTGCATGGCTTTCTCCTCCTGAAATTTTATATCCCGTCGCACAACAGTCTTGCGACTGTCTGGCACATACACCCGATAGTTGTGAGGTGTATCAGTGTACCCCACAAATATTCCAACTTCAGCAGTTGGATCCAGCTTCCTTCTTGCATCCTTCGTCACATGCATGTAGACAGGAGATCCGAAAATCCGCAAATGGGAAATATCAGGCCTCTTGCCAGAATAAGCCTCCTCCGGTGTACTCATGCCAAGAACCTTGTGAGGACAACGGTTCTGCACATACACTGCTGTATTGCATGCCTCATCCCACAAGTGAAGGGGTAGGCCCTGATCATGCAACATCGCCCGTGTAGCACCCACGATCGTTCTGTTCTTCCGCTCAGCTGACAGATTCTGGCGTAGGTTATAGTCTTTATGAGCTCTCTTGAATCCCATACAACATTGCAAAGAAGTCTTTGGATCGCAGAGATGAATTCACCACCATTGTCGCTCCTAAGAGCCTTCACATGCTTCCCAGATTCCTTCTCAACCAGCGCCTTGAACTCACAGAACTTTGAGTATGTCTCGCTCTTCTTCTGCATGAAGAAGATCCAACACTTCCGAGAAAAATCATCAACAAAGATCACATAGTACTTGTGCTTTGCTGTCGAAGCTACTGAGAAAGGTCCACACACGTCTGTGTGAATTCTCTCAAGGATCATCGTGGCACGACTATCCTTCTCGTGAAAGGTGGCTTTCACAAATTTTCCCAAGGTACACCCCTTGCACTGATCTGACTGCGCAAGAGTGCCCTTAGGAAGCCCAGTAGAAATCTGCTGCAGTATCTTCAAAGTTCCATGGTGAAGGTGGCCCAATCTCCGGTGCCACAGCTCGCCATCATCCCGACTCACCACTCCTTCCGCCTTGCATGCCATTGCTGCGCAGCCATCTACTTGCAACTGATAAAGGTTCTTGACTCAAACCCCTATCTTCCGGGTTTCTCCAGTTGTCTTACTGCGTAGGAAAGCCTTTCCCTCGGCGGGAGCCATCATACCCTTGTCTTCCCAGCATGTACAGTCTGATTCTTCATCAATCACAGGACATGGAACACTTCCTTCCCATCTGAAGGGTTTACCGAGACTCCCTCTCAAAGAAAATGATAGATACCAGGTCACTCTTGTATCTACCATCATCGCCCATCTCGATGTGCACTCCAAGATCTTTCTCATCCGGATACGAAAACAAATCCAGCTCTCCGATCATGTGAAAAAGGCCGCACCACTTGTCAAGAACCATGCGATCCCATCACACTTGAGACCAAGCATGCGATCGAGTGAAAAATCCATTTGCAGCTTGTGAGGCTAAGGCCTCTCATTGCGGAGATCGAGCGGCATGCTTATTTCTTCTTCGCCGGACAATTTGTGGCATAATGTCGTGTTGGTGACCCGGTAAGCACTTCACCTTGGACATGTCTTCCTTCTTGCCTTTAACTATAGGAATGAGAAGCTTTCTTGCTCTTCTCATTCTTTGCTTTGGTAGCGAACGCGCAATTTTCTTCATCAGATGCCTTTGATGAAGATCCGTCCCTGGTAGTCCGCCTTATCTTCTCTTGCATGAGATCTGACCAAATTCGCTCCCATCCCGACAACTTCTCCCGACCATTGACAGAGTCCTGATAGGAATTCCAACTCTTCGGAAGACCAAGGAGAGCCAGGTCCACCAAGTCCTCATCATCGACAGTCACCCCCACACTTCCCAATTCATCTCTGCATTGAGTGAACTTCGTGAGGTACTTGGCGATACTGTCGCCTTTCTCCATCTTAATGTTTCTGAGTTTATCCTTGAGCGCCAACTTCCTCTGGTCGCTCTTGCTTTGGAATAAATCTGTCAACGCTTTCCACATCAAGTATGGAGAGGTTTTTCCATGCAGGCTGGATACAATGTGATCCTTCACGCCCTCCAACAGAATCCTTCGACATTTTGCCATCTTCTTTTGCCAAGCCTCAACTTGAGCAGCATCAGTAGGCTTTGGGACCTCAGCATCTATGAACTCCTTCAGCCCGTTATCATCTAATACCGCCTCCATTCTGTCCTTCCATGCAACATAATTCGAACTGCCCTCAAGGGCATACTCGAGTCGCAAACCGTTGAAAGACATTTCAACTCCGGCACCAAGAAAACAAACTGCTGCAAAATTCAAATTCCAAGCTCAAAACTCAACTGCTTCTGGATCTGTGAGAACAAATTATTTCTAGCACAGAGATCGACTATAGGGGCATTTACTGGATATATCACCTTTCAAAGAAAGGATGGATCCAGAGGCTACCTGGCCCGCTTACAGACTCTGTCTACCGAAATAAATTGTAATCACTGTAATAGATCCGATGATCAATTTCGCTCTGATACCATGTAGAAATTTGAATAATATCTGAATTATTCACCGAGATTATCCTGATTACACACTATTTAAGCTTCATGCATAATACATAACCTCTTCTACAATTGATCATCAATATGCGGAAATAGAAGCAGTCGCATGCGCACATAAAAACATAATCAAGCACACATATCAACACAGTATGTAATGGGGAAAGCATACAGCTGAAAACCCCCAACTATCTGTATATTATAATGATAGAGAACATGTAACAATACATAGCACAAAGCTCTCATAGCTCTCAGCACTATCTCACATGCTACACACAAACTAGCACGGAAGATGAACAAGTCACAGGTTCAAATCTCCTCCACAAGTCTGCCTGCCTCTACTGCGCAATCCAAGATGAATAATGATGAGATCCAAGTTTGAATCCACCTGGCTTGTACTGCGCAATCCTCATTGGCAATCTCAATCAATGTGTGTACAAATCTCATGCACAGCCATAGTCACAACTGATAGTAGACTCACCCTTTCACCCACCTCTAACACTGGTCTCCACTGAACTGTCCATGCATTGCAGTTAAATGATGTGTTCTTTAGTTGATTTATGAGTTAATAATTAGTGAATTAATTAATAATTAATTCACACCACTCATCACTAGTGTATTTGTCAGTTAGACTAAATACAACTAGTTCAACTAAGTTAAACAGAACACAACTCCACCAACTGTCTCATCAACTCCACCAAACTCTTCCACATGAGTTCTAACTGAAGTCAACCATGCAATAGCTCAACTAACCCTTAGGAAAAGTGTATTTCCTTTTGTCAGCTGCATGTGCCACATCCAAGCATCAAACTGAAGTGCTCCAAGAGGATAAGATAATGTTTATAGTCTAAATATTATTAAGGGTTAATAATATTTAACTGTTCTATTTTTAGCCTGGCAGTCTAAAAAAAGAATCCACCCAATGTCTAAAAATAGAGGTCCATCTATTTTTACCAACTCGACCAATCATCCATAAATAGCATCCTACAACTCATAGACCATGATCCATATGTCTAAAAATAGACATAGTCTAAAAATAGACTTTGCGCCAAAAATAGCCTGCGGGCCCACTTAGTGAAGGCGACTTCTTTTCACTAAGCTCCATCATCTTGTTACATTTTCAACACTCCCTCTCAACAAGATATGGATTATCTGCAACCCCTATCCTGCCTCTGTGGTATTCGAATTTGCTCCTGGTGAGCGCCTTCGTCAAGATATCAGCATCCTGATCCTCCGTGGGAATATATGAAAGTAACATGATCCTCCACTGCACACAATCTCTGATATGATGGTACCTGATGCCGATGTGTTTGGATCTATCATGAAATATTGGATTAGCCGAGAGTTTAATGCAACTTTGGTTATCACAATAAATCACAGTAGGCTCCAAGTGTGACCCGAACAACCTGACCAGGATCTTCCTCATCCATATGGCCTCGCATGCAGCCAAGCTTGCTGCCATATACTCAGCCTCTGCTGAACTGAGTGCCATGGATCTCTGCTTCTTGCTGTACCAAACCAGAAAGCATTGTCAACCGTGTGAAGATCCCCTCCGGATGTGCTCTTTTACGTAGTTGGGCTCCACCTTATCTGTCCGTGAAGCCACACGGAGTTTCACCTCATCCTCTGTCTTGTACCACAAACCATATCCGTGTGCCTCTGATAGATCCAATACATGCTTGCACATGTCGCTGTTCTGGGTAACTGATCATAGCTTCACGAAAACAGTTAACGGCATATAGCATATATCGGTCATGTATTAACGAGATACATAAGCGACCTTCCCAATGAATGCTTGATGGCATCCACTACCTCCGATGAAGTAGCATCCTCCTTCCTCCAACCTCCCGGAAGAGAGGAGTATCAACGGACTACTTGACCATGCATATTGAACTTCTCTAGTATCTTTTGTGCATACTTACCACGAAGCAATTAAATACATCAACTGCGGCGCAAATTTCCAATCCCGGAAATAATGAAGGAGGCCCAAGTCCTTCATCTCTCAAACTCTAAGCGAGATCCTCCTTGCATGAAAGTATCAACTGCTCATCGCCAGTCAAAATCAGATCATCTACATACAGTACGATGATCAACAGCTTCCCCTCCACCACAATCTGGTACAGGTTTGGATCTGCCTCACTCTTGGAGAATCAAAGCCCGGTGAAGTAGCTGTCTATCCCAGTGTACCAAACACGAGGTGCTTGCTTCAACCACGTCACGATTAACTCTCTTGAGTCTGCACACATGCGACTCGCTGCTGAAGATCTCGAAACCTTCAGGCTGCTCTATGTACACCTCCTCCTCAATGACTTCGTTGAGGAACGTAGTCTTCACATCCATCTGATGAATGTGCCACCCCATCTGCGCTGAGAGAGCTAGGATCGTCAGTATGGAAGAATACCTTGCGACAGGTGCAAAGGTCTCCTCATAATCGATCCCCTCTATCCGTGAGAAGCCTCGGGCAACAAATCTTGCCTTGTAATTCTCCACACTCTCGTCAGCTGCCTGCTTCACTTTGTAGATCCATCTCGAACCCACCATTGATTTCCCCTCCAGCCTTGGGACAATCTCCCATGCACTGTTTCTGACAATCGAATCATACTCTTCCACCATGGAATCTACCCATGCGGGATCCTCCACAGCTTCCTTGAAAGAGGATGGCTCTCAATCACGATACATTTGCTCACAAGAGCCATGTATCCGATTGTGCGTCGATTATTTGTCTGCATGCCAGCATTTGTCTTTTGTAGGTGGTCCTACAACCTTCTGTGCATCTCGAGCCAGTCGCTCAGCTTCTGTAGTGCGCATGCGCCCTCTGATGGTTGGCGCTGCATGGGTGGTTTCTTCCACCTCCTGAACTTCCTCTTGTGGCTAATCCACATCCGGAAGCTCCTCCTTAGGAACTAACAGCTCCTCATCTGCATGCAAGTGTAGCTCCCTCTCAAGCGAACACTGCATGGCTTTCTCCTCTTGGAATTTTATATCCGTCATACAACTTGCGTATACTTATTTGTCTGGAAGGAAAATACACACGATAGTTGTGGGGTGTATCAGTGTACCCCAAAAATATCCCAACCTGCTTACCGGTGGCTCGACTCTTCCGGCATCCTTCGTCCCGGCATGTAGACGGGTGAACCAAAAATCCTCAAATGGGAAATATCAGGCCTCTTACCAGAAAATGCCTCCTCGAGTGTACTCATGCCAAGTATCTTGTGAGGACAATGGTTTTGCACATATACTGCAATATTGCATGTCTTCATCCACAAGTGAATGGGTAGGCCCTAATCATGCAACATCACCCATGTGGCACCCATGATCGTTCTGTTCTTAAAACAAACAGCTTGGATTCTGCGTAGGTTATGAGGTGCTATGAGCTTTCTCTTGAGATCATACAACATTTGCAAAGTCTTTGAATTAGCGGAGAGATGAATTCACCGGCCCATTGAAGCTCTAAGAGCCTTCACATGTACTTCTAGATTCCTTCTCAACCGGCGCTGTGAACTCACAAAACTTTGAGTATGTCTCGCTCTTCTTCTACACATGAAGATCAGCCCTTTCAGAAAAATCATCAACAACTATCACATAGTGCCTGTGCTTTGCTGTCGAAGCTGCTGAGAAAGGTCCACACATGTCTGTGTGAATTCTCTCATGGATCGTCGTGGCGTGACTATCATTCTTGTGAAAGGTGGCTTTCACAAATTTTCCCAAGGTACATCCGTTTCACTGATCTAACTGCACAAGGGTACCCTTAGGAAGCCCAGTAGAAATCTGTTGTAGTATCTTCAAAGCTCCATGGTGAAGGTGGCCCAATCTCTAGTGCCACAACTCGCCATCATCCCGGCTCACCACTCCTTCTACCTTGCCTGCCATTCTTTAAATAAGGATCTACTTACGTGATAAAGGTTCTTGACTCGAACCCCTATCTTCCGGGTTTCTCCAGTTGTCTTACTGCGCAGGAAAGCCTTTCCCTCGCTGAAGACCACATCATACCCCTTGTCTTCCAACATCGCCATAGAGATCAGATTCTTCATCAATCCTGGGACATGCAACACTTCCTTCAATACGAAGGGTTTACCAGACTCCCTCTCAAAGGAAATGGTACCGATACCGGTCGCACTGTATCTACCATCATCGCCCATCTCGATGTGCACTCCAAGATCTTTCTCATCCAGATCAGAAAACAAATCTCGATCTCCTGTCATGTGAAAAGATGCACCATTGTCCAAGAACCATACTGATCCCATCACACTTGAGACCAATCATGCGATCAGTGAAAAATCCAGCTCAAATTGCGAGGCTAAGGCCTCTCCTGCTGCAGATCTAGCAGCCTGCTTATTTTTCTTCTTCTGCGGACAATTTGTGGCATAATGTCCGTGCTGGTGACAGTGAAAGCACTTCACCTTGGACATGTCCTGCTTCTTGCCTTTCGCACCGGAATGAGAAGCTTTCTTGCTCTTCCCCTTCTTTGCTTTGGCAGCCAAAGTGAAATTTTCTTCATCAGATGCCTTTGATGAAGGTCCGTCCCTGGTACTCTGCCTTATCTCCTCTTGCATGAGATCCGACCAAAGTCGCTCCCATCCTGGAAATTTCTCCCGACCATTGACAGAGTCCTGATAGGAATGCCAACTCTTCGAAAGACCAAGGAGAGCCAAGTCCACCAAGTCCTCTTCATCGACAGTCACCCCCACACTTCCCAGCTCATCCCTGCATTGGGTGAACTTCGTGAGGTACTTCGGTATGCTGTCGCCTTTCTCCATCTTAATGTTTCTGAGTTTATCCTTGAGCGCCAACTTCCTCTGGTCGCTCTTGCTTTGGAATAAATCTGTCAACGCTTTCCACATCAAGTATGGAGAGGTTTTTCCATGCAGGTTGGATACAATGTGATCCTTCACGCCCTCCAACAGAATCCTTCGACATTTTTCCATCTTATTTTGCCAAGCCTCAACTTGAGCAGCATCAGTAGGCTTTGGGACCTCAGCATCTATGAACTCCTTCAGCCCGTTATCATCTAATACCACCTCCATTCTGTCCTTCCATGCAACATAATTCGAACTGCCCTCAAGGGCATATTCCAGTCGCAATCCGTTGAAAGACATTTCAACTCCGGCACCAAGAAAACAAACTGCTGCAAAATTCGAATTCCAAGCTCAAAACTCAACTACTTCTGGATCTGTGAGAACAAAGTATTTCTAGCACAGAGATTGACCGTAGGGGCGTTTACTGGATATATCACCTTTCAGAGAAAGGATGGATCCAGAGGCTACCTGGCCCGCTTACAGACTCTGTCTACCGAAATAAATTGTAATCACTGTAATAGATCCGATGATCAATTCTCGCTTTGATACCATGTAGAAATTTGAATAATAGCTGAATTATTCACCGAGATTATCCTGATTACACACTATTTAAGCTTCATGCATAATACATAACCTCTTCTACAATTGATCATCAATATGCAGAAATAGAAGCAGTCGCATGCGCACATTAAAACATAATCAAGCACACATATAACACGGTATGTAATGGGGAAAGCATACAGCTGAAAACCCCCAACTATCTGTATATTATAATGATAGAGAACATGTAACAATACATAGCACAAAGCTCTCACAGCTCTCAGCACTATCTCACATGCTACACACAAACTAGCATGGAAGATGAACAAGTCACGGGTTCAAATCTCCTCCACAAGTCTGCCTGCCTCTACTGCGCAATCCAAGATGAATAATGATGAGATCCAAGTTCGAATCCCACTGGCTTGTACTGCGCAATCCTCATTGGCAATCTCAATCAATGTGTGTGCAAATCTCATGCACAGCTATAGTCACAACTAATAGTAGACTCACCCTTTCACCCACCTCTAACACTGGTCTCCACTGAACTGTCCATGCATTGCAGTTAACTGATGTGTTCTTTAGTTGATTTATGAGTTAATAATTAGTGAATTAATTAATAATTAATTCACACCACTCATCACTAGTGTATTTTTCGGTTAGACTAAATACAACTAGTTCAACTAAGTTAAACCGAACACAACTCCACCAACTGTCTCATCAACTCCACCAAACTCTGCCACATGAGTTCTAACTGAAATCAACCATGCAATAGCTCAACTAACCCTTAGGAAAAGCGTATTTCCTTCTGTTAGCTGCATGTGCCACATCCAAGCATCAAACTGAAGTGCTCCAAGAGGATAAGATAATGTTTATAGTCTAAATATTATTAAGGGTTAATAATATTTGACTGTTCTATTTTTAGCTCGGCAGTCTAAAAATAGATTCCGACCAATGTCTAAAAATAGAGGTCCATCTCTTTTTACCAACTTGACCAATCATCCATAAATAGCATCCTGCAACTCATAGACCATGATCCATATGTCTAAAAATAGATTTTGTGCCAAAAATAGCCTGCGGGCCCACTTAGTGAAGGCGACTTCATTTCACTAAGCTCCATCATCTTGTTGCATTTTCAACAAATTCAAAGATTGAGGAAGAGGAGTTGCTTGTGATAGTGAAAAATCGGGCCACTTAATTGATTCCCCACCTAGCTCACTAGAAAATAAATGGTTTTCTAATACAGACATTGAAGCATGTATGGGAATCCTGTAAAAAAGGGAATGCCCATGTTTTCCTTGTTCTCATGGGACATGTTGATAAATTCAACATGTAAGAGAGGGACAAGTGAGAAGTCATGTGAAGAAACAGGGGAAGGAAAGTGGAAAAGGATGGAATTGATTGCATAACGGACTTTTATTTTTTATAGGATGAATGATTTTTTACAAGGAGAAATTGGGCAAGGATTTCCCACGATCATTTATATTTTTCCCGCATGACGTGAATGGAAGAAGTGGGGTTGTCACGGGAGAATAAAAGAAATATTAAGCACGGGAGCAAGAGTTTTTAGGAGGAGAACATGGAAAATAACCTTTAATGTGATATTGGGACATCGCTCCCTGTATTCTAGTGATACAATATCTTCCTATTGGCGTAAATGTGACCAAGAGAGATCAATGAAATATTTATTCACTCGGTGCTTACCTTGGGGTTGAGAAAACACCATATAGAGTGAAATCAGGTTCTTGGAATGAAATAATATTCCTTAAATATTGGTTGAGTTCATGTGATTGTTTTCTGAGAGATTGAGTGATTCACTGTGGTTCTTACTAATTGGGAGTAGTTGATAAACCACTTGAAAAGTAGGCTCCTTCTCTTGATTACATGTCTAACTAATTCTATTTTATTTTTTAAGTAAGATTAATTTTATTATATAATTAAAAGGTTTTACAAATCGACATTTTCCCGTCAGAATTGCTTATGCTAGCCAATTCT
This sequence comes from Pinus albicaulis, assembly GCA_034641835.2. NCBI lineage: Eukaryota > Viridiplantae > Streptophyta > Pinopsida > Pinales > Pinaceae > Pinus > Pinus albicaulis. The sequence goes on along the minus strand of CM076572.1, from coordinate 1,111,265,614 downwards.
GGCCAAGACAAAGTTCAAAAACACAAAATAGGGATTGCCCCAGCTGGGGAAACTAGTCCAGGAGTTGCTGCCCTAAATGGTGAAACCAGCATGAGCCAATATTGTCCAAAAATTGGTGAAACTGTGTGTAAACAAGTAAAACATAAAAACAGTGGTGTAAAAACTAGTAGAAGTAGGAGACCTTGAATTGCTAATCCTTTTGCGGCGAGTCATGCTTCAGGTCTTCAGGAGGTTTCTCTTCAACAATGAAGCAGTTGTAATCCTTTAAGGAGTCCTCTTCCTTCTTTGACCGCTGCGTTGTCGGCTCTGGCGTAGGGGCAGAGCGCGCACCTGCAACCTCATTCTTATCTTCTTCTGCAGAGCTCTCCCTGCTGACGTTGCATGAAGAGTACATTGCAATTTTAGTTGGAAGGGTTGTTGATTTTTGGGAATGCTGATGGTAGGACTAAGAAATGGTGGATTTTCACAGGAATTTCTAAGGACCAAAACCAATGGAGTTGGGCGATACCTCCGGAAGACACAGAGAAACGCTAGCTTAGACACAATGCTGGTCCAAGGCTTCAGTGGTATCCAAATTGAGCATGAGTTTAACAGGTCGACCCTCACGGAGGGGAGAATGGCTTTCATCGTGGAGGGAGATGGGAGGACGAGAGGATTGGCCTCCACCTTAGCCCCTATGACAATGCATCCTATGGCACCAAGGCATAGCATCACAGGAGAGCTCAGGCGAGGCGAGGAAGGAGACGGGAATGCGAAAAGAGAACTAACAGGAGACCTAGAGCTGCAGAGGAGGCGAGGAATGTGAGCTAAAGCTCTGCACGCAGAGCCTGACAATATGGACAGATAGGCGACGAGAGGAGGGAGAGGGAATATCATTTCAAGGATCCATGAAATAATGTGAATTTCAGTTAGAAGGATAGGTATTAATGCCCAGAGCAAGTGGGTAACTGCAGGCACCGATGGAGTAGCTGCCATATTTAAGAGTGGGCACTTGGGCCATGCGCAGCCATGTGGTTGTGCCATGTGCCATGAAAAAGGACACCCACGTCTTCCTAAGAATCACCCGCATCCAGGAATGTCTAAATAATTATTAGTGTGAATAACCTTAAGCACTTAAATCCTCATACTATGAATATGTCTCAAGTTTGGTTAGTTGCAGGAAATATTTTAGTGCAATTTGCCTATGATTGGGTGGAGAAATGAAGTCCCTCCCTTAGTTTTCAGTTGTTTCAAAATTTCAAATTTAATCATATAAGTGCTTATTCTTGTATATGTTTGTAGCATGGATGACTAATGAGTATTCCTATAATATCTAAGTAAAAATTTATAATTTATTATACAACAATGGTTGACTAGCTATCTAGTGTATTTATGATGAATATGAATTGTTTGAGCTATGTGGTTGCAACCTTATTAAATAAGTTGTAGGTTTCTTGATGTGTCCATGGACAATGGTCTGGAAACAATTAGAATTAAATTGTTATTTTGCATGTTTTATTCATCTTCTATGTTTATGAGTTAGGGTAGTTCCCTGCTATAATGATGTTTATGGGTTGTCTCTTGAGTAGCTTATCTTATATGTGGTGTGAGTGGAATTGCTCCACCTAATAAGTGACCATTGATATCCCTATGTGACCATGATGAGTGATTGTTGCTATGTTCTCATGGTTATGTGGGGCTCATAGATCTCTATTTTGTTGTTAATTGCATGAGAGACAAAGTTATTTACATGAAAATGCATTGTTTTTCAATATGCTTCATATAATTTGTTATGCAGTGTTAGTGAAGGGATCATCATTTCGGTGTATTTTCATTGAGATGGTTTGTATCAGTGTTCTCGTGGTTGAGAGGGCTTTGCATATCCTTGTGATTATTAATACTTTCCTGAGTCCAGGGTCAATGGTGAGAGGGATTTTCAAATGCATGTTTCTTTTATACTTTCCTGAGTGCAAGTTCAATTACATAGTATGTATGATTACTTTTTAATTTCTGCTAATTGTCATTGTGTACGAATTCTATTGTTTGACATGTTATGAATATTACGGATATTTTTTATTTATGGACTAGTGAAATCATATGGTTGATATTATGTGTGCCATGTTATATCAGTGGATCTGATGGTTCCTACAGTGAATTCACTGTGATTAACGGGGCGATGTTGCATGTAAATTACAAGTAAGTCTCAGCTATGGATTAGCCAAATTTTTTGTTTGTTAGTAAGCATGTTAGAAGCTTCATTTCTATGTTTAATGCTTGGAATGACAGTGTAGTAATGAGGTGTCATCCCTAGAGGCTTTATTGTTCAAAGTAATGCCACACAACAATGAAAACTTTGGAAAAGTCCCTGGAAATCCCTTAGAAATTCTAAGTCTAAGTATCACAGTAATTCTAACTTAATATTGAGTCAAATAAGCCTCATAAACTTGAACAAAATTCAGGAATTTTGTAAAGGTTTAGATATTTATTAATCCTCGTGTATTACCACTAATTACTTGGTTAATATGCCACTTAATTATTGAGTTTATTGTTGATTATTGTCGTGTGGGTCACACCAAGTATCATGTGTTAGCTCTAGGTAAGTTGGCGCTATTGACGAGAGGCACGGGGGGTGAAGTCATAATTATTTCCGTTATCAAATGAGAATATATCCATTATGGAAGATTGAGATCTGCCTCCACTGGACGTTATGTTCTAGACATTTTTTGATTGGTTAATGTATGTATTTGTGGGATGGTTAGATATTAACACTCAAAAACAGGGAGGCGTTTGTCTTGAGAAGATAGAGAAATGTTTTTCCTAGGGAGTGGATAGGCCACACAATGGGAAAATTTTCCTCAGACCCGAAAGTATTTATAACGTAAATTCATTGAAAAACATGAATGGTTTGTCCCAGTGGGACCCCTTAGCATATTCTAAGGTGTAAGAGGCCCCATAGGCCAAGTAAGGCTATGTGGTACACCACTTGAGAATATAGAGGAAGTGGATTTGCAATGTGGCAGGGATGTTGATGTGGCATGCTGAGTGACATGTATAAGTATGAGGGGATTCCATGTGGTAGGGTGATGTCACCATGATGTTAGTGTAACATCGTAAGGACATAGTGGAAGTGAATGTAGAGAGTTATGCTAACATGAAACCTATGTGACATGCGGAATCAATTTGTGGTGCCATTTGGTTTCGGGTTGCTATGTGGTACTGACATTGAAGTGTAGATGGCATAGAGCCATGCCAGAGCTCAATTTTACAGTGGTGGTTGTAGTTCCTTTTCACAATGGGGTGTAGAGTCGATAGAATCCATGGAGGAGATGAAAGTCGCAGGACATAGACTATCCCCATTACATGACATAAACATTTATGGTGTGTCGCAGACGTTGGAGAAAATACCCTTAGGGTTGTGGCACAATACTGAAGTGGTTTTGTGGAATTATGATGTGGCAAGAACCACATTGTACCACATGTGAGGTGGAAATTCCATGTGGATACTACATTGCAGATCCTTATTGATGTGGAAAGGGTCAAGGGGCCCAAACTTCAAATGGGCATAAATTTAAATCCAGAGGTCAGACTGAGGGAAAAAATATATTTTCGGAAATCTCTCGATGAGATCAGCATGATGGTATTATCCAAAGTGAGTTTTACACACTTTGGGTCCAAAGGAATTTTGTAACCTCGTCTTCAGAATGAGACCATGGAGGTTCAGTTAATTAAAAGTAAAACCTCTCATTTAGCTAGGATTATTCCAAGGGGTTGGGAGGGAGTGTTACATCTAAAACGACAAGTTATGATTATCACGTTGGCGATATTTTACTCTATAGAAAGGCTTTCAAAAAAATTCACTTAATTGGTAATATTTGTTTATCTAAAATCTACAAAATATTAGAAAAAAAAAAAAAAATTCCTAAATGCACATCATAGACAAGAGATTTATCCAATTAACAAATACTACATTGTCATGGATGTATAAAAAAAAATCAAACTTGGAGAGTGTATGCCAGATAAAGACACAATACATATTCTAGATAATTTCTCAAGGCAGGAAATCTACAACTTATACAAATAATATGATGAAGGTGTCGAAGGAAATTTTTATTTTCATTACCGATGCATATTTTACAAGAATAAGGAAGAAAAAATCCAACAATTTCCATATCCCGAAGGATTCAAAGATGGGGTTTTGTAGTACATGTACTTCTCTTGAATAAAAAAGTGATAAATCTAAAGGGTCAAAAAGAAACATATTTACAAAATTATTTGTTACAATTGGATATTTATCAACTATGAAAACATGTTATCAATATTTTGATTTCATGTTACATGCATATTCCTTTGTCAAAGAACTTCAAAAGCATCGCAATCAACAATTAAATAAAAGGAAAAAATTAAACGAGCATAGAAAGAAGTATGATGATCCTCCAAATAAATATTTAGTTTTGATAATTGACAGTGTGGACAATAATTAAACACTTATACCAAAAAATTTCAACACATCAAAAATTTATAGGAGGAGAATTTTATTTAGTTTCACTTGGTTGGTTATATGGATTTTAATGGAAAAAATGTCCTTAATTCACAAATCCAAATATTCATAATGATATAAATATGACATCACAGTATTCATCATGTGCTTTATCATTGGTTTATTAATGTTGAAGATTGCAACAAGAAACAGTGGAGGCATCCTAAAACATCATTCCTGATCCTAGTTGGAAAATAATCACCTAAACTAGGTGGGGCCCACACAGGTGATTTTTGTCGCAAAGTCTATTTTTAGACTACGTCTATTTTTAGACATGTCGATCATATTCTATGAGTTGCAGGATGCTATTTGTGGATGGTTGGTCAACTTGGAAAAATAGATGGACTTCTATTTTTATACATATTGGACAGAATCTATTTTTATATTTCCAGTCTAAAATAGATATGTCGAATATTATTAGCTCTTAATAATATTTGGACTCTAAACATTATCTTATTCTCTTGGAGCACTTCAGTTAAGTGCACAGATGTGGCACAGGAGTTGACAGAAGGAATTACGTTATTCGTGAGGTTTAAGTGGAGCTATTGCATGGAGACTTCAGTTAGAACTCATGTGACAGAGTTTGGTGGAGTTATTGAGGTAGTTGGTGGAGTTGTGTTCAGTTTAACTCAGTTAAACATAGTTGAGCTAGTTGTATCTAGTCTAACTGATTGATACACTAGTGAGAGTGGTGTGAAATAATTATTAATTAATTCACTAATTATTAACTCATTAATCAACTGAAGAATACATCAGTTAACTACAGTGCATGGACAGTTTCAGTGGAGACCAGTGGAGAGGTAGGTGAAAGAGCAGGTTGACTATCACTTGTGACTATAGTGATGCATGAATTGCATCTATATATACATTAAGTTTCCAGTAGTAATAACGTAGTCAATGAAATTGATTACATTGAATTAGTCTTTGTAATCGGCTTGGATTCATGATGGAGGCATCCTAGTAGGTGGCAAAGATCGGTGCATGGATTTGCAAGATTAGGCATGATTAGTGTATGACGATTGTACTGTACTGAGAGCTTGTGATAAGATTTGTATGTTTGTATGATATTTCCATATGATCTCTGTGTTACATAATATATAGTTGTGGTTTTCAGCTTCAGGCTTTCCTGGTTAAAAACTGTGTTATGTGTGTTTTTATTGCTTCATGTGTTTTGCAATTGTTGATTAAATTTCCGCAAGAATTATAGTGGAAGGATTCTGTATTTTGCAAGAAGATAAATATTGTGAGATCAGGAGAGTCCGGATATATACATGCATATTGTATATAGTTTCTACAAGTAATATTCCTCAAGTTACATATATAATTAAACAATGATATCCATGAAAAAACAAAAATCCAAATAGTGTTTAGATATCTAAGCATGCTTATTGATTTGGGAATCTTTCAAAAGGTAAAAAGTTTTTTTTCTTTTTGTTGGGTGCACTTATGACATATTGATAAAAGGTTTAGTTATTTCTTAGTAACATTAAAGAGGAATAATGTTGGGATTTTTCCATCATTAATTGAATGCATTAGGAAATCATACATTTCAAAGCCTATTTTCACATATTGGAAGAAACTATTGGCATGTCAAGATTCATTCTAGGAATGCATAGTGAAAAAAAAAAAAAAAAATCACATTGAACAACTAAATTACATTAGCATCCAACATCAATTATGTATCATATGAGAAAACACTTATATGGGGAAAGAAATATGCAAGATGGAGACCTTCAACAAAATTAGCATTTTTAAAGTTCATTCCAAATCATCCAATATTTGCATCAAATTATTGTTATTGGAATCAACTATTGAATCCATAATGCACAAAGGTATAATAAATATTTATATGATTCTAAATGCTTGGAAGAAATTTTAATATATATATATTATAAATGAGTACTTTGATGTTGTCGATTCAGTTTTGTGGGAATATTTTTCAATGGTCAGAGTGACAAATTTCAATTTCAAGAAATCGAGATTGATTTCTAAAGACTTGATTTAGTTGGCCATAAAATATGCCAAATTTATATGAGGAAAGAAACATTGCTGAATAATAAGAATCTCAAGGTGTTATTGAGTCTTCACAAGTAGAGAAAAGATAAATGCATATTGATAAATATGTTTACAGGGATTATATATAGGATAGGGATTGCACGATTTCAACATTAGCAGTTTGAAATCCATATAATTATCTATTTTAAGTTCCCAATATTATGCAGTTCATTAAATAAAATGAAGATGTTACAACAGTTGAACTACATCGGTATGTAATCGATACACACCCATTTTGATGATGTGTAAAAACCAAAAATGGTAGTTGAGAAACAAATCAACAAAAGGGAATAATAAAGGGTCCAAATATAAATCATCTTCATGCTAACCTATGAAAATGAGAGTATGTTTTTGTATTTGTTTAAAAAAAATGAAATATAGAGAAACTATTTGCTTCGGGACCATATAGATATCAAAAGGTTTCTACCATAAGAAATAGTGGCAAGATGGTAGTATATTTAACATAGTCATAGATGTATAAGGCCTTTGACATATGAAATGTTGGGCATACATGTGGACTCCGATGGTGCACTCGTTGATAGTAAACAAGTGTCGAGGCCTAGAATTGATTATATTTTTTGTTGTTAGATACCCACTTTTGACCTTTCTAAATCCCAACTTTTGTCCCCATACCACCCTCTTTTATGCATAATGAAGGTAATAATCTTAATTATGGATCTCAAGGTATATATTTAAACTAATGTCTGTTATCTATGGTTTTTTAATACATTTAAATATCACAATAGTTATTGAGGTTTTTAATGAGGGTTTTGGTAGGTTTTGTACCCCTTTTGGATTCTTGCAACCAAGCTCCAAATTGGGCATGCAAGTATGCCTCGCACATTTGAATGTACACACAAGTTCCCTCGAGGCCAAATTCAAGATACTTTCCCACTTACCAGATCATAATTTTATTTCACGTTGAGTGCATAGTTTCCCTACCACTTTAGCAGTCAACCCTAATGAGGTGTGGTTGAGATTGGTGGCACTCCATTTAGAACTGTTCAGCAAGGATGCAGTCGCTCAACCCTAGTTTGGAACTTTGTTATACCTTCATTCCTAATTGGAATTGAGGTCATTGGATCTCTTGGATTTTACTCGGAATAGGAACTCAAGCTATGGGAGATGTCAATGTACTTTGTATTTCATTTTGTATAAAAATAGAGCTTTGTCTCTTGGCCTTGTTAGCTTATAGCGGGAATAGGATAGGTTTTTATTATGTAATACAACCCTACGTTGTGTCCATTGGCGTTGCTCTTGTATTAATTTTTATGTGTGACTTCATTAATAAATACTATTGTTGATATTCCATACCTATGTTTCATGTTATATTTTGATCTGAGTTAAGCTTGTTTCATGCTATAGTGTGTTTTTAATACATTTACGGTGTGTTGTCATATTGTGTAAGTAACCTTTTTTTTATTACTTGGTTTACTTAGTTTCCATGCATAGATACATTATGTCAATGTATAATGTGTGAGTTTTATCTTTAGTAGTCATTTTTCACTGAGATATAGGTGTGATTTGATTATATTATGAGAGCATATATGACCTACATTTTTTATGTTTTACCTTAATAATATAGAGATCTCTTCAATTATACGAACTTGACATATTGACTTGTAAACATGTCTTGTGAGACATTGAATATAGATCATATGAATGGATTGGATAAGTAAGGGTCGTATTTTTTTTATAGACTCCATATCTGAGTCATATTGATTGTTTTCCTTACATATATAGCATATATATTTTGTGTGTTGCAACTACACTTAACCTATTAACTTATACTTTGTTTTATTATATATCAAATCTATATGATACACGATGGTTTCAATTGACTTGTAAAGTTTAGATCTAGTTGATAGCATTGGCATTTGGAAATAAACCAAAGTAATACTATGTTTCTTGGCAAGTTGGATACATTAAGGATTGCACCCTATTTACTCGTGATATATAACCCACAGATCTTATCTTTATTGATTGTATTTTGATACAGATTTTTCCTTTGTAGCAATAAAACCCAACACAATGAATGGTAATTTTTCTTGTCAACATATAGACTAGATAAAAGAATGGTTGCCTTTGATTCATAGAGTACTAGTCTTATTTTAAGTACTTGAGTTTCATATGTAGTTTAGAGTAATTATTTGTTGTCTAATAGATTGAATGCATGGTTGAGTGCACCATGTTCACACTTGAACTTGCACCACATAGATATAATACTTATACACTTATAAAAATAACATAGGGGTAGATTTGACAGTTAGTATACTTGATTTATGCTCCTACTCTATCTTACATTTTGGCTAGTTGATAACAAAAAATATGATTTCATGCACAGTGACAATCTTCTATTTATGAATCTAGAATTTATGTCGTTTGACAATCTATACAATTGCATTCATGGTTTTGCTTTATGAGTTTGTTTTTGGTAGTGTTGCACATAGTTGGTGGTTCATAGTCATTTTCATGCCTTGATTCTTTTTTTTAATATTTATTTTGATTTACAAGAGATCAATCACTTAAGGATCCTCTTAAGCTTTGCAACGTTATTTGGTTGTAATAAAACATTCTTTAGCCTAAGAGGGAAGGGCTCTGCAACATGAACCCAGTGGTACCAATAACTTAGGGTTTCTTATCATAATAATAGAATAGATAATGTGTCACTAATGGAGCCTAATTATAGGTGATTATTTAGATGTGATTGGTGATAAATTCACATTAAGAGGGTTGTCTCTTATAAAAACCATGCAATAGGTACCCAATAGATTGATAAATTTTTAGATTGTCCTCTCAATGTGAGTATTATTGAATGCAGTGGTAAAATATATTAAAGGAAAGAACTAGAAGTACCTTGTAGTAACTTGATTGGTATTACTAAAGTAAGTGATTCTAAGTTTTCATCCTAGATACCAAGCCTCTAAAACATGGTATATTTGTTATTGCAATAGTTGAATAAAAGGATTACTAGTGTTCATACCTTCATGCATATTATGTAACGCCTCAACCTACACTCTCAGATTGAAATTTTTATGTTGTGAATTTTTTGTCAAGAAATTCACCCAACATTTTGGTGTCATTATCTGGGAGGATATAGAGAGGTAAGAGCATTGGTGGTATAATTTTGTTTATTTGATACCCCAACATTTAAGACTTGGATGAGTGGGAAGGTAATATATAAGGTACGAACCTACATGACCACTTTTGTGAGTCCCACAATCCCTTGTCATCTTGGTAAGATATAATGTTTATTTATTTTTGTTTCTACAAGTGATTTTTTTTAGCTAATAGGGAGAAAATATAACTTGTTGATGACAATGTCTTAATAGTGCTAGGAGCTTGCAAGTGTGTTTTGATTTCTTGTTGTTGATTTGAGTTGAATTTTTTTTATAGGATGTATGAGTAGAGGTAGGTGTAAATATAAAGGTAGAGGTGGGAAAGATACTTCTAAAACTCTCCCTTCTAACATTAAATCAATGGCAGGTGAATCTTCCAAAAAGTAGATGGAAAACATAACCTTAGCAAGAAACTCAAAGGCTCATATGAATGCAGAGATAGAATTCACAAGGTAAGCCAACATAGTTGGGGGATCAAAACTTAATTCAAATTTGAAATTTGTTCACTACCTTGATCAAGAAATTTATTTATCCCTGGATACTAAATTCAACTTGTTTGGAGGTGAAAAGATGGAAAAAGTTGAAGGATAAGTATTTGTACTAGGACCAGAGGGAGAGAGAGAGAAAGAGGTAACCATAAAATTCTCTATTATGGATCCTAATGTAATGGTCGAAATGAAGAATATACCCCCTTCAATATTGCCACACTTTTATGGTAAAAGCAATGAATATCCTGATGCTTTTCTATTTGTGTTTGATCTTTTATGTACGAATTATGACTACAGATGCCCAGAAACTTAAATAGTTCCCCACTACTCTCAAGGTTGTATCCTTGCTCTAGTTCATGGTATTGTAGGGGATCACTATTGCAATTATGAATGGAATGCGTAGAAATTTTCTCAAAAAGTATCAAGAGTATTGCAAAGATAGAGATTTGAGGGAAGAAATTTTAAACGTACACAAAGAGAGGATGAGAGCCCTAAAGAACACCTTAAGTGATTATTGTATAATATCTAGTGATATAAACAACACAAACTCAATCAAGACATCATTAGTACTATCTTCTTACAAGGTGTTTTGGATGAGTCTCTAAATGTATTAAACTTTAAGGGATTTAGAGATGTTTCATAGTTTCCTTTTGATATAATTTGTTACATGTGCAGGAAGTATTCTCACAACCAGCAAAGATTTGGTAGAGGAATTAGGGATACTCTCCCTAAAAGCACAAAATATGCAATGAGTGGTGTAACCAAGCATGAGTTAGGACATTTAATAGAAAACTTTAAAAGTGATATGCTTGAAAATCTCAACATGCAATTAGGTACATTACAATTTAAGAAAAAATCAAGAAGAAGAAAGAGAAACACTTTCCATTTTTTTCCTAGTTTTAGGAATAAATACTCTTTGCAAGAATTCCCATTGGAAATTATTATTGTTTGTGCCATTTGTGCAGGTGAACATGCCAAAAAGAAAGCTTCCCATATCTAATTGGACTTAAATCAATTTATTAAGGAGAAAACCATACCAACACAATTAAATTCATTGGATCCTAAGAAACCTTGGAAAAATGGACTTTCAAGTATAAATTATAATCATGTGCCTTAGTTTTGTCATCATTTTATAGGAAAATAGCATGTAAATCAATTTATGATCCCTCCTATTCCTTAGTAAACATATGATCCACAACAAGTTCAAAATACTCCATGGAAACAAGCATAGTGAGGGCCTCCTTATAACAATATCCATGCCTTTTCCTACCCTTTACCACCACAACAACAATACTTTACACCTTTTCCACATCCATATCCTCCTTATTCTCAATCTCAACAACGTCAATTAACATCACTATAATAATTGCAGTTGCCACAACCACATCCTACCCAACCTCCACGACCTACATAACTACTTGCTCAATCGATTTATAACCCTAATAACAACACAAATTGGTAGGTTTTTAATGTTGAATTATCTCCCTTCCTGGAATACTTGATCATGCTAGTTGATTACAATATATCCAACTAAGGTCAGGGAAGACCCTTAATAAAAACAAATACTCACTTATTATTACTGAGGAAGAAATAAGGGAGGAAACTATCAACCAAACAAGTGTTTGTCAAAACCTCCAAATTTAGAGTCTTTTTCATCATCTAGTGAGTCATCCTACTTGGAAAGGCTGAATTTAGAAAGTCCTACCAAACACCCCAAATTTGACCTAGTCTTTGAGGAAATGTTTGTATAAAAGTCCCCCTATTTCAAGCTCATTAGAGGAAATTTAAGCCTAAAAGTGCCCACGAAAATTTCCATGTACATAATATGTAAACCAATCATAATCCTTTAAATTTGAAAAGAGATACATGTAAATATTTTGGAGAGAAAAAAAGACATTTATTTTTTTTAATTGTATTTTTTTTCTTATCTCCTTATAGGTTTTCTCAAATTTAAATTGTATATACTCGTTGGATGTGGAATTAAATTCCACATCCAATGAATACTCATTATGCATACTTCTCAGAAGACCCTCATTGATAAAAAAAAATGAAGATATGTTAACAAATATGTGTTCAACACACTTTTTTGTGCATCTTCATTTTTTATCAATGTGGGTCTCCTCAGAAGTATGCATAATGGGTACTCGTTGGATGTGGAATTTAATTCCTCATCCAACAAGCGTCTACACTTAAAATTTGAGCAAATCTATAAGGTGATAAGCCAAAAATACAATAAAAATATAGTTTTCTTCTTTTCCCTTCAAAATTCATAACACTAATTTTATTATTTTAACTATTATTTATTAATTTTCCTTAGGAGGCCACTTTTAAGCTAAAATTTCCTCTAATGATTAGAGATATTCATATCTACACTAAAACTATTAGGAAGCTTTTCTTAAAAAAACTAGGGAGAAAGAATATTGAGCCACAAACTATTCAGTTTGTTGGGAGAGGAGTTGATTTGATGTCATGAAGGAGTCTCATGGAAAGATATGTGGATCCTAGCAATCTAGTTGTCTTGGTTCACCTCAACAAGGCCCTCGTTCTAAATGTATTGAGAGATATAGGAGTCAAAATTAATGTAATGACAAGACAAATCATGGAGTAAATACAACTTTCCAATATTTGTCCCACACCCATGGCCTTAGAATTAGTTGGTAGATCTAAAATAAATCTTGAGGGTGTGTTGGAAGATGTAATATTCTCTCCATATTCCTAGGATTATCCCACTAATTTTATGGTTTTACAGCCTAAAACTCATTCGGGAGGACATCCCTTGATCTTAGGATGACCATGACTAGCTACCATCGATCTCTACATTGGTTTTTGCTCCAATGACATGCTTATTTTTCATGGGGATTCCATAAATAAAGTGATTGTATACCCCCATACCAAATCTTTTCAAGAACTTGAAGAGACATTATGGCTCGATAACATTGATAGTGATAAAAATAATGTTTAATCAACCTCTTCTATTGGCCAAATTGCCCAATTAAAAGAATACACTACAGAGAGTAGGATACATGACTTTCTTGTTAATTTGGATTCCTTACAAGATCCAAATCCATTGGATCATATCTTCCTTACCTCAAATATTTCTATATTGTTATATTTATCTAAGTGAAAAATATGTTATGCATAGTGAGTTGGGCATATAAATGTTGCTAATGCAAGAGTTAATAATTGAGTACTTGAAAGCATGCATGGGTTGCAAATATGAATAATGCATAGTTGTGCATATATACATATTGGCATGTAGTTGTGTCATAGCATACACACATGCTATCATATTTGTAATATAGGTGGCAAAGTGACTAAATATGGTTGTTGTTGTTTGTGTAACCATGAGTTAATAAAGGCAAGAAGATACTCGTCAAGGAGCTAGTGAGGGGATGATGTAAGCTCCCATTAGGAACCACATGAAATGGTGGCATCATATAATTTGGTGGCATTCATATAGGTATGATGGGTCATGTCAATATTCCACATCTCTGATGATATAAATTTTAGTAAGAATCCCTATAATTTTATTGGATTGTAAGTGTTTAATTAATGGTATCCATATGAATAGATTTGGTTAATACCTAGGTAGGTGATGGAAAAGGAAAGAGGATCAACAAGTGACATTATTTCAACACTTTTATGCATTCATGAAATATTATTCTTGTGTTGGTTTGGTTATGATAACATAACCAGGCTAAGTGAATATGTATGCCCATGATTTGAAAAGGAATTCCATGTGTGACACCATGTTATTATTGGACTTGGGAAAGGCTATATTGTTGCACATATATCTAATGGTATACCCATTTGTATTGGTATCCTATACTATAACCTTCTTTCCTACATTGAAAAGCACCAGAGGTAAATGATGCTTGAGGTACTATTTAGGAGAGAAAAAGGAAAGAATTGTACTCAATGTATTATGTTTTGATAAAGAGGAAGGTGTCTAGATGGTTGAGTAAGCATTGGTGAGGTGGTTTGATGATGTGTTGACATGTTGGCTAGGCCTTTCATACTTTCATGATGGATTGCATAATATGATGATATGGTATTTGATGCAATGCTAGTGTGCATCAAGTGGATCTTGTGATTATGCTAATAAATGCAAAAATGTTTCATTATGTCGATAATTCCATGTGTTTTCTTCTGTTGATAATGGGATATTTGAATAATAATACTTCATTGCAGTAAATATGTTAACAATTGAGTGATTGAATTATTTTCATTATAACTTTGAGATCATTGTATATGTTATTTTGAATGTGGCTCTATTTTCATACTTTTAGCCATTTTTGACATCATGTAGTTAAGGAGCCAAGGGCACTCATGAGGCCTTCATCCTTATTACTAAATGTAACATGTAGTTGGGAAACACAATATCATCACATTGTAGAGACCCTTAGCTTAAATTTGTTAGCATAGTTTTATATTGTGCACATTTAGCATATTTGCAACAAAGCAATGGAGAATCCAGCTTGTGTTCATGCAATGGTTAATGAATCCTTGTTTTTTTGGCATTCTAGTAAACATATTGGTTTATATTGGAATCAAATATGTTGTTATTGTTGGATCCATTCAATTTTTGGTGCCCACTATCATGTGGAGTTTTCCTAGATTTATCAGACCCCCACCACCCCCCCCCCTGTCCCCCAAAAAATATATATTTATTTATTTAACCTAAACTTATTTAGATAAACCTTCACTCCCTATATTATTTTTCCACGAGGATTATGTGCTAAATTGAGATTATATGCAAATATTTAATAATTTATGAATGTTAAAGTGGTATGAGGTTGCAGGTACCATGACCATAGGCCTTAGTAAGAAGGCCAAGTCTCTCCAAAGCATTAAAAAACTAAGGTAAATGGTAAATTGGGTCTCAACAAAGAGGTTTATAATGATTACATTTTTATCATGGAACTGACATTCGCAAATGCAGGATAATATCTATGACCAATGCACATATGTGTTCCTGGATTTGGAAGAAAAATTACATAGATGTTATTTTTGGTTGAGTTTACTTACACAGGGGAAGACCGAGTGATAGAGACAGGAAAAGAAACATGATTTTGCTACACATATGTATGTATGGTATGATGGCATAGAGTGCCATGAATGTCAAACTCATGACACTGAGTAAAGTTTTGGGACTATTTTAATTTATGACTAATGTGATATGATTTTGAATTTTTATTTTGCAATTTGATTTATGGATATGCATGACCATGTTTTTTTCTATGTGGTTTTCTTAAATGATTGTAATTATGGATTTTATTTCATTTTGTAATGTTTCCCTTTTTTTTACCTCATGCATTACTATTTATTTTACAAGTGTCCCTTGATTTACATACTTGGGCCTTTAGATTAAGTTGGTTGGGTGGCAGGAAAGCCACGAATTCTTGAAAAATGTGCAGTACATGAATTACATACTGAGCACTAAGGGGAAAATTGGCATGAACATGATAACAGGCACCAATGAAAATTTAAGTGGTTGGAAAGTTGCCACATGACTGCAATGTGGAAACCAATTAGGTTGGTTGATTCCATGGAAATTATGGACAATAAAACAGGAAAAGGGATTTCTCTTAAACTTAACCTTATTTGCATGTGTGTTTATATATATTGTATACATTATTATGTTGATGCATATTTATATATGAAAATTCCATTTTGACTAAAAACTTTTGTAAGGACTCATTCTTGTGAAAGAATGATGGTCTGTAGTCATTTAATGAAAATATGGATGCACACAGGTGGAGCAAGTGCTTTGAACTCTTGTTGTGTATCAAGTGGGTCTCGAACAGAGTCTAGATTCCCTTAAGGGTGGAGCTATCAACCTCTAGATCCCCTTGTTTATTTTAGGGTGGAGGCATAATCCTCTATATTCCCTTGAGGGTGGAGGTATCAACCTCTGGATTCCATTGTTGATTTGAGGGTGGAAGCATAAGCCTCTAGATTCCCTTGAGGGTGGAGGTATCAACCTTTGGATTCCCTTCTTGTCGATTAAAGATGGAGGTATGAGCATCTAGATTCCCTTTTTGTCACTTAAGGGTGGAGGTATAATCCTGTGGATTCCCTTGTTGTTGACTTTGGGTGGAGGCAGGATAGCCTCTGGATTCCCAATTATAATATTCCTATCGACAAAAGAATACCTGATTTGGTAGTGACTACTTTGTTTGGTAGTTCCCATAGTAGAAAATTAGATTATTTATATAATCATCATTGGTTGGAGGGATAAACTTTTGGACTCACTTGATGATTCAGGGTGGAGGTGAGTCCCTATATTTCCTTAATGATCGAGGGTGGAGGTAAGCCCATAGATTCCCTTGATGATTGAGGGTGTGCGTGAGCCTCTGGATTCCCCTCATTTCTTTGGAAACTGATCTAGCATGTGGAAGTCAAAGAGAATAGAAGGAACTAAGTTCTTTCCAAGTTATACCTGTGTGTGTACAAGAAAAGAGGAAGCCATAAAATCAAGATAAGTACTAGTACTTTATTGACTCTCTAAATTTTTAAGTTATGAGCATGATCTATGATAGCTTGGATTTTTTAGCTAACTGGATGATATGTTTTAGCTTATGATGGTTTCGTTTATAAACTAAACTAGCTTTGTTGTAGAAATTATGGAAAAATCCAAGTTCACTACAAGGATAAATTGATAATAAGATATAAATTTCATTTCTTATATCATCTTTATGATGTGCATCATGGTATTTGTGTGTTTATGATGCGGGAATAGACATGAGACTACTTAGTTCAAAGGAACAAGTTTGGCCACAAAATGGAACAACAACAGCATGCAAAAGCCAAGGATTTTACGAACAGGGCCATTGTGGGACACTAGCACCAATGGTTCCAATTGATTTCCAGAAATCATGCTATGGTTGGCATGATAGTTTTGAGGTATGGATATGCCTTGATTTTGAGACCCTTCCAATGCAAGGATGCCTTTCCAGGAATGGTTTTCTTGAGGTACTAGGAAGCAAAGAAGGGGATGCCTAAACTTGAAATGTGAGTAACTGTATGGACAGGGATGACTAGATTGCCATAGGGAATGGGAAGTAGAGAAGAGAAGGACATAAAATAAATTGGTTTTTGGTCATGATCATAGCTTATTAGAATCGGAAGCACATTTCCAGTGTGCTCGGAAATAATGAACTTAGAACTGTTCGCAAAAGGAACAAGGAACGCAAGGATAGAAGCACTGAAACTCACAAAATTCTTGGATTAATTGGAAGTTGAGTTTTTGTCCCTGGAGCAATCCCCTTATGCTCTGGAATATAGCTTGAGGGAGACAACTACATAATAGATTTGATTGTAATTATTCTATGGTTGGGAGGTGATTTTTTCCCTAATCTGGTTACTTATCCTCCTCGTGATATACAGAGACTTTCATGTTAAATGTACAATTAGGTACTACTCCTGTTAGTTTTTTCGCTCACTTGAAATTTGGTTTTTGGTTGACATTACAAAGGATTACGTTACATTGTGTACATATTTGTGTTGTATAATCACCTGTGTGTATATGGAACACCTATAATGTTCATAAGATGTTGTGTATGATTTATGCAATAGACTTTGTTACTATGCTTAGGATGCTCAGAACATTTATAATGTACTATGTAAAGCCTACATTATGCCATGAATTGTGTGTGTATAGAATATATGAAAAAATTACTACGACACTAAAATCAACCTAGATAGTTTCTAGGCGCTCAATTTTTTTCATCTCTATGAATTTAAAGTGATAAGACCATTTGTGAATTTGAGATTAATATGGGTTTAATTGAATGGAGGAGGAAAATCGCAAGATAGTCAGAGAAACAAATTTTAAGGTCGATTGGTCTCCATGGAATGTGTCATGTGGGATAGGCATATTACTAGGCTATCCTTCACTTCCTCGGCCTCCTCCTCCACCCAAGGGACTCATATATGAAAGAAGATGTCAATGATGTGTCTACGCCTATGCATGTAGTTGAATCTTAACAACCATCTATTTTGGTAGTTTCAAGTCAATTGAATCGCTTGTCTTGTTTCTTTTTCCCGTCTCCTTTTTGTACTAGCCATGATTGTTCCCTTTGGCATATTTTGGTGTTTTATGTCATTGCAGAAATTATACAAACATATGTATATCAATAGATTCAATACGATCAATAAATGTACTAAAGATAGATATTGAATCCTTCTACAAATCAATTGCAGAAATAAACACGACCGCCAATCACAAGAAGTAAAGAAAGAAGCAAATCAAACCACAACACAAATATTTTCCAGGGGAAATCTTGTTGCTCAAAACCCCTCTATATTCTATTTTATATTCACCATGGAATCATGAAACAATTACAATGCACTCTTCTCACAAGAGTCTCATGCACTCTCAGAACTGTCTCACACTTACCTAGACAAAATTGACGAACACTTAGCCAATTTCGTGCCTCTAATCATCATGCCTTGCTTGTGAAATTCCTGATGAATGTAATCCCTATTATTTTGGAATTTTGGTCTTCCAAAACTACACAAGCATCATGGGCAATCCAATATATTTATGGCTGCATGTGTGCAACCTACTAATGATACAAATGATAGTTAACATCCCTTTAACCTTTGTCTCAACTGTGTCTCCACTGGAACTGACATGCGTGCAGCTATTAATAGTAAATCATCAGTTGCATCGCAGATCATTGATTGTGAATTAAATCTAATTTAATTCACTTGATCTCTCACTAGCGAAACAAACAATTACAACTAGCTCAACTGACTTTAACTCGCCTAGATTGAGTTAATTGATTTCTCATGCATTAAACTAATGCACTAACTGCAACTTGGACTCAATAACTAATAGAATCACTCGGCATGCCTCACCAACTACCCTCAACTCAAAATTCATGAGCTAACTGAGTTTATCACCCTCAGTTAACTATTTCAAGTGATTTTGAGATAAGATTACAATTTATTGTCCAATTCAATTAAGGAAAAATTAAATTAGACACATTTCCAATTTATTAAATAAATTGGCTTTCACACTAATGTATCGCTAGGACCCATGATCCCACGATCCCACACTAGTGTGTGTGTTGCATTTTCTTGTTGACTTTCAATAGTCATTAACACAAATTCCAATTTTAATTTCTTCAATGTTTTGAAGTGCTCAAGTTCTTAAAAACACCACTATTGCAACCTAGTCTAATTGGGATTGCATTGAATTTGATTTTGATATGTCGAGCCATGGGGTTCAATTTTTACCTCTTTCTTATTGCACATCGACATTGACTATTACACTGAATATCGTCTATAAGGTTTTAGGTTGTGAGCATTTCAACATGGAAAAATATTAAGTTATAATTCTGATTTGAACAATGTATTGGTAAATTTATAGTTTTCTATGGTGATGACAGAGGCTTTTCTTAGAATAGATAGATTTCAGAGGTGGGATGTCCTTTTCCTATTTCCAAGGAATAAAAAGAAACTGTTTATTGGTACTGGTAATGGAGTTGAGATTAGGCGTGATTATAATAATATAGGAGAGTGGTAATATTACATATTTTGTCCTATTTATATTTAGCTCAAGGGATATCCATGAAGTAGTTTGGTTCTGAACTTTTGACTTTGGTTTGTCCATTAACCATATGTTAGGTCCCTATATTACTAGTATAGTCCCTTATTGTTGTTAGTGTAACCCCCTTATTGTTATTACTGTACCCTTGTAACCCCCATTTTGTTATTATTGTGCCCTTAAATTATTATTGTTAGGTCGGCTAGGATTACATTGTGGCCCACTAGGATTACATTATGGCCCCATGGACCCCTATATATAGAAAGGAGGTTTTGTGAATTGTATCATCCAAGAATTGTTCATTTATGTAATGTATTGGAGGTTGCCCCCTCGAAGTGGCTCATTTCTAAGGCGTTTATATCTCTTTTCTTCTCTTTTGAGTTGGTTACACAACATTTGGTATCAGAGCTTTTGGATTCTAAGGTTTCAACGCTTCCAACAGTCATCGGCATTTTTCGCTTCTAACTTTTTTTTTTTCTTTCACCTTTTCCGTAAGCTTAATTTTTAGAGGTGCGGGTCAAAACTCAAGAAGATTGTCAAAAATTCTCAGAGCTTGGTTCGTAATATTTTCAGATATCATCTATGGAAGTTAGTCGCTTTTTCAAGCCCTAAACAGTCATCGTGAATTTTCGAAGTATACTTTCATACAAAGGTTCAGAGTCTGAAATTCATATGGTGCGAAGCTGAAATCCTGAGGAAATTCGTCAAAAAATTTCAGAACTTGGTTCGCAATATTTTTGGAGATATGATCTGTGGAAGGTAGTGCTTTTTCATGCTCCTGAATTTCATCTCAAAGAGGTGATCGTGGGTCTAATAACTCTTCTCTGCACTGGGATTGAGTGCAAGGTAGCAAGTGGTTGCAAGTTAACTAATCAGTTTTGGCTAACAATTTCAGAGACAAAGGCTTAAACAGTGACACGGGCAAGTCCTAAAATTTCGCCTAACTAACTAGTCCTTAATTAGGTCATTGTGGGAGATTGGACAACAACTTTGTCTTGGTGAATCCAACCGTGTCACACCAGGTATTCAAAAGAGAATTTAGAGGCCATTACAGATGAATTTCAGATATTGAAGATCTCAACTGCTGCAGAGATCATTCAATTTTCAATATCGAGCTCCTCAAAAGCAAGTAAAAGTGTATGTATTTTTCAAATTGCATAAGTCTTGTTTGAATAATCGGTTGAACTGATTCTGCTTAATGCATTAGAATAGATATCAATATTGGATTCTAAAATGGCCCCTAAAAATAATTCAACACCCATTAAGCCTTTAGAAGGCTCTACTATGACTCATGAAGACGAATAATGGCAACATGACATATCAAAAGTACAAGAGCAAGTGCAACAAATTTCGCTCTCGCAAAGAACAACAAAAAATGAAATGGAAGTTTTGAAGAAAGGCGTGGAAACTAAGATGGATGGTTTGAAGAAAGGCGTGGAAGCTAAGATGAATGGTTTGGAAGCTAAGATGGATGGCATGGAAGTGGGCATGGAAGCTAAGATGGATGACATGAAAGACAACATGGAAAACATGAAGAATGATCTAAAATCATACATGGAAGGCTTGATGACAAGCTTAAAACAAGAAATTATTCCTAATGGTGGAAATATAGTAGAAGAAACTCATGATGAGAAAAAAATAAATGTTAATCGTGATTTCATAAACTCTAATGTTGGCGGGAAGAACCACCATATTCCAAAAATGGATATGAGGAAGTTTGATGGAAAGGATCCTGTAACATGGATACTACAGATGGAGCAATATTTTGATCTCCATAATGTGAAAAACACACAAAAGGTAAGCATTGCAACTTTACATTTAGAACAAAATACATTTGTATGGTATCGATGGCTTTGCTCCCGTAAAAAAATTGTCACTTGGTCAATTTTTACGGAGGAAATGATAGCACATTATGAGGATACCAAGAGCAACACCTTCTTTAGCCAATTGATAAATCTCAAACAAAAGGGTTTAGTGGGGCAGCACATTGAGGACTTCCAAAAATTGAATATAAGGGTAACTAATATTCCATAGGAACACAGGATTGATCTCTTCATAGGCACTTTAAAGGATAACATCCAACATGAAGTTCGCGTTTTGGAACCTGATTCATTGGAGAAGGCATTCAAGTTGGCAAGAAAATTTGAATGTAAAATTATGGCGACAAGGAAGCCTACCACTCAATTCTATAAAGAAGGAAGTGTTGCTACGCCTAGATTTCCACAACCTACAAGGTTGACACCACAACAATTGGAAGAAAAAAGAGCAAAGGGCTTTGCTACAGTTGTGATAGCAAATACACTAAAGGTCATAAGTGTGCTGAGAAGAAATTATTTTACATAGATTGTGAAGAGGAAGAAGAAAATGAACAAGAAGAGGATATACACCAAGACCCAACCCTAGAAGAGGAAGAAATGAATCCGACCATATCGTGTAATGCACTCGCAGGAATTACCACTCCTCAAACTCTCAAGATACAAGGACAAATCAATAAGAAAAAGGTAATAGTGTTGATTGATTCAGGTAGCACCCATAATTTTATTCATTGTAAGGTAGCCAAGGAATTAAATTGTTTCCTATACCCAGCACCAGAATGTCAAGTGATGTTGCAAATGGAGGAACTATAAATTTCTCTGGAAAATGCCATAATATCAAGCTAACCATGGGGGAATATGTATTGACTAGTCCAATGCTTTCCATTCCTATGGGAGGTGTTCATGTTGTACTAGGAGTACAATGGTTACAATCTTTGGGGACGGTAGCTTTTAATTTTCAAGAACTTTTCTTGAAATTTTTTTCAGAAGGAAAGGAAGTCGAATTACGGGGTATTGAAGGGAAGCCAGGAAGGATAATAAGCTCTAATGGCATGACAAAGCTTCTAAAAAAAGAACAACGAGGCGTAATTGCACAATTATGCTCACTAGAAGTTCCAACATCAAAATCATCTATTTCTGCAGATCTCCAACAAGTCTTGGACAATCATTCCAAGGTGATTGAAACTCCCAAAGGACTCCCACCTATTCGTGATCATGATCATGCTATTCATTTGATTCCAGGAAGTGTTCCTCCAAACATCAAGCCTTATAGATATCCTTACTTCCAAAAGAGCGAAATTGAACGTATGATTGCAGAAATGTTAGAGGCGGTATAATTCAACCTAGTCAAAGTTCTTTCTCTGCTCCTGTAGTATTGGTACACAAGAAGGATGGATCATGGCGAATGTGTCCGGATTATAGGGAGCTCAATAAGCTCACCATTAAAGATAAATTTCCCATTCCTGTGATTGATGAATTATTGGATGAATTACATGGAGCAATTCCTTATGGTACAAAGATCGCTTATATCTTTGTAAGAATTCCCAACTAAAACAAAAGATTCTTCTGGAATTGCACACTTCTCCTTTAGGAGGACACTCAGGATTTTTAAAAACTTACCACATGGTGAAGAAAGAATTTTTTTGGGATGGCCTTAAATCTGATATTCAAAATTTTGTGGCGGAATGTTTGGTTTGCCAGCAAAATAAAGTGGAGACAATTAAGACCTCGGGACTTCTACAACCTTTATCCATTCTAAGTCAATGTTGGGAGGAGATTTCAATGGATTTTATCACAGGTTTACCTAAGTCCGAAGGAAAGAATGTCATCATGGTGGTAGTTGATAGACTTACCAAGTATGCACACTTTTGTGCATTATCTCATCCATTTAAAGCAAGTACGGTTGCTACTACATTTATGGACAGAATTCAAAAGCTACATGGAAGCCCAAGGGTTATTGTGAGTGACAGAGATCCCATTTTTACTGGAATTTTTTGGACGGAGTTATTTTCTTGTTTGGGTACTCAATTAGCTCATAGCTCATCTTATCATCCTCAATCTGATGGTCAAACTGAGATAGTAAATAAATGTTTGGAATGATATCTTCGTTGTTTTGTATCTGATAAACAAACACAATGGGTCAAGTGGTTACCTCTTGCTGAATGGTGGTATAACACTTCCTTCCATACTGCAGCAAAAATGACCTCATTTATGGCACTTTATGGATATCATCCACCATCCATCACATCATCTTTGAGGGAAAATTCGAAGGTTCAAGCAGTGGAAGATCACATCGAGCATCAGCAAGAAGTTCTCCAACTCTTAAAGGATAACCTGAATTTGGCACAAAATCGAATGAAACAACAGGCAGATCAACATCGCGGCGAGAGAAGTTTTGATGTAGGAGATTGGGTATTTTTACGGCTACAACCATATAAACAAATGTCCCTCAAGCAAGCTAAGAAGGATAATAAATTATCGCCAAAGTACTATGGTCCTTACAAGGTGTTGCAAAAGATTGGTACTATGACATACAAATTGGAGCTTCCTACTTCTTCGTGAGTACATCCAGTTTTCCATGTTTCATGTTTAAAGAAGGTTATAGGTGAAAATCTTCCAGTTCAAACAATATTGCCAGAACTTGATGAGGAAGGAAAAATCATATTGGAACCAGAAGCGGTCATGGAAACAAGAACTCGACAAATACGGAATCGATCAATTTCAGAGTATCTCATCAAGTGGAAGAACTTACCCACTGAAGATTCTACATGGGAGGATGAGAATTTTATACAGAAGCACCTAGAGCTACTCAAGCGTTGAGGACAACACTTTTTTGAAGGAGAGGGGCATGTTGGGTCCCTATATTACTAGTATAGTCCCTTATTGTTGTTAGTGTAACCCCCTTATTGTTATTATTGTACCCTTGTAACCCCCTTGTTGTTATTATTGTGCCCTTAAATTATTATTGTTAGGTCGGCTAGGATTACATTGTGGCCCACTAGGATTACATTATGGCCCCATGGACACCTATATATAGAAAGGAGGTTTTGTAAATTGTATCATCCAAGAATTGTTCATTTATGTAATATATTGGAGGTTTCCCCCTCGAAGTGGCTCATTTCTAAGGCGTTGATATCTCTTTTCTTCTCTTTTTGGAGCTGGTTACACAACACCATAATCTCTCGTCTCTCATTCATACCGATATCATTTTCCCTATTCAAATTCATAGTGCTTGGATCCTGGGAACATAAACATAATCAACGGTATTGTGTAATTAGGCACACCTCTTAAATTGAATATTTGTGAGTTTTGTACATTTGATTGTACATTTGTAGAAACAATCAACATTTGATTTATTTTGTCATTTGTATTATCACAAATTATACATGTATGATGCACTGGGTACCTCCTATGTTTACGATTCTGAAAGAAAAAAAATGGCAATTATCTCCAAAGCTTGTCATATGATTATTGTGGTTCCCACCTTATAAGAATTTGACCACTTACATTTTAAATGGTTGGTACATATAAAAAAAGTAGCAATGGTTTGATGTCTAGAGATACCAATGAAACAATAGGGAGAATTAATGGAGCAATCTCCTTCATTCAATCATACCATAAAACAAATATCCCTCATAAGATGAAGCATTTCCTTCAAGTTGGATTCTTAATAAAGGTAAAATATTTTTGTATACAATTCCCAATGTCCCTAAAGATATGAGATGCTTTCTCAAACCTCCTAGATATGCACCTCCAATTTGCATGTAAAGAAACACAAAAAAGGCAATAACAAAAATGCCTTATTTGAATGATATTATTGTTGGTTGTTTCCTTATTGGTGCACTTGATCCTTCAACATTGAAATATCTAAATCACATTAAATATTTGAAATAGATCCAAAACCTCAAATATATGCTTCCATATAAGTTATGTTAACACTGCTCAGTTTTCAAGCTCTATTGATGGATTCATTTCACAATTTTGGTGACCAAGTTGTTTCAATCTCAATTCAATTTTTCTCGCTTAAAATAAATGTCTCTTTGTGTCGTGTAATTTTTTTCTCAAAGTTCACTTGAGAAATTATATCCTTCTCTTTGCTTCAAATTTGAAGAGGCCTTTTCTTCTAGGGAGTTCTTGGTTGTTGGTTTTCAAAATGATACAACAGTCCAACAACTACATGAAACAAGGCTAAAGTTTCCTAGTGTCCTAAAAATGATGCCATAAATGCCTCCATATAACCCACAGATAATATTGTTCCTTGCTACCCGAAATAATCTAACGGAAAAGTGTTTAAATATCAGTGATAACAACAATGCCATTTCCACATTGATATGTTATTTTTACATCCTAGAACCCATCTTGAGCTAGCATGTGAACTTCTCCATCAGACACAAGTATTTTGGTGCATCTGCTACTCAATACTTCTTTGTAGATTGACTTCTCAAATTCCATTTCTAAGTACAGACCTCATATTCAATAGTACATCAGGCCCTTTTTTTGTATATCAATTTCCTTTATTCCTAGAGGTATGTGCACAATATTTTTTTAGCAACTTTATCTAGTTCTTGATCTTATGGTTACAGGATCTTGATATTAATCTTGCTTTATTGAAAAACCTCAAACTTTAGAACTTGATCCTCACTCTAGTACTCATGAAATATTTATACCCCCTCCCCAATTCAAAGCATTAGGAAGTCTTGTGATTGTTGATGCAACCCTTGGGGAAAAACTTACATGAGACTGGGATCTTGTTGAACATATGGGCATTGATTCTGAGAACCTTGCACCAAAGAAAATGGCATTGTTCTTTGGAAAAAAAAAAATTTACCCTATTCTCCTAACTACATGTTGAGGGTCGGGTTTGCACAGTAACCAACTCTGGTTAGATAAGGGGGTGTGTTACATGTTATAATTGGGTCACTAGGAGGAAAAGGGGTTCCATTATATTTTAGTGCACTTGCTCCAAAAAAAGCAAAGTAGACGAGAGGGATAGGGAGAGAGCACTCAGATAGGATTTGTACATTATAGTAGCCCACGGGCCATATGCCTTACTTCTTTGTACTCATAACCATTTTTTATTCGGAGAAAGAGAGAAAATCAACTTCACCTTCTAAATGGGTCCTCTCCCAAAAGGGTTCCCAAGGATATATCTTCTGTCAATTTGTTCTGTGAATTTCTATTTCATTATTCCCTATTATCAACATAAATTTTAATTTGCATGCATATGCAATAAAGAGTGACCTACAAATCCATAAATCTAAAGAAGAATAAACCCTAGTAGTGTACATTTTTGTATTTTTAAGTACAATTTCATCATATCTATTGTGATGAACTATCTAGTGGAATATCCATGGAATTTCATGGACAATATTAGTATCAGCGCAAGTTTCTTTGGGGTATATTGTGGATATTTGTGGGAAATCTAGGTCAACTACGCCAAAAGTTAAAAAAAAAACCCTAGTGAACAGGTTTTTGTAATTGGAAGCACAAATTGTATATATAATTTGTAAAGTGAATCTCCTCAAGTCTTCCATAAGTAACAATATTGCGATGTTAATATAATATGGGGGGTTCTAATGTAGAGGATAGATCAAAGGGAAGATTAGGATATTGGGAAGAA
Organism: Pinus albicaulis; assembly: GCA_034641835.2. Lineage (NCBI taxonomy): Eukaryota > Viridiplantae > Streptophyta > Pinopsida > Pinales > Pinaceae > Pinus > Pinus albicaulis. The sequence goes on along the minus strand of CM076572.1, from coordinate 1,111,238,446 downwards.
ACTGAGAACAAGTCGACGAAAATATTCAAAAGAGATAAACTCAATTCAAGTGTCATGAACCATTCACAATATTTTACCAAATAGAAGTAAAAGTTGATATCATGCCATACCAAGGTTACATCAGCACTATGTAGCTAAATCACTAGTTACAGCAATTAGAATTTTATTTCAGTGTTCATCATGTCGAGGAGGAACAAAAGAATTCATTTGCGCGACTAAAATTAAAGTGTTGTGCCCTAACCTGGTGGGAAAGCCACACAAAGGCCTTCAAGTTGGCAGGAGATCCTCCAATGACTAAGTGGAAGGACTTTAAAACCCTCGTAAATTCATAATTTTATCCTGTTGGGAATGTAGAGGACCAGTGGATCCACTGGCACTACTTCAAGTAAAAGCAAGGATTGAGTGTACAGGAAACCGCGGAGTTTAAAAAGATATCCATAACGTTCAATATCTCCCCAAAGAACAAAATGTACTCCTCAAGTATCTAGGGGGTCTACACATTCTTCTATGGAGGAAAATGATTTTTTTCAAGCCCAAATCAGTGAACAAGGTATGTGTACAGGCACAATTCTTGGAGAACATCGACATAAAAAAAGGGAAATCAAGTGGATCAAAGCAGTTGCACCAGGACATGTTTAAGGAAGGGAAGAAGAAGTGGAAACGAGGGAAATATGAAACAACAACAGCCATAACACACCAGTGAAAAGATCCCAACAACCACTTCAACCAATGTAAATTGATTGTCATACAAAGGAGAAGTGTTGGGAGTTGCATCTAAAGCTTAACCTAAAGAACAAAAAGAAGATAATAAGAAGAAGAATCATGGCCACTAATTCAATCAACCAAGTTAAAAGTAGCTCAGATGTAGATGATTTTGATTTTTGTGTAGCTTAGAGAGGTATTTCACATGCCAAGAGGCCTCCTAAGTTGTCTTAAGAAAATTATGAAAATAAAAACAAAATATTCTAATTTTGGGGCTTCATGTAGGCTACAAAATGTCAATTGATCCCACAATTAAAGGGTGTGACTCTTGGTCAAATTCACCCCATTTGACTAGTATATATACGCAATAAGAGTTTCTCATTTTTACCAATCAAAACAACACAACATATCTTCTCACAAAGCTACAGAAAGGAGAAGAAAAGAGAACGAATTGACCAAGCTTTGACCAATACAACAGAACTATTATTTGACCGATTTTGACTTGTTGTATGAGAAAATGATCTAGCCCAAATTTGACCACATAAGAGGCTTTCTTTGACCACAAGAGGTTTTCTTTGACCACATAAACAAGCCCAGTTTAACCGCAAAAGTGGTTTTCTTTGACTGTAGAAACAAGCCCAGTTTGACCACAAAAGAGGAAGCCAAATTATGGTGCAGGAATAACTCACAAAATTCGTTGAATGAAGAAACAAAGCAGCTCATACTAAAAAAGGAAAGGGAGGAAGGAACTTTGGAAAATTTGACAAAAAGGACTTTGGAAAATTTAGCAAGAAGGATTCAGGTTGAAGACCCTCTCCTATTCAAGATCAAAAGAAGGACATGTCAAAGGTGAAGTGGTTCATTTGTCAAAATTTTGGACACTTTGCATCCCATTGTCCTAAAATAAAAAGGAATGAAAAGAAGCATGCATCAACGGTGATAATGATGTTTATGAGAAACCACCTCAGAAGAAGTAAAAAAAAAATTCCTTTAGATTTTTCAAAAAAGGAATTGGCAACTCCCTTCAATTCTCAATTGTTCCTTCCTAAATTAAGGGATAAGTACTTCATATTTTCTTCTCCCTTGATTATTTTAGTTTTTATTTATTTGACCTCTTGTCTTTTTATTTTTGTATGGTCTTGATATGTCCTTCTTAACTCCATTATGAATTCTCCTTTTTCTTCATGGCCTCCTAAGCAAGGTTTACGGAAAGGAAGAATAGGTCCAATATGAATATTGCCATTACATGGGTGATAGCATGAGGAAGTACAAGGAAATGTTGTGGCAAGAGGGATATCCCAATGAGAGGGATTGAACTACAAGTATAGTTTTTCTCCGATCACGAGATGATAATTTTTTGTATGACTTTAGGGCTCAAGCACAAACTCAACAGAGTGATTAGTGTTCGAAGAAATTGTGCAAATTATTAAGATGCCCAAGATCATGTGAGATGACAAAAAGAGCTTCAGGTTCCAAGAGAGCCATTCAGGGAATATTGAGGTCTAAAATGGGCCTCCTAAGGAAATTATAAAATAATAGTGGAAACAATAAAATAAGATTAGATTACATCATCAAATTTTATAAGGAAAAAAGAAAAAACTATTTTTTCAACTAGTATTTTCAACTTATCTCCCTATGGGTTTACTCAAATTTCGAGCGGGAACACTTGTTGGATGCAAAATTTAATTCATCATCAAAGGAGTACTCATGTTGCATACTTTCGATGGACCCTGCTACATGAAAAATGAGAAATACATGAAAAATGTGATTGCAATCACGTTTTTTCATGTATTTCTCATTTTTCATGTAGCAGGGTCCATCGAAAGTATGCAATATAGGTACTCCTTGGATGAGGAATTATATTTTGCATCCAACGAGTACTCTTGCTCGAAAATTGAGTAAAAAATTAGGGAGATAAGTTGAAAATACAAGTTGAAAAGTTATTCCATTATTTTATTATTTTAATCTTTTTACTTTTTTACCCAAAAATGGTTAATCATTCCCCATGGTTGACATCATCATCTTGAATCCTATTGGTTCTTATAAAGTTTATTTTGGTTGTACATTTTTCTTAGGAGGCTCATTTTAGACCTCAAACGTTCTCGAATGAAACCATCGGGCAGAGTGGAAGGAGCAGTTCTCCTAAAGGATGTCATGGATTGAGATTGTCAAGATGCTCGTAGAAATAAGTTCTCTAGGATAAATATGCCTTCTTTGAAGGAACCATGTTAGACAACAAGATATGCTTCAGTAACAGAGGGAGCTACAGTGGCAAAAGGACTTTCCTACATGACAGAAGGAGCTAAAGTGGTAGGACTTACTTTTGTGACAGAGGGAGCAACTAGGACTATCATATGAACACTCGCTTCAATGTCAAAAGGAGTTGGCCTCAGAGTTTGAGATGAAGGATCTTGACTTGATACACTATTTCTTAGGATTGGGGATTCAGATTTGGTGAACCTCATGTTGTACAGGAAGTTGATTGGATCCTTGACGTACCAGGATAACATCAGGGCTAATATTTTTTTTTTCAATGAACACCTTGAGCGAGCATATGGTTGAGGCAGATACATTTGGCTATAGAAAAGCATGGTAGAGATACCTGCATGGTACAATAGATATGGTTTGAGATATATATTAGGTTTTGAAGTGGGGCTGCAAGATATACATATTCATATTGGGTCGGGAGTGCAGAGGATAGAAAGAGTGCATCAGGGTGTTACTTCAACTTGGGATCAGCTATGATATCTTGAAGCTACTTCTATTGCACTCAGTACAATGGGATCAGAGTATATTGTATCTTTTATTACAAGTTGTGAATTTTTGTGACTTTGAAATCTACTTGTATAACTATTCAATCAGGAGCTTGAGTTGGTCGTGATATTTTGTGAAATTAAAAGTTGTGGAAATTTTTCATGATAGGTCGAAGCATATTGAGATCAAATATCACTTCATTTGAAATATGGTACAGAGAGGAGCAATGGAGCTCCAATACATATCCACAAATGAGTATATTGTTGACTAAATCACCAAGCCTCTGTCTAGAGTGAAGTTTGTATACCTCAGAGACAAGCTTGGTGTGATGTGGAATGTCTCCCAATGAGGGAGAGTTGATGTCTTTGCAAAATTAGGGTAGACAATCTCCTAGAGCCATAAAGGAATTTGGTTAGGTCATAAGGGACTTTGACCAAGGGAGATGGATACATTCACCTAAGAAGCCAAAAGGACATCGCCCAGGGTAATTACATGATTGGACATATATTCTCTTGAGTAGTCAAAAGGACTTTGCTAGGTCATGAAGGACTTTGACTGGAGGAGATATATGTTATTGACCTGAGAAGCCATAAAGGAATTTGGCTTACGATGAATGGTCCAAGGGCATATTCTCTCCTAAGAAGGAAAATGGACTTGGCTAGGTTATAAAGGAATTTGACCAGAGGAGATTGATACATCTGCCTAAGGAGCCATAAAGGACTTTGGCCACAAGTAAAAGGCCTTGGATACTCATATTTCCCACTCTAAGATGGAGTTATTTATAAACATGCAAGCTCATGAACTTTTATTACGAATGAGAAATTCCAGCTAAGGGGAAACTTGTTGTAACCAAAGAGAATGCCTCCCTCACTAAGGGGGTGTTGATTTTTGTATAGCATTAGGAGGTATTTCCGCATACCAAGATGCCTCCTAAGTCGATTTAGAAAATTTATAATTATAATTTTGGTGCTTCATGTAGGCCCCACCATGAAAGGGTGTGATGCTTGGTCAAATTCACCCCATTTGACTCGTGTATATACACAATGAGAGCTCCTCATTTGAACCACTCCCAAAAACACATATTCTCAAGCAAACACAAAAGGGAGCAAAAAGGAGGGCGAATTGACGAAGCTTTGACCAAGTCAACAGAGCTATTATTTGACCAAGTTTAACATGTTTTTGACTGAATTATTTACCACAGTTTGATTGCAAAATAGGTTGACTTTTACTATAGACACAAGACCAGTTTGACCACATAAGAGGTTGAATTTGACTGCATAAATAAGCCTAGTTTGACCACATAAGAGGTTGAATTTAATCGCAAAAACAGGTCGAGTTTGACACCAAAAGTAGATTCTTTGACTGCAAGTTTGATCGCAGGTTTAACCACAAGGGTTGACCACAAGTCCAAGTTGGATGTAGAAGTCAACCCTAGGTATGAAGTTGACCATAGGAGCTAAGTTGACTAGACCAAAAGTTTGACATTATTTGACTTATTGAGTGGTTTGACGAGCATTGACTGGTTGGAATTTGATAAGGTTTGGCTAGTGTTTAGACTTGGATTTTGGCATATATTTTTAGACAATTTGAAATTGTAAACCGTTCTGAAGAAAATTTATCCTATAAGACGAGTTGTTGGGTTTTCTCCCAAGTTTGGATTTCATAGGGGAAATTTTGTCTCTATTGTGCTTATTTTTCTCTTTAAGATCTTACTATTTTTGTTGCATTACTATTGAGATTTTTTATGTATAGTTGTTCAATGATAAAAGTGACATAAGATAATTCGGTTGAAGATCATTAGGCAGTAACTATCAAATTAAAAAATCGGTTTTTTCTATTCATATTTTTAGAAAATTCAACAAATGAGAAGATCATTTGTACGTTAGTGGAGGATGAGTTCAATCTCAGTAGCCTCCAACAACATGACAGGAGAAATGACTAAACTCTTCCACATAAAGATACAAGCCAAGAAGACAAAAATTGATGCTTATTTTGACTCAGAATCGCATGTGAATCTCATTACAACAAAGTTGATCAAGAAATTTGGACTGGAAGTTCGCAATCATCCAAACCCATATACATTGGGATGGGTAAATAAAGATGTGGAGTTAAAGGTAACAAAATAGTGGAAAATTAGATTTGTTATCAGTGTTGGCTTTATTGATGAAGTGGAACTAGATGTAGTTCCCCTTGATGTATGTGGAGTCGTGTTTCGAAGTCCCTACGTGTATCTTCATGTGAATATCCAACCAGTACTAGATTGTTAATGAGGGAAAATCATTCACCATTAGCGTGCACAAAAACAAGTCGAATTGTTCACTAGTAAGTGACAACGAAGCCAAGAAACTAATCAATTCTAGCAAGAAGTAGGTTTTACTATTTTTAAGAAAAAAACAGTATGTAGAATAGTCTGTAAGAGGCAAGGCATCCCTAGAGGCTCATGTACTAAGAAATAGAAACAACTTGAAGAGTTGCTACAGGCATCTAGGGATGTGTTCTAGAAGCCTAAAGGTTACCACCCAAGACAGAAGTAGAGCACAAGATCCATCTATTGTTTGAATCCACATTGCCAAACATTGGATTGTACATGTAGTGTGTTATAAAAGCGAGGTGAAGAAATTGTTGTAGAAGCTATTGTAACAGGGTGTCATTCAATCGAGACATCACCATGTGGATCACTCATCATCATTGTACCAAAGAATGATGGGACTTGGCATATGTGTATTAATTACATTTGTTGAATAAAATTACACTTAAGAACAAGTACAACAACCATAATACTTCACCAAGTCCAAGATAGATGATTTGTTGGATCAATTACAGCAACCGTAATACTTCACCAAGTCCAAGATAGATGATTTGTTGGATCAATTACAGCAACCGTAATACTTCACCAAGTTTGACTTAAAGTCTCAATATCACCAAGTTTGAGACAGAGAAGATACCGAAAGATTGTCTTCAAAAAATGGTAAGGTTTGTGTGAGTGGTAAGTCATACCATTTGATCTAATCAATGCACCAGTGAAATTTATGAGGTTAATGAATGATATATTATGTCTTTTTATAGATTCATTTGTTCTTTTTTATTTAGATGATACACTGGTATATAGTGCTACCTGGGAGGAGCACATCCCACATTTGATGCAACTGTTGGAAACATTAAAGAAGCACCAATTGCTAGCAAATATCAAGAAGTATGAATTTACACAACAATATTTTGCGCATTTAGGGTATGTGATAGGTGGAGAGTTGAAAATATATCTTGCCAAGATGGAGGCCATCATGAAATCATCGATTCCTACTAATGTTACTAAGGTTAGGAGTTTTGTTGGGGCAACACAATACCTGAAGAAATCCATAGCCTCGTTTTCAGCGTGGTAGCACCACTCCATGCCATAACATCAAGTGGCATGATTTTTTAGTATGGAAAGGGTCAGCAAATGGCCTTTGAGGAGCTAAAGAAGAATATCAGTTAAGCACCAATACTGGCATTACCAAACTTGTAGGAGCCCTTCGAAGTGGAGACATATGTGTGTGGGTATGTTATGGGAGTGATCTTGATGCAGGGAGGAAGCCCCATATGCTACCATTCAAAAGTATTTCATGGGGAAGTTCTTAACTACCCTGCCTATAGAAAGAGGCTTTATGTCGTCATGCAATCTATGAAGAAATGGAAGCATTATATGATGGGAAATGAAACAATAATCCACACAGATCACCAGCCACTACAATACCTACAAGCCCAGAGTAAGCTACAATAAACCAAGCATTACCACTGGATGGGGTTTCTACAGTGGTTTCAATTAGTAATCAAGTACAAGGAGGGAAACACAAACAAGTTAGCTAACATGCTTTCAAGGCCACTTGCATCAAATATCACAGCTTTGGGAACTCTAATGCGTATGGAGCCATTCACCCATGTTGCATATAGAGAGGCATATTCAAAGGATGAGGACTTTAAGGAGGCATTTCAATAGTTGCAGAGCTAGAATCATGTGCATGATGGTGACAACACAATGGACTACCATCTCCAAGACGAGTTACTCTACAAGTTGGGTAAGCGATGTGTTCTTAAAGATGAGAGACTGCGGTTGATTAGAGAGGCTCACACCTCCAAGGTTGCAGGTTACTTTGGTGTAGGGAAGATAATGGCCAACTTACAAAGGTATGTGTACTAGCCCTAGATGCAAGAACATGTAGCTAGGTTCATAAGAGGATGCATGATTTGTTGTACTTGCAAGCCTAGTAACGATAAACAAAGTCTATATCATCCCTTACCTATACCCACTAATCCTTGGGAAATCATTTTTAGACTTCCTAGAAGGTTACCAACAACCAAGAAGGGACATGACTACCTACTCATGGTAGTCGACAAGTTCAGCAAGATGTGTGTTATGATGCCTTGTAGAAAGACCATCAGTGGACAAGAAACTGTGAACTTGTCATTTGGACAAATTGGGATACCAATGAGCATCATTTTAGATAGGGACACGAGATTTCTTAGTGCATTTTGGACTACACTATGGGAGAGGATGGACACAAAGTTGAAGAAGTCTACAACAATCCTTCCACAGACAGATGGGTAGATGGTAGTTAACAAGACTTTAGTGCAACTTTTAAGGGGTTACAATAAGAAGCATTTGAAGGCTTGAGATGAAAATCTGGTATATATATAACACTCCTATAGCATAACAATCCACACTTCTACTAGAAAGTCTCCATTTGCAACCTGTTTTCGATATTTTCCACCTTCACCTTTGAATATTGCATATGGGTGACAAGGAGTAAGGGAGGATCTTACAGGGGATGCTTAAGGGCTAAAAATTTTGTTGAGAAGATCAAACATATCCATATACAAGTACAAGGGACACTGCGTAAGTGACTAGAGAAATTTAAGTCCAGGTGTGATCACCACATAATAGAGAGGTCATTCAAGATGGGAGATAGGTTATGGCTACAGTTGAACAAGGAGAGGTCACAAGGTCCCAATAACAATATCAAGGCTATGTGTATGATTCCTTTGAGATATTGGAAAAGGTGAGAGATAACACCTAAAGACTCGGTCTACCCCCATGAAATTTTACTGAATTGTGAATGTAGAAAATATAAAACTCTATTGAGTCTTCCATGTTAGACCAGAAAGAGGAATAGGTCCTACCTTTTGTAGAGGATTTGGCACCAGATGTTTAGTCAAAGTTGACAAAAGATACAATTTTGCACAAGGGATCCAGAACTACGAGACAAGGACAACATGACCTTGGAAAATTGGGTTGAAAGGACAACTTCTAGGCAAAGCTAAATGGTACACCCAAGAGAACGCAGAGGAAAAATTTCATCACCTCATTCAATAGAATCTTTTGGGTGGTGAGATCAATATATGGCTAGAGAGTTTATTGTCACAAGGATAAGGAAAATGAGGGCTAAGTTTTGAATTCCAAGATTCTAAATTATATTCTTTATGGAAACCAATTATGAGATCACATCTAGTCAACTTTGTCTAATTTTCCAAACTACCTCATTGCTTAATGTGTTTGTTATTCTATTTTATGAGCTCATTCATTCAAAATCATATTTTGTACTTTCCCTAGTTTATAACTAAAATCCATATTTTCGAAACGTTTCAAAGAAAACTATAAAAATTAACTTTGAAATGTGATACAATACAATCAAATCCAAGTTAGTGATCATCTTAAATGAAGATAACCAACAAGGAAATCAATATATTGATAGTATTTATTACTTCATATAAACAATGAGAAATTACTCATGACATTATTGCTTTTTAATGTGATCTTGAAAAAAAAGGATGATAAAGAATAAACTTCTTACATTCTTCCAATTTCTACGTAGGGTTTTAAATTTAAAATAAACATTTAAGAATTTGAACTTAGGGAGATAAAAAAAATATACAAAACTAGCCCAATGGGTTAGCTCAAATGATTGAGTGATATGAATTAGAAGTAGGAGATCAAGGTAGTCCCCAAGTTGGGTACATCTATGGATATTGTTGAGTCTTAGTTAATTTTGTCAATGGGTCAGGTTGCCAAAACTACAACCACCAATATACTACATGTAACATCCTAAAAGTGAAGGGAACTGCACGAAGGATTTCCCTATAATATATATTTCATCCAAAATTTTAAATTAAAAATAAAAATAAAAATAAAATAAAAAATCACATTAAAATAAGTAAATAAATAAATAAAGTTGGAAGAAACTATGAGAAAGCAAATACATACATGAATCTATAATAGTGTAAAAAAAAATAAGACAAACAAAATATATATATAATTATTAAACACAACATAATTGAGAATTAAAAAAAACAAAACAAAACAACTTGGATAAAAAATCTCAATACCTTTTACATTCAATTATACCATTTTACCAAAAATATCTCCATGCCCGAAAGAAAAGTGATTGGTCTATTAAAATCTTACTTGTATATCGAAGAAAAAAATAAAATCAACCACATCTTAAAAGTTGTTTATCATTTTAAAAAAAAAACTTCAAAATATATTATAACAACAAAACAAATCCAAATCCAAAATGTGCTTCATACATATGTCATTTTAATTCCTTAATAACTTCTTTTAAAATTATCGTTTGAAACTTAAATTTAGAAAATATGTATTTAATTTGATTCACTTTTGCATTAAAGCATGATAAAAATTACATCTCTCTTTCCAAACTAGTGTATCACCCCATGTTTCCTATCATGTGCAATTTGAAATTTCTCCACTACATCTCAAAGGAATAGGCAACCTTAATCCCTACCAACAAAGTAGCCTATTTAGAAATTGTGCAAAACTTGGAAGAATCAAAAAAATTTGTTGCGAAAAACTTGAAGAATCAAAAATTTCCATTAACCTCTATAGTGTCCCATAAATAAACTAGGGCACATTAACATGGGGTGTTTCCACTAATAAAAAATAGCTCTAACTAGAACATGATTGAAAATTTCAATAATCAATAAATCCACTAATCAAAGCAATCACCTTTACCCACCTAGAACATGTCTAATGCAAATGCACAAGTTTCAAAAACAACTAAAGAGGCTCATGAAACTCAAACTAGCCACTAACCCTAAATATCTTGTAATATAGTAATTGTACAATATATAAAAAAGGAAAAAAAGTTATTATGAATTACTTATTATGTCTATGTCTAGTGCAAATGCACAAGCTATCGACCTAAAATGTGTCTAATGCAAATGAACAACTTTCAAAAACAACTAAAGAAACTCATCAAACTCAAATTAACCAATAACCATAAATATCTTATAATATATTAATTGTACAATATATAACCGTAAATATCTTATAATATATATTAATTATACAATATATAAGAAAAATGAAAATATTATGAATTACTTATTATTATGTCTATGTCTAATGCAAATGCACAAGTTTTAAAAACAATTAAAGAAAAAAAAGTATATAATAACCCTTTATAAATATAACTAGCCAATAACCCTCTATAAAACTAGCCAATAACCCTCTATAAATATAATAATTATAGAAAGAAAAAATATGAATTACTTACATCATATATATTATTTTTAATAAATTAAAATAAAATTAAAATAATTTCAAATATTTCAAATAGTGTTCTTAAATAAATAAATAAATATATATATATATATATATATATATATATATATATATATATATATATATATATTCAATTTACTATTACTCTTCTAAATTATCATATAAATATATAATATATATTATATTATAAAATACAATTATATATTATATATAATATATTCAAATAAAATAATAATTTTAATATGTTGTATAGCATTACATATTTTAAGGATGACTGGTTGAAGGAAATCAAAGTAATTTTTGAATGGTCCCAAAGCACATCCAAGAATTCTCAACCTTTTTGAAGAACATCTCTACATTATCATATAAATACATAATATATATTATATTATAAAATATGATTATATACTATATATAATATATTCAAATAAAATAATATTTTAAATATGTTGTATAGCATTATATATATTAAGGATGACGTGTTGAAGGACATCAAAGTAGTTTTTGAATGGTGTCAAAGCACATCCAAGAATTGTCAACCTTCTTGAAGGTCTCAATGTTTTATGCGTCAAAATGGCATTCCCTAGGCTTTACAGACTAATGTAGAAGAATAAATCATCAAAGCCAATATTTAAGTCAAAACGAAAACTTAAATGCACAAATCATTCAATTTAAGGGTTTTTTTCACTATATTCAATGTTAATGAGTTCTTCCATCCAACCATGCACTAAACTCTAAATAGCCTACACATTACTCATAAGTTTGGGATTGACTCACATGTACTCGGCAATCTCACTCACCACATGCTCCAAAACAATTTAATTGTGTTCAAAAGGTAGTGTTTGCCTAAAGAGTAATTAGACAACCTAAGGGACATCTCCCTCCAACCCAAAAGAAAAAGAAAATTGAGCCATTATTGGTTTGCAAAGTAGGCAAAGGCAGCCTCGCGATATCTAATTAGGTGTAAAGCTAATCCATGTATTAAGACAAATCATACCATCGAAGATGGTTGTAATTCAATGGTGAGTTTTCGATTATCATTTCAAAATCGTGTGAAAGAGTATCTTGTAAAATCATCCCATAATGTCCAATTGTCAAGTTTAATTACATAGAGAAAGGTAGGAATGACTTCCAAGACAACATTATAACAAACTCATGTGAAAAATAATCTTGAGATTCACTTTAAATCATGTCAAATTGCCAGGTGACTCATGTCAAATTTAAGTACACCGTCTAAGATATGAAAGATTTTTAGGCATGTCAAATGCACTTCCAAGAAATCAATATATGGTTTATGTTGGGATTTCCTCTCGTTGAACCAAGGCCAAACTAGATGAATTGAAATTATACCCAAGAAAAATGAAGAGCACTTTGTATATGTGTATTGCCATTTCATATGAATTTTCTTGAAGTTTAGTTCTACCCTGAATACCATAATCAAAAGCAAAACACAAACACACTGAGATTGTAAAGTCATCGGATGATCATGACTCAAAAATGAATGTAGGACAGTTTGCCAATTTAACTATTAACAGCTTGTGATCATTGAATTATTGACAAAATAAATTTTCAATGATAGCATAAGAAAATGCTTGCATTGAATCCTTTACATAGGGGCATTTATAAAAAGAATGGGTGCCAGAAGGTGTTATTTACATTTAGTTTAACTACAAAATGAAACATAACTTCAGTCAGTTACTGTACTCGAAGTACTTGGGATCTTCCGGAAAATGATACTCGACTTGTAACTGCCACAGATCAACAAAGGCAAGTGTCAGGGAAAGTTAAGTGTGCATCTCTGGCCCAAAACAAATAAAGATTATAGACACCCTCTATTTGAAGATTTGCCCACATAATGTTGTTAATGGCCTCTGCATATTCTCCTCTGTTATATCAATTCTTGTCCTTCAAGCAATTTAACAATTTTCTCCATGAAGATGGAAAGCTTAAAGGATTCTTTTAAGCCAAAATTTCAACATGGTTCAGGCCACTTTTCAGTAGTATGAAAGAAACATTTCACATAGCTAATCTTAAATGCAATATTTTGCAGAGCATTTTATGTAAATAGAGAGTTTGATTCATTATATTACAGGTAACCGAAACAAGCAAACTATAAATGTAAGCAAAGAAGATAAAAGAAGAAATAAAATGGAAATCAGATACTTGTGCTAACTCTGATCGTTTGATTATATGGGAGATGTGACTTTGAATTTATTTTCAAACATTGTTAGGTTGTCAATTTATCATAAAACACAACTAATAACAAAATTTTCACAAACACGCACCAATGAAAGATGACTGATCAATTGGAACCAATATCTACTGAAGACTGCACCCTAATGAACAAGATAAGGTTGTGAAAATAATGCAATACCCTTTTCAAACAGGGATATCTACAAATTCCAGAAATTTTGAAGTAAACAGAGGCAGTGATAGTTTTAAGTGGACAAAGGAAGTGCTTTGGCATGCCGGGGACAAAAGAATCTAATCATACTTTGCTTACAGGCCAATTTTCAAGCATGTGAATGATGCAAAAGCCTAGGATGGCATTCTATAGATTATGCAAAAAAGGAAATGATTCAGAATTCTTCAAAAGGTTTCCATCTGCAGACGAGCCTAGAAAAACTCAAAAGATCAAAACTGGAACTTTCCAAGGAAACTCTCCTAAACTTCATGAAAATTATCCTGTAGTACGGAAAGTACACCATGCAGACTAGGGATGGCAGCAAAGAAAAAAATAATATTCAAAGAATCTGCAACTACCCTTCACATTGAGAGACTAAAGTCAGCCAAACCACCATTCCTGCTAAAATCTGAAACTTTAATCTATACAATGTGTTGAACTCAGCTATGGTGAACACAATCAAATAGGAAATAATAGACAAGATAGGGAAAGATATGCATGAGTTGCATTATAATTCACAAAGATGCATATATATAAAATACATTAGGTGACCCTTGGTTTCCCATTCCAAGTGGTCTCTTGGACTCCATTTGTCCATTCGTCTTCCACACCTACCCATTGAAGATTAGGTGTCCAAAATTCCCCCTCTTAATCTGAAGGGGTATGTGTGAGTCCAAGAAGAGAGTTGTAATACAAAATGGCATGGCAGCACTTAGGCTGAATGAACTCTCTGAAATGTTGGCATAAAGAGGTGGTTTAAGGATGACCACCAACACTGGAACGCTTAGTGCAGTTCCCAGAACTCTTCCAAATCTGGCAAGAAGTTGAGGTCTTCTGCTAGAGGAAGTGCTCCTCATATTTTGAAGAGGGAGACCTTCAACCTAGAAGAAAAGAGATCTACAACCTGCGATGGTTTAAGGATGACCACCAACTCCGGAATGCTTGATGCATTTCCTGGAACTCTACCAAAACTGGCAAGAAGCTGAAGTCTTCTGCTAAAGGAAGTGTCCCGGATTCTTTGAAGAGGAAGAATATCAACCTCGCATGGATGGTTTAAGGTTGACCACCAACCAAAGGCATGCTCATGGGCATATATGTCTCTGGCTACAACTCTGAATCTGGAATGACAAGTTGTGGCTCGGGCTCGCTTGATGTGGCTTCGAAGCTTGTAGATAATCACCATTTTCCCCCCTGTCAAGTACAGGGTGAGATGATGGCGAAAACTCAACTGCAAGATTGTTCAATACTCTAGAACAAGTTCTGACATATGGCTTAAACATCTTCTTGGTTGTTGATGCCCATTGCCAAGAAGCGACCCATCCAAGATGAATCTTTGTTCTTGCAAGAGGCTTGTTTCAGAAGCATCTATGTGAAGAATGGGTGTGTCGACCATAGTGCTTGCATGGGTGAAGATCGAAACACTGATCTTTCATATGGCCAACTCAATCATAGTGTTGGAATTTTTCAATCTGTTGTTGCTGCTTTGGAAGAGAAGCAGGATCTGGAACAGCTGAAGGTGAACTGTCATAAAGAAATCTGGCACTCTGAAATTTTATGGGCTTGTAGTCCGGAATATGAAAGGACACCTCCTTGTCATATCCAAGACTTGTTCTGGGCTTGTTATGGACAAGCTCTACCCAAGCTCTGATGATGGACTTTGGAAGTGAAGTGTGAGTTTCTGCATCTGCATGTAAATTTTCTCTTGTAGTGGGCTCAATGATCTGACCAGTTTCTTGTTGCTGATGAGAGTTTGTCTCAATGTTCTGAACAAGAATAAGTTCAAAATGACAACTCTTTTGCCAAAGCTCTGACTCAAGCTACAAAAATTCAATCTTGTCTTGTGCATCTTGCAAACAAGTTTGAATATTAGAGAGAGCGTTCTTGCTTATTTTTGCCATATCATGAACAATGGAATGAATGAGGTTATTCAACAACTCTGATGCATCATTGATTTTAGCCATTTTTCTCAACAACTCAAAGTTACACTTCAAACACTAACTGCAACTATGAACTAAGAAGCATTACCCACTCACAATGTCAGTACAATTCTGCGTTTAGATTTCTTACTGCATGGGTGACACTCTCAACAAAAGGAAAATTCGGTCTTTGATTAATTAGCTAGATGATATTCATTGCAATCTCTAACGCTGAAGTTCGCTCCACCCAATTCAACACTAACTCGGCCTTTAATGGCCTCCAATCGTGATACCTGGAAAAAATGGCTGCTGACAAGAATATTGTCTTTCCCCTCCACAGAAATCTCGTCCAGGGAAATGAAGACAACACAGCCTGAGAGAGGGGATTGTATTCAGCTAGCCATGGGACTGTAAACTCAGTCTTCCTCAAGCCTAGAATGACACTCAAAAATGATGCCCTCAAACTGATAACAAAGTCACCTCTGCGTGCATTTCATGAACTCGTCTTTTTCTTAATACAGGTCAGAAATGAAATATCATTTATATTATAGGTATTATTGTTTCAACTTACTCTTATGGTCGTCGATGCTCCCATCCACTCGCTACACATCAACTGCATCCTCCTTCATGTAGAAATCCAAACAATACGGTTTCCTTGGCCTTGGCCCAAGCCCACTTCAGATGAAGTATAATCTCTATTTCTATCACTGAATGGATAACTTGACTACGAAGGTTCAAGTCATCGTGCTCCCACCTGTGTCTCCACTTTATGGTCACACATCATTAGCTTCATTACATCCATGTCGCACTTTTGGCTAACCTTTTTGGCTAAGGTTAGCCAAAGTCAAAACTATCTCACTGCGTCTTTGAATTCGAGACTCTCACTACGTCTCCACCAAAGTCGAGACTATAAGAACATGAAAATTTCGAAGGCGAGCGAGGGTTTGTATGAAGTGGACTGTGATATGAGCGGAGGTGCCGTAAGGTGGAAACTGTGCCAGGTAGGGGGCGAACCCACGACTTGGTGTGGAGACTGTGCCAAATTTGGGGTGAGGTGTTATATATGCAGAGTGTGAGAAGAGGGATAGTGCGCCACGATGGAAGGTTGTGTTGTTAAACACCTCCAGAAGGGAAATGCAGTGCTCCTTGTCTTTGCTCGCCTCCCACAATGGTGCTCGGCCTCAGTAATACGCAACCGCGATTATCCTCCGAGGAGGTTTTCGCACAAATTCCTCTTCTGCCATTAATGTGCTCTTAAAGCCTCCTCCTCCTTCCAACACAGTGCAAATATGGTGATCCTTCACCCCAACAAAATGTAAATATGAGGAAAATGAATTGATTGCAGGCGTATTATGCCTTTTCCCCCAAATGTGATGAATGTGAACCGATGGCAAGCGTAACTGACGATGGAGGAAGAAACAATGACAAATTGCTCCTGAAACACGTTGCAAGGAACAGGAACACGCTAATCATGGTTCTTATAAACATCTTGAACAGTCGTAGGAAAGAAGTGTGTAAGAAAAGGAAAAAAGGGTTGTTGACGTACGAGGTAAAGAACTAGAGCCCACGTACATCGGATTTAGGGGTGAACAACGTGGTTTCCCACATACATTGGATTCTCTGTCTCTAGGCCGTTACCATCTTGAGCACGAATCCAATGCCCGCAGTGCCAGGATTACCTCTGCAAGCTCCGTCGAAATGCATTATGGTTGCACCAGCATGAGGAGTTACGATCTCTAGAGGAGACGAACCTAGCATGACAATCGAACGAGCGATGTATGAATGCCAAGCAATGTATGAATGTCGAGAGAGCATTATTCATCAGAGGTGCATATGGAAAGAGAAACGTTATCTGCATATGGCACACAGATAAAATTTTGTTTGCTAGACAAACATTTAGGTCAGCGCCCTTCACGGAGGACCACTAGGTTCCACCAATAGTGGCAGAGAAAATGTTAGGTATACAATTGCATAGTTCTGTCGAATAAAATTTATTTTTTTAGGTTAGTCTATACATAGTAGTAGATAACATGAAATATCAAAAAATCGATTTGGAAGAGAATCAACAAAACTCAGGAAATCAACACAATAGAATCCTATGGAATGATGGACTGTGCAAAGAAGCGGTAGCTGAACCAAAACACTCGGGCTTATTCAAGAAACCATGGCTCTGATACCATGTTGAACTCAGCTATGGTGAACACAACCAAATAGGAATGAATAGACAAGATAGGGAAAGATATGCATGAGTTGCATTATAATTCACAAAGATGCATATACATAATACATTACGTGACCATTGGTTTCCCATTCCAAGTGGTCTCTTGGACTCCATTTGTCCATTCGCCTTCGACACCTACCCGCTGAGGATTAGGTGTCCAACACAATGATCATCCACACATTACACAATACTTATCAATAGCAAAGATCATACACCCAACATTCAGTAGAACATAAGATATACAATGAAATATCTTTCTGCATCAACCCTCACTATTAGTTACAGACTAAATCTTGTCCAAGGTGTAATTACCATTACTAGCACACAACCAAATTACAATTGTAAAACAGGAAAATAATCGTATGCCAGTCCCTCTTTTTGTTTCAACCCAGATAATGTGTAGAGTTACAAAAGTTAAACCTTTGAAAACTATACTATTCAAGATGAAATATATAATCATCCATCATATCTGAGCTACAATAGAACTAAAGTGGATGGGGTACGATATAAACAGATCCCACATGCAGATCATACCTCAGAATTTTTAAAGAAATAATTAAACTGTAACACAAATTATATACGCTTGTGACCAAATAGTTTTTCTTTGTAATTCAAGTTCTATATATAATCAGAGAAACCCTAAATGTTACAACTCCTTACATCAAATGAAGTACTCTTATGGCATTAAAACTATAGAAACAATGCACATTCCAACAGGGAAAACCCTTCCTTCTAGTGCATCTACCTCGATTTGACCTCTATATCAGAATTAGCCTTGAATAAATTTGATTATTTATATTTACATTTTAAGAACACTTGCTAGACACAACCTTTCCATTGTTTTTGGGCCTACTATAGTAGACCATACTGGTTGCACTTCCTTTTGCTTTCAAAAAATACAAAAATACATATTAAATTGTATTCCATAACAAATTCAAGCAAAAATGGATCTTTCAAAATTTTCATGAAACCAAAATCGATAGCTTGGGTAAAATGTTTACTCAAGAAAAGAGCATAGTAAACCCCATACCTTGCCTTCATCTGCATCTGATTGCCGTTGAGGGAAAACAACTCGCAGATCATTGTACAAGTAGAAGCGCCTTTCCTCTTCGACTTGCATAGAATTATTCAACATTGGAGAAGGTGATGCAGAATCTGAGTTGCATTTTAATGATGAATTTGAACCCCTTTTGAGGGCAGGGCACAAAAAACGGAGATGCAGTGCATAACGAAGAACACCACCACTTGATGCATTTTCATTAACCTTGGCTGAATTATATCCAGCTTTCTTGCCAGAATTATTACAATTGTCTATTGAATTATAATCCTCTTTTTGGACACCCCAATTTTGGGTAGGGGTTAAATCACCATTTAAAATCCTTTTATCCACAGTGGCATTAATCACATCATTATTTTCCAAAATGTTGTCAGGTTTGGATGAAGTTGAATTCTTTGTGTCAGAGCCCACGGCAATGTTGTAAATATTGCAATCCACAGGCCTTTGTGAATATGTACAAGCTCTGATTTCTGTACAATCTGAATTAGTCAAACCATGATTAAACTCTACACTTCTGTCTTGTACAGGTGCCAGTGAAGGTGCTGGATTCCTTGGAGAACCCTCTCTTGTCAAGGCTGTTGCGATTCCACTTGATGCTAAAGTGACCTTCTGCCGCATAAATGTCTGCTCCATTCAAGTGCACCAGAAACCCATCAATAGTATGCCCCACTGTACAAAGTTGAACAATATTTGCTGCAAAAAATAAAAAAGAACTGATTGAAATGGACAGATAGCAGGAGGTATAAAATACACGAGAGGAATAGAGCTGTAGGCACGTTGACAGGGAAAAGGCTTTGCAATCATCGGCTTAAGCCAAAGTACCTCTTTATCATATGTTGGTTTGAGCAAAGGATGCACAGCATCTTCTGTTCATTTAATTCAACTCTTCTATACAACTATAGCTTCACTTTATCCATAGGTTGTTTGGTGTAAAAGAAAATAGAATCAACCTAACTACAACCTGACCATTGCAGTGAGATGCTGATCTGGCTTCACTTGATCAAAAGGAAAACTAGGCAACAGGCAGGGGAGAAATACGCGTATCTACTTTATTATATCAAGTTTCTTGCCTAATTTACTGGTGGAGATAACCTACATCAAAAAAGAAATATATAACATTGTTGTATACTAAAAATCATGATTTGAGGCAAACTCCCCCACATAGAAAAAAAAAAATAGATTAACAGAATAGTAAGGGAATAGGTGCATAAGGCAACATATACAGTAATTGCTAAATATGCAGAAGCAACAAGAAAAAGAATCGGTATTGGAAAATTTTTAACTTTTTATTTTCATAAAACTACACTTTGTTCAACAATTCAGGTTATGCAAACAGTTTCTATGGTCATTTTCATCCAAAAGTAATCCACTTCATGCATTCTCTCAAGCAGTTTTTCATCATTGTACAGCAGCAAAATGCAAACATCAAAAGCACAACTTCAACGTAGGCCTTTTGTCAGACGTCAGTTTTGAGAACATATATATTTTTTTATAGGTTGACGACACACTTTTTCATCTTAAAAAATTTAAAGTTTCAAGGGTGAATCCTAGCTAACCTGATCACTTGAGAACAGTCTGTAATCTTTTTTAATGCTGGTTACATTCTTATTTGAAACATCCTTCATATTCATGACCCAAGATGTAACAGTTGTATCCCTCAAGCTTTATATGTTCATTAAAATAGGCCTAGCAGATGCATGTCAGAACCCTTTATTTACAGATTGTTGAATTCTCATCGACATCCCAAATAAGGAGTCAGGGAATCGGCACCCTAACCCTATTTTTTATATATATATAAATATTAATTTATATACTGTGAGAAGAAGAAGAAAAAAAAGAAAAAAAAACTCTAAAAAAAATAGAAAAGTTAGAGACTGCATTGTTTCTGACTTCATCATTCATAAATTATAATTCATCTTTGAGAATCGGATTGATCATTCAAAGAATCATACATAACCAAAATTCTTAAATAAAATTTATGATTTCTAATCCACTGTTAAACTGTTCAGTGTTAATAGAAATTCAGATTCCTACATAACCAGAATTTCTATTCTAATTTTGTGTTTTCATTTCAGATATGTGAAAAGTAGCACTGAGAAATTGCATCGTATATTCATAAATTATAATCATAATCATAGAAATGATGGATTTTCACCTGAAAAAGAAGATTTCTATATATGTTGCACTCCAAACTCAACAAATGGGAGTGCTACTATGCCAAATCTAAACGCCAAACTCACCAAATGAGAGTCCCGCTATGCCAAATCCGCTCTCCAAATGCATGTTGTTAGATTGTCACTATGACTATGCTAATGCTCTCCAAATCCTTGTTGCTATTAGATATCTGAGATCTCAACCTCTACATGTCACCAATAAAAAGTGAAAAATGAAGTTGAGAAGGTTTAGGTTTTGGTTTTCTAGCGTTTCAGTTTACTTCTTCTGGTTGTAGGATACTCCTCCACCCCTGTCCCGCCATATTTCCTTGATTTTCCCATGCAGCTTTTTTTTTAAATTCTTATTGCCCTTTTTTCAACAAAGGATCAATTTCCTATCCTAGGAAACATATCCATTACCTCTGAATCATTTCTATTTATAGGAAGCATTTTCAAAATGAAAATTGCCAAAAAAACAGTGATTATGAACATTGTTTTTAAAACCAGCCAGTTTGGCAGGTCAGACAGCAATTCTAAACCAGGCCTCAGACCGGTTTGGTGTCCAAATCAATCTGCGACAACCCACACAAGGTTTTGCCTAAAAAAATAATTTTAAATTAAATCTAAAAACCGATGATGACACCTCTCCGCCCCTAAACCCTAAACTGAAGTTATATAGAGCCGCCCCACCTCTATTTTCCATGCACCTCTCTCATTAAGCATTTGTGAGCACTTAGTTTGTGGACTGCAAAAAAGAGTTGTGATTTGGACTAAGCTTGGAGTGACTTTGACATTCCTTGTGGGCTGTTTATCATGGATTTCGCATCTAAATTAGGAGGCTAGATCTCATTCAAAGGTATGCTAAATCTGACTTTCTCTCATAAAATTGCAGATCTTAAACAAATTTCTTCTACTGCAGAAAATTTAAATCACATTCTAAGATTTGTTTGCATTTAAAATTTAACCTGCCCCACCACACACAATACCAAGGCATTTACCCAGCAGCTTGAATCCCAAGGCAGAGATGGCTGGCACAAAACTCAAGAAGGTACAGTCATCCTCAGCGTGATTTTCGGGGGGCTGAGCATAGAGAATCAATGCAGTTTTCAAGGGGGTTCTGGCTGCATTAAATGTGGTCTAACAGGCCGGCATTTTGTGGAGATAAAATCAGGTCCAAGACTCGAAAATCAAGGCAATGAATGTGCTGTCAGTGACATGCAGACCGAGGTACAGTAGTCAGTCTGACAGTGTGATTTTCAAGGGCATTCACTGTTGTGCAGTGACACGAATTTCGAGGGGTGGGACTGACCTGTGGCACGAAATTTGAGGAAGTACAATAGTGAACAGTGGCTCGAAATTTGAGGCAGAGAAGTCTGACAGTGGCACAAATTTCGCAGGCTACTAATGCTGGACTGTGGCACAAATTCCAAGACAGCAGCAGGGAGATAAGTACCTCTGTGGTTATATTTGATGTTGTAATAAATTCTCTGAGATAAGCAAATAAAATCCCTCTTCTAACTGGTTTTCCATTCGGGGTGAGGGTCTGTGATTGACCAAAATTCAGTGTTCTAAATTTCTGTCCATGCTTGTAAATTATTATATCAGCTGAAAGTGAAAGTGAAAATGAAAAGTTGTTAGTTTTAGTTAACCATCGTATGTTCTATGCTTACAGCAGTTTACTTCAATCTTTCTTATTAGCCCAATTCAATTTGCAATCACATAACCATTGACAGTAAATGCCGATAGAACATAAAAAAAATCAACAGAAGACAAGCCAAGACAAGAGACACAAATATCTTGTAATTCTTCTTATTCAGCAAAAAGAGAGAAAATGTCTTTTACAGCAGTCAACAGGATGCCCTAGCCAGCAAAGTCTTCGTTGGTCAAACCAGCAATTCAGCCTCCAAACAAACTCGGTCAAACTCGGCCTTCCTTCAAAGTCAAACACAACCCAAAACAGTCTACAAATCTGGTCAACACAGAAGTCAAAGTCTGCAGTCAAAACAGCGGTCAACACTGCAGTCAAAGTCAACATTTGACCTCGGTTTTGTCCTTCCAGCTGCGACCTCTCCAAATCGGATTTCTGACCTCAAAAACGCAGTGAAGGGACGAGTGTTGATCCAAAGTCAAACACTGTCCAGAAAAGCCCTAAACCAGTCCGAAAATTGCAGCTTCCTGTTTCACACGTGTGGAGGAGAGAGAAGCCTCTAAGGCTGTACGAACCAATCAAATGAGAGAGAGATGTGTGAGATGAATGAATGATGAAATGAGTATCATGTCTCTCATTTTTATATCCATGACTGTGGGTGTGTGACACAACTTGTATGGCTTGTAAGCCTACATTACAATTATGGCCGACCTTGATAAATTGCACGTGTGGAAAATAAATTCAAAATACAACTTCTGCTCATCCGAACAAGATGATCTTTAGATCAATCTTGCATCTCTCCGAAAGAGGAATCCAACAAAAATATCATCTCCATCATATGAGCAGTGCAACATGGAGTTTGGCCCTAGTTGCCAAATCTAACACCCCCTCTCAACTAAGGAGAATTCCACCTGCCCATCCATCTGTCCACATGTGCAATCCTGTCATCCAGTACCATAATGTACTATCATATATCGTCATGCAATCCGGTGTCATCCTGTTGTCTCTGCTTAGCTGGCTCTGCTCTATTATAGAAGAAATAATAACAAAATATCATCGAAAGTGAGTCACAAAGACCTTACCACTCTCCACTGACCCGAAGTCAGTTTAGAGGTAAAAACCTCAACCAGATTTGATCCCAGTTCAAGTTGTTGGACACATCCCATCCTAGACAGAGAGTACAGCAACACCCAATGCGTCCATTGGTAATGATATGGTCCCTATCCTCATTTCCCAAATCATTGGCCACATGAGAGGTACTTCCCATGTGTCCCAGACTACATGGATAGGAGAGTCCCTTTTATTGGGGCACTCTCTTGCGTAGTGACCAAACTTTTTACAATTTTAACATCTTCCCTTCCTTCCTTTGGGACCCGCTCTTCCATGATTTTGATTTCTCGGGCCAACATTATTCCTCTTCTTTACATGAGCAGTGAAGGCAGTAGGGTCACTTCCATTCCCATTTGAGGGATGGTCCCTTTCCATCATCCTTGTCTCCTCTTGAGTGCATCTCGCCAACAATTCATCAAAATCAGGAATTATATTATTATTGAGAATAGTAGTATTAAATACATACCATGGTTGGGGAAGTCCTCCAAGAGCAATGAGAGTGAGATCTCGATCAGCTATAATCTCTCCAATAGCTAAGAGATTATTCTTGATTTCGGTGATCCACATGAAGTAGGATTGGATGGACTCTCCCTTGTCCATCTTGATGTTCTTCAACTTGTTCTTCAAAAAGAGAATTTGATTAGCATTGTTAGCCTTGAACATGCTAACCAACTTGTCATACATCTCCTTAGATGTGCCCAACTCGAAGATATAAGCAACCAAGTGTTTATGAATAGAATCCCTGATGATATTCTTCGCCTTGTTATCCCCCTTCTTGTACTTTGTTTTAGTGGCAGCCGATGCATTTGATGGAGGCTCAGTGATCTTTTCATCCACATAATCCATAACATCTTGATCCTCCAATGTCAGATCCAAGGAGATTTTCCAAGCATGATAATCAAACTTATCATTCAGCTTGTCATCAGATTTGAAGAATGAGGAAGTCATTGCCCCTGGTCCTTGTCTATTCAACTTTGGTGATTTCTCTTCTCACTCTTACTTGGGATTTGTCTTCAACTTAGCTCTGATACCATGTTAGTTTTAGTTAACCATGGTATGTTCTATGCTTAGAGCAGTTTACTTCAATCTTTCTTATTAACCCAATTCGATTTGCAATCACATAACCATTAACAATGAATATTGATAGAACATAAAATAAATCAACAAAAGACAAGCCAAGACAAGAGACACAAATATCCTGTAATTCTTCTTATTCAGCAAAGAGAGATAAAATATCTTTTACATCAGTCAATAGGATGCCCTAGCCAGCAAAGTCTTTGTTGGTCAAACCAACAATTCAACCTCCAAACAAGCTCGGTCAAACTCGACCTTCCTTCAAAGTCAAACACAACCCAAAACAATCCACAAATCTAGTCAATTCAGAAGTCAAATTTTGCAGTTAAAACAGCGATCAACGTTGTGGTCGGTTGCAGT
The DNA here is from genome assembly GCA_034641835.2 of Pinus albicaulis. Taxonomy (NCBI): domain Eukaryota; kingdom Viridiplantae; phylum Streptophyta; class Pinopsida; order Pinales; family Pinaceae; genus Pinus; species Pinus albicaulis. The sequence continues at coordinate 1,111,213,492 of CM076572.1, read as the reverse complement.
CAAAGTTAACATTTGACCTCGGTTTTTGTGCCTCCAGTCGCAGCCTCTCCAAATCAGATTTCCGACCTCAAAAACATAGTCAAGGGATGAGTGTTGACCCAAAGTCAACGTTGGTCAACGATGTCCAGAAAAGCCCTAAACCAGTCCGAAAATTGCAACTTCTTGTTTCACACGTGTGGAGGAGAGAGAAGCCTCTAAAGATGTACAAACCAATCAGATGAGAGAGAGATGTGTGAGATGAATGAATGATGAAATGAGCATCATGTCTCTCTTTATATCCATGATTGTGGGTGTGTGACAACTTTTTGGGCCTATGACCCTACATTACAATTCTGGCCGACCTTGATAAATTGCACCTATGTGGAAAATAAATTCAAAATACAACTTCTGCTCATCCGAACAAGATGATCTTTACATCAATCGTGCACCTCTCTAAAAGAGGAATCCAACAAAAATATCATCTCCATCATATGAGTAGTGGAACATGGAGTTTGGCCCTATTTGCCAAATTTAACAGGTAGCTCTTTAGTGTTTCAATTGCAACTTAATATTCATGTTTTAATCAACATTAACCATGGGATGTGGGCATTATGTTGAAATATGTAATTAAGTTCGATCTTCATAATGACATGTAATCATGATTTTATGTATTTAATGAAAGGAGAAAAATAAATTTATTATTGTTATTCTTGAGGCATGGGTTTCATGCTCAAGGGAAATTTATTTTTAGGTCAAGCACCCATTGAGTGCTTCTAGGTTTGTCAGAAAGTCAATTGAGTCATTGTCATGTATTGAAGACCCATTTGGGCATGTTACATATTGTAAAGAAAAATTATTTGAGTCAAACTAGAGTCAAAATACCATCCAAGACCTCATCATGGCACAAAGATCAAGTCGGCCTACATGAAGGGATAAGTCGAGCTAAAGAGAGAAATTTGTACTCCTCACAAGCCTATAAATAAGAAGGAACTCGACCTCATTTGGTCTCACTCAAGCAAGTTCGATCTTCTCAAGATATAAGTTGGAAAAAGGACAAAAAGGAAAAAAAAGAACTAGATCGAATTTTTTGGGCCTCTCTCTCTCTCTCTCTCTCTCGTGTTACGGTTTCTACATTTGATGTACGAGTCAAAGTTGTAGAAGAATTTGATGGGCAGCTCGAAGTTGCAAAACAATTTGTTGGGCATATCAAAGTTGCAAAAGAATGTGTTGGGAAGGTCGAAGTTCTAGAAGAATCGAAATTGTTGAAGTTGTGGGAATCAAGGTTTGACTTGGACTTCAAGGGTATTGGTCAAGGGTCATAGGTCTTAGAATTAGTCAATTGAAGTTCTATAAGAAAAGAAGAATTCTTGTGGGTTTTCCTCTCAGTTGGAGAGGTTTTGGCCCTTGTTGATCGCTTACATCTTGTGTCCTATTGTCTCTTCGATTTTATTGTTTGGTAGATGCTTGATGACAAAGAACACTAATAATAATAAAGTGTAAGAAGAAGCTAATCAAGTTAAGTAAAAATACATCACAAGCAGTTATCAAAGTAAGAGAAATCACCTAATCTAGTTGCCCTAGATTTCTCAACATGGTATCAGAGCTAAGGTGTCAAGACAAGGAAAGGCAGCTTAAAGAAGAACTCTGAAGGGCCGAAGCACTAGAAAATCATCTAAGAAGCATCAAGAAGAGTTTGATCGAGAAAGAGAAAGGAGCCTTATACTCAGCGAAGAAAGGAAAAAGAAGAGCGAAGCATTTTCTGCTATGTTTTGGGCTAATTCTCCTCCACGTGCGAATGTTAGGGCATCATCCTGCAGTAGTAGAAGCCGAAAATTGCAGTCACCCAAAGGAGCCAAAGTTTTGGTAAAAGAAGGACTATTTAGCAAGTCGAATTTTCAAGAGAAGAAGTCAAGGTCAAGCGAAGTCAAAAGGAGGCAAGTTTGTCCATATTACATCCACACATGTGACCTAGGGTTTCTACAAGAGAAACTGAAATTGCAATCTTGCAACAACAAGCCGAAAATATGAAAAAGGTTCAAAATCTGAAGTTGTAAGAAGACCTCAAAACCTTAGCTCATTCATAGAAGAACTTTACATTGAAGCATCTAAAAGTCTCTACATTCTAGAGAAGCAGGAAGAAGCGTAATCATCATCATCAAGGAATCAAGCTGATCTCCCTCTCGTTGAAGGATCACTTTTGAAGGAAGACATCTTCATCAAGCAGACATCTTCTATCATCATCAAAATCAAGAAGGCGTCAAGTTGAAGATATTGACATCAAAGAGCATCTTCACTTGACAAGTAAGTATCTTTATATCTATATTTGAATCTATCAAAATGACTTCATTTTGCAAGGAGAGCAACAAATTGGTTGGGTTGTCAAACTTTCTTGCATAGAAGAAGAGGATAGATTTGATCCTCATAGAAAATGAAGTCGATGAGCATGTGAAGGGTTTTGTCACTAAACCTCCAAAGGAAGAAGCTCAAGCTCTAGTTGAATACATGAAAAGAGAAATAAGGGCTCAAAGAATCCTTATGTAGCAAAATCGGAAAAGTGAGAAGACATCCATGACAAATTGGTGGAATTATTCTCTGTAAGTTCTACAAGAGAAGTGATATCATTAAGATCCAAGCTCTACAACATGATGATATCAAAGAGAGAAGAAATGGTACTTTATGAGGGTGTCTGAAATAAGGGAGCAACCACAAGAGTTGGGATAGATAACGTCTGACAAGGAAACAACTACTATAGTACTCAATGCACTACCAGAGGAAAGTGGTAAATTTACATCAAGCATTTATGGGAAGAAGGAAGCTACTTCATTCAATGAGTTGTGGTCACCATGCAAAATTGAAGAAACCAGGGTGAAGGCAAAAAGTGATCAAACGAGCAAACTCAAGCACATACTGACATGGCGAAGAGGAAAGGAAAGTTTGGGAAATTTGGTCCTCAGAAAAAGGAAGAAGAATATGGTGAAGGTTCAATGCTATGGATATGGGCACTATAAGAGATATTGTCCTAAGCTCAAAAAGGACGACAACAAAAAGAGGAAGGGAAAAAGCCCATATCACTGAAGAAGTGGAAGAAGTTGAAAAGAAGAAATCCAAGAAGGAAGAAGTAAAAGATCTCTACTATGATTGAGATAAGTCTTCTCCACCTAGTTCTTTTCAGTTTTTGTAAATATAGCTATCATGGTAGGAAGCATTACAAGCATGACAAGATGCATCATTATTGGGGATGGCATCATAATAATAGATGATTGAAAGCAAAAGCTCATGGGAAGCTTCAAAGATAGTTGAACTTTATGGCAGTCACTATTAGAACGAAGTAGCTCTTGATAAGCTCATTAAAAGTATAAGTAGTAATTACGGGTAAAAGTGAGTCATCTAGTATAGAAATCATCATACATCATTGGTAAGGAGCAACTGCAAGATGAGGATAATCAGGATCCCTTGCTAGAATCTTCATTGGAAGATTCATCTCTCGGGATTAGTAAATGTCTCGCTGAGAATTGCACTTTGGATGGGATTCATTGTTTGAAAGAATGATGGTTTGATGACAAAAGAATGCAGCATGTCAAAGATGATTGAAGCACTCTCAATCAAGGATAGGAAGTTGTTGAGGGAAGTCTAGATGACCAAAGGAGAAAAGAGGTATGTATGCATATGTTTAATAAATTGAGTCATGTCATATAGTTGCAGTTCACGTGGATAAATGCTCAACCCAATGAGCATGATCAAGAGAAAGGTATCTCCTCCTTTGGAAGGATGCATAAAGGCATGGTTCACATATTGACTAGATGAAATCAACATAATAAGTCCTCATATGGAATATGAGGTGGTTGATAAAAAATGAAGCAACTATAATTGGAAGTTGCGGGGAAGCAATGTGTGAATAAATAAAGGAAGAGATCATGAAAGACGCGACTATGGAGAAGGCAAACAACATCCAATGACTAAAAGATTTAACTATGATACCTCCATGGGAAAGATATGAAGACCAAGATGAAGTTTGGAAAAGAAGGAGACCCATGACATTGTATATCTTGGAGATGTATCAATATATGTGTGGGATGTTAATATTGCAAGCAAACAGATGTCACGATAAAGGGCCATCACAAAAGGTAATTTTGATTTGATGTTCATTTTTGGTTTTTGAAGAACATTTGGATTGGTTAATACAAGGCTACTGGAGAAAGAGTTGTGGATGTTGTCTACAACTAGCACTCATGTGGTGGGATGGAAGATCCTAAAGGAAACATGATGTGGAAGAGGTATTTGTGTGAAGGAAAGCTAGATGTGGAGTAGAAAATCACTTTCTGATAAGGGGAAGGATGACATGACTGACTTGACGAAAGTGATGAATGGCAGATGCCCTACAAGATGAAGGCTCCATAATATTAAAGATAAAATTCATGCAATCGAATGGAGGAGTGCTACAAGTAGTTGAACTTCCTATGATCTGCACCAATGAATAAAGAGTTGATGTTGGAAACAGGTCCCTAGTTAAGAGGGAGCCTGGAAACAAGTTTCTAACTTGGTAGAAACTTGGAAACAATTCCTTGGCTAAGAGGGAGCTTGGAAGCAACACTATAGGAGCTTGGAAAAGTCCTTGGATAAGAGGGAGCTTAAGAACATTCCTTTATAAAAATGGGTATATCCTCCTTAATTGAGAGTGAGAGATATACACATCATTCTTCTCTTAGCTTGGGAAGAAAGAATGGAGGATCGGGTAACCATCTGGCATCTGATACTCTTTGAGGATGTGGTAGGGCATCCAAGATAAGAGGAGTCGTGAAAGACCGATATTCTTTGAGGACTAGGAATCCAAGATAAGAATAGTCCTGGAAGGACATATCCTATGACACCCAGGTGGGATATGCTCCTGGAGAGACATTGTTGAAGGTGTCTATAAATCATTGGTCTCGCCAACATTGTGTTACGATATTGTGGAGAGATAGAGTTGTTAGCCAAAGCCTTGCTATGTGACAATGTTGGTTGATATGATGCTATACAGATAGGTTACCAATCTGACTCTTCTTATGAGAATTCTTTAGATTGAGAATGTCCAAGTACCTTGTATGGATTATGATTACCTCCCCTAGTTAAGAGGGAGCATTGAAATATGTAACTAGGTTCGGTCTTCATAATGACATACATAATCCTAATTTTGTATATTTAATGGAAAGAGAAAAATAAATTTATTATTGTGATTCTTGAGGCATGGGTTTCATGCTCAAGGGAAATTTATTTTTAGGTCAAGCACACATTGAGTGCTTCTAGGTTTGTCATAACGTCAATTGATTCATTGTCATATATTGAAGACCCATTTGGGCATGTTACATATTGTAAAGAAAAATTATTTGAGTCAAAATAGAGTCAAAATACCCTCCAAGACCTCATCATGGCACAAAGATCAAGTCGGCCTACATGAATGAACAAGTCGGCCTAAAGAGAGCAATTCGTACCCCTCACAAGCCTATAAATAAGAGAGAACTCAACCTCATTTGCTCTTGTTACCCACCACTTCATGGGTGATATCCCTAGGAGAAATTTTTCTCCATGATGGACCTCAATTGGCAACTTGCTCATTTCTCAATCGCCTGATCCAACCATGTGGTTCCTCACCCATCTATATTGATCGTATGTTTGAAGGTGGAACTCCCGAATCTAAAGGTATGTCTTGTCATTTGGTAATTGAGTATTGGGTTTACTGATCAGGGCTATTTCTAGACATGGACTGATGGGGGGATTTGGCGAAAAGAGTGGGCCGAGCTTGTGCTCTTGTCCCCTTGATCTCTTTTGGATGTTACCTCTGAATCTTAGTCCCGTGGGATCTCCTTTATTGACCATTTGGTTCTAGGGTGGTACTACTTGGGAAACCTCGACTTTGGGTGCGGGGTCCCACTCATTTATCTGCATATATTATTCCCTTTCCACTCACTATACCCCCTTCATCATTTCTCCCACTTAGATCCACAACCTCCATGGGTCCACATAGGGTCAGCCTCCCTATCCCCTTGCCCCCATCTTGGGTCAGGCCTAGAATGATGCCCCAGGGGTTGAAGCAACTAAAAGAAAAAGAAAAAACATAATTGGTCACACTTAACATAAAATTGTACCACAAAATGCAAAATATGGTCGAGACAAAAATGGTTAACACGTGGGCAAAAGCCAATACATGAGCTCTACCCCATACTCATGGCCATCACCCTGGTTCCATAGGCCCTAGATGAGCCTCCTTTGTCATTCAGGAACCCTTGGTTGTCCCAACCCCTAAAGGGCAATGAACCACCCTACCTTAAAGGGGAAATCACTGCTATATCTAACACATCATGCTCTTATCCTTTAAGCCCCGAGCTGTTAATTACGAAAAATTCATAAAAGGCAAAAAGCATATAAAGAAGGATGGGAAAATCAAGGTTGGGGCACCTCAATTACCATGATTTCTCCCTCCTACACATTATATACCCGAGTGTGGGCTTACCCTTATCTGGATGCCCCTATGCCCCAATATGTGGCCCAAGATTGCCCCTCTTATTCCCTACTCCATTTCATTACCCTTATTTGGTTGCCCCTATGCCCCAATATGTGGCCCAGGATTGCCCCTCTTATTACCTACTCCATTTCATTTATTTATTACTTGCCACCCCCATTAGAGGAATGTACCTTGGACATATTATCTCCTTTAAGGGTTGAAACCACTTAATAACGCACTTGGTTAACCCCCTTTGGAGCATGGAGACACTAGCACATTACAAAGCCCACTACAGAAGGGCATGTCATTGTGAAGTGCCCACTTTGTTATCCATGATTTGTAAGCTCTTTTACACGATTACTCTAATGACTTGTTGTCCTGGAAGGCTAGGGGGCACATTGGATCTTATACAGGATTGCAGGTGGTTTCCATCTGGGTTTGCTCTCCCTATACGGGGTCTTAACCCCCAAAAGGATACATTGGAACATATAGGGTGTGCGTAGAGAGCCATGGGCCTCCACAACAACAGGCAACACTCCACGGATCCCCATTGATGTTCAGATAATACTAGCGATCCACTTTTGGGATGATGATGATGTGCTTGGTACAATATGCCCAGCGGGCCCCACAGGAGCCCCACACTCTTGGCAAGTGTCACAAGACTTGTACGATGTCATGACAGCATTCATTCCATCACTCGAGGCCTTGCAGAGGATCTACAGGCATCTTCGACTCATATGGAGACCCATGGGGTCATTTGTGTGCCGCTACACCCATTGGGAGCACCACACATCTACTACTTGGAGAACAAGGGGCCACCCCCTTGTCCATCATATTTTGAGGAGCTTATTCATCATTATGGCACTTCTGGAGATTGTTAGGCCTTTGGAGGGCCCCATGACATGCACATATTATTATTTGACCTCTAGAGAGCCTTATTATTCCATTTTGTGAGCTTGTTTGGTGGGCTTGTCACCAAAAGTGGTTTTATTTGCACATTATTTTATTATTAGGGGCTAATGTAGGCTCAGAGGCTAATTTGAACTCCTAAAAGGGGTATAAATTGATGGTAGTTGGATTCATTTGTATCATCACTTCATTTGGGATCTCTCTATCTTTAGAGAACTTCACATTTCTTCTTGGAGGATTATTTTGGATGATGGATGAATTTTGAGGTATGGATTTCGGCCATTTTTTATCTTGGAGCTTTGTTTTTGCAAATGTGATGTTGGTTGGATATACTCTCTCACATTGTAAGTAAATTTAATGATATATTCTTGTTGTTGCATACTATTGAACTTCGCTATAAATAGGGCTAGTTGCTATATGATTGGAATGTTGAATTAAGTGTCTATTTAGCTCGTTTAATGTATGTGCCATTGTTAGACGAATGAAATTTCCTAGAGATTTTTTGTCTCGATAAGCTTGCACCATTTGTATGAAGTATAAATGCTTGAAGGTCACTTTTCTTCTTTTTCCCTTAACATTGGACGAAGTTGACTTTTCGAGCCTCCTTATAAAAAAGCCAAATTCTCAATCATTACCATCCTTGACTCCATATCCCTAAGGGAATTAGGCACTGGTGCCTCAAAAGGGTGGTCATTTTCCCCTTATTTCTTACCTTTTTCCCCTTTGCCCTAGGTCTAACCCTAATAGGTCACCTAGGGCATCAATTCCCAGAGAATTCACCCACAAGAAAACTTTTATCTCCTATAGGATACTGCACTGGTGGGTCCCCTCACTCTCCTCCAAATTTGAGGAAATTCTGACAATGGAATCTAAGGGAACCTCAAACCCTAGATTGGAACCTAGTAGGACCAATTTGACTTTTGAAGCAAAATTTCTTGTTTGATCATTTCCCCTCACCTCGTCCGGGATAGGAGCATCATTGGTTGCTATATTCCATCCCTGAACCTGGTTGGGTCCACTTGGTCCTGTGTGGTCCCATTTCCTATCAAAGATTAATCATAAAGGGCTATTTGGGAACCCAAGTTCTTATAGGATTTTAGGGATCGGGAAGTACCTCTACAAGTTGTACCCTTCATCCTTACCCTCCAATACTCACCCCTTTCCCTAGAAGATCAAGCCACTTGCTTGAAAAGCAAGCAAGCTGCACTCCACATCTTCCTTGGGAAAGGGTTTAAGGAGTCACTTTTCATCTATCCATTGACATAGGCTTTATAAGATGCTTCCCAAAAATTTGGGACTCCTCCCACCGGTGAAAGTTCGTAAAGAGCAAGGAGTCTTAGCCGTGATGACAGTGGGCTAAGCCTCCATCGTTGCCCTTAAGCCTAGCAATTTCCCTCTTAGGAACCCCTGTTAGGTCCCCTGCTTGTTTGAGTGGTAACAGGTCTCACTCAAGCAAGTTCAATCTTCTCAAGGTAGAAGCTTGAAAAAGAACGAAAAGGAAGGAGAGCAACTAGATCGAATTTTTTGGACCTCTCTCTCTCTCATGTTATGGTTTTTACATTTGATGGGCAGAAGAATTTGTTGGGCAGGTTGAAGTTGCAGAAGAATTTGCTAGGCAGGTCGAAGTTGCAAAAAAGTTTGGTGGGCATATCGAAGTTCCAGAAGAATGTGTTGGGCAAGTCGAAGTTCCAGAACAATCTACTGGGCAAGTCGAAATTGCAAAAATTGTTGGAATCTTGTTTTGACTTGGTCTTGGAGGGTCTTGGTCAAAGGTCATAGGTCTTGGAATTCGTCAATTGAAGTTTGATAAGAAGAGAAGAATTCTTGTGGGTTTTCCTCTCAGTTGGAGAGGTTTTGGCCCTGGTTGATCGCCTACATCTTGTGTCATATTGTCTCTTTGATTTTATTGTTTGGTAGTTGTTTGATGATAAAGAACACTAATAATAATCAAGTGTAAGAAGAAGCTAATCAAGTTAAGTAAAAATATATCACAAATAGTTATTAAAGTAAGATAAATCACCTAATCTAGCTTCCCTAGATTTCTCAACACATTAAACGTGACGTATAAAACAAATTGAAACTGGGGTGGGCTACTGAACCAAGAATTTTCTACATGGTATCAGAGCTCCAATGAACCTACACTTGATAAACAATGACTAGCAAGCAAAAAGCCAACCTATGTACCATGAGATTTGTGGTTGAGATGGAGGTTGGTTGTTCATTCTCAGTGTCCAGAAGTAGTGTTGGTTGAGAGGGTCATGTTAGTGTCAGTCTTTACATCCCGTCACCAGTGATCAATGGGCTCTTATCATGTCCTGTTAGGGTCTCATAGTCAAAATTTTATAAAGTCACCTGATACGGGGATTCGAGATTCTTTGGATACGAGGATTTGAGAATCGGATTCGGGATACAGTGACCCCCGGAACAAGACCCTTCTGAGATACAATACATTATATATTATTTTATTATAAAAAAAAATATATATATATATATATATATATATTAAAAATTAGATTTTTTTTACACAAATTTATACAAATTCATTGATTCAAACATAGATTTAAGATTTAAGATACTCATACATGATACATTGAAATTTGATACATTGATACATCATACAATTGTCAAATTTACTCAGAAAGACAAGATAGTAAGATACTGTCGTTTTCTCATTAAGTCATCAGAATCAAAATGTGTTACATAAGTACACTGCCAATGGTAAATAGAAATAGAAAATACAAAAAAACTACAATCTAAATGGAAATATGTGGAAGTGAAATGGCCGTCGCATATATTGCATTTCCATGAACAATTTCCTCCTCCCTTTCCCTTTTTTCCTGCCCCTCCCTCTCTTGTCACATATTTCCACAATGGGTATTTGGGGTCATGAGTTTGTTTTCCCTACACATCTGAAGTTGTTGTTGCAGCCCCACTTCCAATAGATGGAATACTTGCAGACCCTGATGAAAGAGAGACAAGAGATGCCCAATAGATGGAATATTTGCAGACCCTGATGAAAGAGGGATAGGAGGGGCATCTCCAATGGGGACATTCTTCCCCTTTCTTTGCCCCTGTCTTGTTGCCTTTGATTGAGCCATGAATACTATAAAAAATAAACAAAAATAACCAAATATATAAAACATATGCACATGCAAACACTAATAGCACACTAATAAAGAGGAACAGTGCACTTACCGGATGCTCGAATCTCTTTGAAAAAACTCCCTTTCTCCTTGCTAACCCTTTCTTCTTGCAAACCCTTGTTCCTTGCTCACTTCACAAACACAAATCGTTGAGAAAGAATGAGTGAAATCGGTTTTTTATAACCCAAAAGCGCACTTTTTGGCACAGCGAATCTAGCTGTACAGGATTTGGCTGTATCTGTACAGGGTACAGTCGGGATTCACCATACCCTGTACGGATACGGTCGAATCTGGTGAATCAGGGACAAATCCTGGAGTATCGTATCCAATACATAAGATTCGGGATTTGAGGGCCCTGGGGGACAAATCCGGTTTCTTAGGACTTTCAAATAAGTTTTCAAATAAAATTTGAACATTGGTTGTTGTATAGGTCAGCGTTGCTCCCTCCATTCACTCATGGTCATCATCATTTCATGAGTCATGTCCACCATTATCATCTAGAGTCTTATGTCAATCACCATGTTTTCGCCTAGGTCAATGTCTAGGTGTCTTTCATTTCGCCACCATAAATGTCCAAATTTTGTCATAAGAAGGGTCAATTCATCATTGCCTAAAGGTTCAGGTGCTTCCAAAACAGTAAGTGAACAGTCCTTACTTCTCCTTCAAGTGAATTTCTTCAGCAAAGAGTGAATTCCCTCTTTTAGGGTTTTCAAACTACTTTTGGATTGCTGAGATGTTTGGTTGCTTTTAGCTGAAAAAACCCTAGTTTTATCACATACAAATCTTCATTTTACCCACACTCCACTAAACTCCCTAAACCCCTTACACTCTCTCACTCACCATCCCTAAGCTTCTACACTCAAACCCTAGTCCCTACACCATCATCACTAACCTACGATACATTTTTGGTACCCTTCTAGACCTAGACCTGTAATTAAATTCCCTAGGTCTACTCCTACCTTCCCTACCTCCCTTTCCACCTACCATACCTCCCTAACACCCTTCCCTACCTACCAAATTTTTCCCATCCCCTTTTCCCTCTCCTAAACCCTCCATCCTACTTTCCCACCATCCCTTGTTTTGCACCACTAGGGTTTATGCCTCGCAAAGCACCTATGGAGGAAGAGAAGAAGCCCTATAACAAGGGAAGTCAGATGACAAGAGCTCCTTGAGAGGACTAATAGAGATAACAAGCTGCAAAGGCACATGGCCACTCATTACTACACCAGGAATTTGATCTCCAAGGTCAAAGTCAAACAATTGAAGGTAAAACTCAAAGAAACCCTAATCAGCCAAAAGGAGAAGGGTAAGTTGGATTTTCTCGCAGATGCATCCATGGTTGCATAACATACCTCATCAAGCATCTCTAGACCAATTTTGAGAAGATTTGGAGCAATTTTGTATCTTGGTGCAAGTTGGTGCAGTTTTGAAAATTTTGGCACACATGGACAATTTTGCTTCAAATTGTGTTTCCGACTAAATGGAGATGAATTTGACAAAAATGAAAGAGTTTTTGACAATAATAGAACAAGGAACAAAAATATCCTTCAGTTTATACACAGGTGTTATTATTTGGGAGAAATGCCCAAAATACAGTTGCTACAGGAGAAGTAGTTATACTTCTAGAGTACTCTTGGGAAAATGCATTTTCTCTATCATGGAGTGTCCAAATGACCTTCTTGATGAATCAAATGATAACTAGACAAAAAGAGCTTGCCAATGAGCTATCATGAGCTCGATTTGGAGTTAAAGGTGATCTGCAATCTCATGCTGCGCTTTTCCTCAGCCATGCTGCGTTTTTTTACTAGTCTTGGGAGAATTGATGTTTGAGGGGCTATACTTGATCATTTTCAGTGCTTGAGCGGTCCATTGTGTAGCAGACAAAGAGAGATTTCCAATGAGCTATCATGAGCTCAATTTGGAAATCAGGAAGGGCTCCAAAAGTGACCTGCAACTTCACGTTTCGCTTTTCTTAGGGACACGCTACGCTTTTTTACCAGTCTTGCGAGAATTGATTTTTGAGGGGCTATACTTAATCATTTTCAATGCTTGAGGGGTCCATTGTGTACCAGACAGAGAGAGAATTCAAATGAGTTATCATGAGCTCAATTTGGAGTTCAAGAAGGCCTCCAAAAGTGACCTGCAACTTCATGTTGCGCCTTTTGCACTCACACTGCGCTTTTTCCAGTTTGCCTGTTATCTTCAGAGTTTCGACTTTTTCTCAATTGGTTGATGAATTTCATGAAATTTTACTGATATAAATTTGTAAATCAAATGTAATTATGTTTATTATAGTTACTAAAGGTAGATACATAAAGTAAAATTTGTATTTTTGGGTCAAATGAATCAGTTTCGCCAAAAAAGGGGGAGTTTGTTGACCTCCCTAGTCATTAGGATTTTAGTTGAGGACTTTGGGGAACAGCTCCACAAGTCATGGATTCGACCCCTGAGAGTGGGAGAAGTTTGTTTTGGTCTATATCTTTCATTTTCTTTGCCATTCCAATGGTTGGATGTTGTAGAATTGATCTTTGAACACTAGTGTATTCAGTGATTTTTGGCAAGAACTAATAGACAGAGTTTGCAGCTATTGTGGTGGGATTCATGTGGTACGTGTTTTAGCAGTGTTTCTTCTTCTGTTTTCATATGTTTGAAAGTATTGTATCTCCATCTTCATTTCCATGTCTTATGTGATTGATTTCTAAGTTTGATAAGCAGAATTCATTGTTTTCAATGCTCTGTTTTGGAGAAGTTATCATAGTTATTTTCACTTTCTTCTGAGATAAACGAATTCATAATTCTTATGCTCATTTTGAAACCCTTTCAGTCTATAATACTCACCAAGATACCTTAAAAGTGTTGAAGTGTGTGCCTACCTTGCCCAATCACATCTCTGCAAGTCTGATTTTCAAAGCCCAAACCTAGTCTTTCCTAGACCTAATTCCTCATCCAGCACCAAATCCAAATCAATCAAACCCTAGAGCATATTATACCTAGCCTAAAATCTCCATGATGCAGTCAATTCTGTTGTGATCCCATTGAGAGAGCCCTCTCAGCCTAGTAGGGCTAGCTACTAGGTCAAAGCGGTCTATGTTTACCTTTGCTGGTCTCCTTCTCAGCCTTCAAATATCTGGTGGAGTACTAACAAGTCAGTTGGCTACTAGTTTGAGTGTGGAGGGTAGGTTGAGTGGGGCTAAAAATTTTGGTCCCTAGAAGGAAAGGATAGTCTTGTTGCATGTCGAATTTGGGTTGTGGGATATTGTAGAGAGTGCAGTAGTACAACCTATTGATCTTGTTTAATTGCCAAATTCGACAAGCGCAATGTCAAGGCTAAGAGGATCCTTCTAGATGCAGTGAAAGGCCACCTTATACCTCATGTATCATGGAAGAAGTTTTCCTATGAGATGTGGGAGTCCCCGATTACACTTTACCAAAGCACCAATGAGAATAGGAATATGGTATTGTGTAAGAAACTAAGAAACACCAAGATGACCAAGACTGACACAGTGACCTCATCCCTTACCAAGATCACACAGGTGAAAGACGAGTTGCCTATAGTGGAAGAGGCTATCCTTGATGAACAATTGGTTAGGAGTCAGGACAGCACTAAGTGGTTTTCTCATGAAGTGGGATGGATTCATAGATGGCATTATTGCTAAAGAGCATCTTCCAAATTGGAGGCAATGGGATGATTTCATCCATGAGGGTTTCCAAGAATGGCAAACAGCATGGTGGTGTTTATGAGGAGGAGAATGTTTCCCTCGCAGCTAAGGGCGAGAAGAAGGGCAAGAAGGGGTCTTTTAGTGGGGCCAAGCAAAAGGGGAAGCAGAAATCCCAAGAGAAGGAGATGAGCAAAGTGAGATGCTTTACTTGTCAAAAGATGGGTCATTATGCCTTTATGTGTCTCAATAAGAAGGGGAAGAAGAAGGGTGTTGCATCATCAACGAAGGTGGATATGTTTTCCACCAAGTTTGACACAAAGTTTGCTTTAGTGCTGAGTCTTGCCACTAGTGTTACATCCTCTAGTGTTTGGTTTGTAGACAGTGGATCTTCTTACCATATCACTGGAGTGAGAGAGCACTTCACAGATCTTACAGAGACTAATATAGATTTGGAGGTGGTGCTTGGAGATAAATCCATGGTCAAAGCAACAGGAGTAGGGATTGTATCCTTTCAGAGGGGGTCATTGCCTCCCTTAAAAGTGACGGTGGTCTTATATGTTCTAGGGTTGAAGAAGAACTTAATTTCAATTTCCAGTATTGAGGACAGGGAGTATGTGGTGGTATTCTGAGATGGACAGGTAATTATGTATCCCAAGGGATCCAATATCACTTCTACTAGAGTGATTGGAGTCTGTCATGGGAGATTGTACAAGTTTATGTTTCAGCATATCAGAGCCTTAGTGTCTAACTTACAACCGTGATTTATGCGAGTTATGGCACAGGAGGATGGCCTACTTGCAACATGGAGCATTCAGGATGTTGAGTGAGACGGTTACAGGTATACCGCATTTCAATATTGAGCATCATGATGTGTGCAGGTGGTGTGTTTTGGAAAAGTACACCAAGACTCCTCTCCTAAGCAGTGATAGCAGTGTAGCAGGTATTCTGGACTTGATTCACTTTGATGTATGTGGTCCTATGCTTGTTGTATCACTGAATGGATATTCCTGTTATGTGACTTTCATTGATGACTACTCCAAGAAGACCTGGATTTTCTTTATGGAGACCAAGGATCAAATCTTCAAGACGTTCCAAGAGTTTAAGGCACTTGTGGAAAACCAGACAGAGAAGAAGATCAAGGGGTCTTGAGGGCAGACAATAGGGGCGAAAATACCTCCAATGAGATGGAGGAGTTTTGTATGAGAGCGGGCATCAAAAGAGAGTTCACAGTGCCATATAACCCAAACTCCCAACAGAATGGGGTAGTAGAGAGGAAGAACAAGGCCATAGTGAGGGTAGTAAGAGCCATGCTACATTATTAAGGGCTACCTTTCTTTTTATGGGTTGAGGCTTGTAACACTGCAATGTATTTGTAGAACAGGAGTCCACATAGTTTTGGGGAGTAAGACTCCAGAGGAGCCGTTTTCTAGGAAGAAGCCAGAGATTGGGAACATCAGAATTTTTTGGTGCCTTATTAGCATGTCCCCGAGGAGAAGAGGACAAAGTTGAAACCCACCACAGAGAAGGGTATTCTTGTGGGTTACAGTGAAACCTACAAGGCCTATCGAATATTTATTCTTGCCAAGAGGAAAGTTGTCTTGAGGCGAGATGTGATGTTTGAGGTCTTAGGAGGATGATCATGTATAACATCATGCTCCTCAGTAGAGGAGCACACCACAGGTTTCAAGATCAAGGTCACCAAGGTCAAGAGGATCACCAACTTCGGGGGTGACAAGAACATAGAGTTGAAGATCACAGGGCACATATCCTTAGATTACAAGTTCACCACGTGCCACAGGGGCATCCTTATCAAGAGGATAGGCTCCAGGGGAAGAACCCACACCAATTCAAGAGGTTACTTCAGGGAAAAGGAATCCAAGATGGCTCTATGAGCCCCTGAAGAAAGCACAAGAGTCAGTGGGGTGACCCAAACGGTTAGTAAGGGATAGAAGACAACTAGAGAGGTTGGGCGGCTATGTGGTGAGTGTTATGGAGAACGAGCCAACTAACTATGAGGAGGTTGTGAGTTAGCAGATACAGAGGGATGCCATGGTGAAGGAGTTTGGTTCCATCATGACGAATGATGTGTGGGAGATAGTGTTGACACCTGAGGGGAAGTCAGTGGTGACTTCCAGGTGACTTTACAAGATCAAACATGTTGTGGATGACAACGTGAAGAAGTTCAAAACTTTATTTGTAGCACGCGGGTTCTCACAAGTAGAGGGAGTTGACTATGAGGAGACCTTCGCACCACTAGCTTGATATACCTCTAATAGAGCAATGATCTCCATTGCGGCAACGATGGGGTGGAAGATTCACCAGATGGATGTGAGGACTGCCTTACCCAATGTGGTCGTACAGGCGAAGGTTTACATTGAGAAGCCACAGGGCTTTGAGGTGCATGGGAGAGTCTCATGTGTGTAGGCTTAAGAAAGCCCTCTATGGTCTAAAGCAATCACCGAGAACATGGTATGAGAGGATTGACTCATACTTGCAACAGATGGGTTTCCAGAAGAGTAAAGTAGATCTGAACCTATATTTCATTGTGGTTGGTGAGGATCCACTCATTCTAATCATGTATATGGATGATTTGTTTATTACAAGAGAGGGGAAACTCATTGAGCACTGCAAGAGAGATTTTGCTTCAGATTTTGAGATGATTGATCTAGGATTGATGCACTACTTTTTGGCATTGGAGGTTTGGCAAGAGGTATCTTCGTGGGCCAGTGCAAGTATGTAGGGGAGATACTTACAAGATTTGGTATGGAGGATTACAAGCCTATAGCTCCTCCAACGATTACCAACTGTAAGTAGCTGCATGCTTTTGATTTTGATTTGGTAGACTCTACATTATATAGGTAGTTGATCAATTCGTTGATGTATCCGGTCAACACTAGACCTGATTTTTGTTTCACAGTCAACATGTTGAGTCAGCTTATGATGGAGCCTAGGAGGGTGCATTGGGTGGTTGTGAAACATGTGATATGGTACCTACAAGGCACAGTGGACTATGGACTGGACTATATCCCAGGGGGATGGAGTCTAGTTGACAAGTTGGACAGACTCAAACTGGGTAGGTGTTGGCCTTCCAACAGCTCCCCTACATTATGGTCAAAATGGAGGGATGTTAAATTTAGATAACCACTGTGTTTTATGCTTAATGCAATTTTACTTCAATCTTTCTTAGGTCCGATAAATTAGCAATCACATAAACATGACAGTAAAATGTTGATAGAACACAATAATAGATCAACAGAAGACAAGCCAATAATATAGATCAGATTTACAATTCGTTTTGTCCAACAAAGATATAGGTTGGTGTGCGTTACAGCAGTCAACAAGATGCTTCAACCAGCAAAGTCTTTCTCGGTCAGCGAATCCTCCAAGTGTCACACCCACAGCTCTCAAAGACAACTCATCACAAGTCAACATTGGTCAACGCATAAAAGTCAATGCATGACAGCAACAGAAAGTCAACACTACAGATTAGGGCTTTAGTCAAACATCTATGTTTTCCTCGATTTTAATTCCCTAACAGTACGACCCCTCAAAATTGGAATTTTGTCAGAGTTTTGAGGTCAAACGACCAAGGGTTGACCACGGTCAACGCTGCAACAAGAAAGCCCTAAACAGATCCACAAAAAATCAGCAGCTTCAACTCCACACTTGTGAGGGGAAAAAGACCTCCAAAGATTATCGAACCAATCAGAACACAATGAGAGAATGTGTGATGAGTTGATGAGCAAATGACCTCCAAGTCTCTCCAATTTATATCCATCAGTGAGGGTGTGTGACACATCTATTAGACATGTGAGCCTATATTACAAATCTGGCCGATCTTGCACATGTGAAAAATAAATTCAAAATATATGTTCTGTTCATCCAATCAAGATGATCTTTAGATCAATCTTGCACCTCTCTGAAAGCATAATCCAACAAAAATATGACCATCGTCATATGAGCAGTGCAACATGGAGTTTGGACCTAGTTGCCCAAAATTAACAAGAGACCCCCCACATTAATTTTTTTTAGAAAATTACCTTCTTTTCGCTTGATTGCTTGGTTGCCATGCGTTTTCTACATCATCTTCTTTTTATTTGGGCATATGTTGATTTCGATCACCACATTGGCTTCGCCACTCTCACCATTTTTTATTGCATAAAACTTGCTTGATTTAGATATCCAAAATGAAGATCGTCTTCAAACATTGTTTTGGATCGACTCTTGTGGAAACACATCTTGGTTGATTAATTCTTGATTCAACTTGGTCACTACCTTGCATCATTTTGAAACTCCATGTGAATATTTAAGTAACCTTTCGCAAACGGAAAATATGCCCATGTGATTGTAACAAAAATATCCTAGATGAGAAAGAAAAGAAATAAATATAATAATAACAATGTACATAATGGATTATTTGTATTGTATAAAGTTGTTTTATATGTAATAAATTTAAAAAACAAAACAAATAAATTATATAATATATAACCATCTTTATATATATGCATTAACCATGCATAGAAAACAAGTGTATAGTTTTAATCTGCGCACATATATATGTATTTAGCTTTGTAAAATCCACCAATTGAAGATAAAGACCATAACTAAAAAAATGATGAATATTATTCATTTACGGAAGGCTAACTTAGTTCTCAACTTTGAATGGAGAGCCTAATAAATATCGACCAAGTATTTCTAAAGTTTGGTAAAGGTTTACATTGTATTATCTACCAGTTAAATTGATCTAACAAGGGTTGTCCACCCAAATTCATTTGAAATATATATATATATTTTAATTGTATGTCTTCACTTGACTTTGTTCAAAAGTTCCTTTCAAAAGCCATCTCGGTACAGATATGTCTCACCTGTCCATTATGTGGAATGGTTAACAAAATGTATTTCTTAAACGCCAAGAGGGTATATATCGCATACCAATCTCAATGCACATTGCCATTTTTGTGTAACTATTCCACATTGCGAGTTGTTAACATGCACTGGCACATATATTTCTCGCCCTGAAACTTGTATTTAACATATCTATTATCACCACAAGGAAATGGTCTACGCTATCGATGTTCAACTCAATATGTTGTGATGACTCGTCAAACCCGTCATCGATTACTCACTTGCACCACAACTCTAAGGCCAAGTTTAGAAAATTGTTTAGTGTAGCTTTGCGTTGGCAGCCTTCTACAAGTGTCATTGCTCACTTCTGCCATGTAAGGTATTAATCACCAAAATATACCAGATCACTATCATGAACAGGTAGACAGTTCAAAGAATAATTGAACCAATCAGAAATAGTTTATATGGCACATATCTGTCGCTGGTGAGGGGTTGTTGTTGTCATTTACTATTCGTATAAACACAATTTTTGGTGGTCGTGGGTCAAAGAATGTCAGACACAACAGAGTAAAATTGATTAGAACAGGATGTAATTTCTGATTTGAACTCCAATCAAATTGTTAGATTAACTTTCGATCTTTATTCTAGTTTCAGTTTTGCAGATTTGACATCGATAAAGAAGGATAGAATCCCATGAATCACTGCACAACATTTGACCAAAGAAGCAATGAGAAGACTCTGAACATCTGAAATGGTTTTCTCTAATAGATCGAAACTTGCGTTCGGAGATCACCTTTATAGCTGCTTCTGGATTCAACTTCTGTTTTGGGATAAAATTTGTGAAATCTGAATCTTTCCTAGAAAGAGCTTGATCTGCAGAGGCTCGAAATTAGATTAACAAAGGAGATTCGTGAGAGATCTTGCCTGCCCATATACATCGATATGAAATTTCAAATTGTATTTTTGGGGGATAAACTGTTGAATAGAATCCTATTATGTTGCATATGAATGGTTATAAAATCATTGTTGTAAATGTAAAAGGGTATGAGTACTGGTATTACATAGGGCATCGATATCTGTAATGAGGATAGGGCAGCGTTGTTGGGTTGAAAGCATTCGGGAAAGAAATGCAAGATAAACATTCAGTAACTGTGGAAACATTTTAATTTGTTGGAAGTTTGTCAATTTTGTTTGATCCATTCGATATTGCTTATAGTAATCTTTTTTTACACAGTTGCTTCTTTTGATCGTCTTCTTGGTTCTCTGTAATTTGATTTCTCAGAATTTGGAAGATTGTACATTTTCGTTCAATGATTTAATTCTATGAATAGACAGTAAATATTTTTGCATTTCTTTTCATTGATATCAATCCAGTTTATATTATTTATATTTGATCATTACCACCCTTCACTGACTTGTGTCCTAAGGGGGACAACCAATCTAGACATTCCTCTGATCTGATTTTTCTTAGTGAATTGTTTCTAGAAATTCTGATTACTAGGTGTCATTCTCTTTATATGAATTGAACCTAATATCTTTGCTTTTCAAGTATACCTCAGCCAAGAAATAATAATTAGATAGCATTAGTTAGTTTTTTTTGCATTACATTATTTATTCTTGATGTGAACAATTAAAGCAAATGCAGTTTGATCTGCCTTTGTTTAAGAGGTTGATGGCTTACATTGTGGTAGTTTTTCATCTCTTATTTTATGTCATCAAGAACTATCCCCATTTCATAGATTTAGGATTGCATTCTTAGTTTACAATTAGTGATCTATTTGTATTTGAGCGTTTGGTATAATATACATTTATTTTCATCGTTAGTTACAATGTTTTTTAGTTATATATATTTTTGTATCATATGATGCTAACTAATTTGTAAAATATTTTAATTAATCCAAGTATAGGTAGATTAGTATAAATAGTATCTATAGATTAATCGTAGGATAGTGATAGGATAAACCCATTGTTAGAAGCGAAAGAGGTGAGAGGCTAACAGAGCCTTCAAACTTGTCAAGAGTGACCACATCAAACAGCTTGAGCTATTTAAAGAGCTATGGTCTAGCTCACTTCTCCTTTGTTGACTAGGGTGACAGGGTCATAGAACCCGCATCAACGAAATGTCATTAGAAGGAGGGTCGTGGTAAAATTAATTGATTAAATCATTGAATTCTCAGGCTCTATTATTTCCAAATCTTTTCCTTCTTTGTGTTGTTTCACATGTACTTGAAGGCAAGTTAGAAGGCTAGCTAACCTATTTGGAGTCATTGTCATTATTGTTGCATCTAATCAATGGCTACTGCCCAGACTTATGTATGTGAGGACGCTTTTAGCTTCGCATCATCAGATATTCCTCACGAGACAGCTCATCTCTTTTCAAGACTCGCACTTGACAATGAAGGGAGTACATCTACAATAGAACATCTTGATAAATTTTGGTGTAGATGCATTAAATATAAAATTACTGATTTGAATGTTTTATGAAATTATTCGCTTTTACTTTCAGAGGATGAATAAAGGACTGGTTTGAAACATTTCCACCCTATTCTATTTTTAGTTGGTTTCAATTCATGGAAGGATTCTTAGACACTTTTGAACCTATGATCAAAATAAGATATGGGAGGAATTAAGGGTTTTACTAATCGAGGATGATTCATTTTTAGAAAGATTAGCAACAAAAGTTAACCATGTTCTTTTTAAATTTCGTCTTAAATATTTGTCTCTTATATTAGATGGCATTGCTGATACTTTTGCCCCTTTTGTTAATCTCGATTCAATTGCATTTGGTAGATTAGGTAAGTATCGTAACACCAAATTGCAAATTCAAATGGATTCTTTAGAAAACCTACATTCTCAAAATTGAAAATTCCATTGAGCAAGTAAAAGGGGTAGAATCAATTGAGCACAACTCTATTCATAAACAAACTAGACCCTCTTTTGAACAAGCTTCTACTAGGGATATAGTGGAAGAAGCTTTAATTGTTGATCAAGATGCATTTAATTGTCATTCTAATCTGTTCCTAGATGAAATTGACAATGAACACATAGATAATGATCTTGATTGTTCTAATGTCTTAATAGAGCAGGTTAGGGATACTGAATCTCCTTTTGAAAAGGAAACTATAAATCTTAATCAACAAAATTCATCTCAAGAAAGATTAGATGCTTGCCATAAATTTGCTCATAAATCTTTTGACTTGTCGAATGTACAAGGGGAAAATCTTGATGATTATTTAGTGTTTGATGATTCACCACCTAAACATAACGAAAATGACAAGATAAGCGAGCAAGGATCTCTTGAAATTATCCTTGATCATAATAATTCTATGATACTGCAAGAGAAGCTTTGCATTTCCTCGTCTTCAACTCTTTTTAACATTTATATCCTGATATTTTCTCAGATTTCGGTGTGCATTACTCTTCATCTACTTTATCTTGCATGGCACCATCACAATCTAATTCTTCAGATATGATAATTATAGTTGATGTACTTACTGAACATGATGTTTATAAAGTAGAACATGATCCTCCTTTTCTTCAATCATTCACAAGGAAAAGATGTATGTTATATGACGACTTTATTTCATTAATTCCTGACCATACACCCTCCCTTGTTGAATTTGAAAATCCTGCATTCCCTAATCATCCATTGATTAAATCTAATCCTCAAACCTTGTCATCACATTTTCAATCAATTGATTTAATCAACGGGAACACTCAAACCAGTGCTTTCATTTCCTCAATGAATCAACAAAACATACACTTGTTTACAAATTTAACTCATCCAAGCAATAATTTGCATTCTCAGTTTCATTACAGGATTGCGGAATCGCTTTAAGATTCATATTTTGAAAAATTTTATGAAAATGGTAAAGTCATACTTGCCTTGTTTATCAATGAAGATTTTCCAAGTAAGCATGATTTGTTTATTTTTTATTTCACAATGCTCCAATTCTTTTTACCAATTGGGAATCTCTTTGTCATTGTAGGATTGGAGTTGCTTAAATGGTTGCATTGGAAATGTGACTATACTTCAAATTATTTGTATTTAGGGTAGTGTTATGAATATTTTATTAATTATTAGTTAGATATAGTTATATTAGGTTTTATTAACTGAAAGGGCATGATCAAAGATCATGCCTCTTCGAGTGATCCAGTATCATGTACGCTGCGCGAGGCCTCCCTGCGCGTTTGACCTAGCGCCGATCGCTGGTCTCCTTTGCTGCGCGAGGCCTCTGGCCTCTGGCCTTCTATGGCCTCTCCGTCCACCGCCACGGAGGGCCCTCTCATTCATGCCAATGCTGATGCAGGAAACCTGTCTGCTGAGGACGCATTTTCAGCCTTAATCAAATCTCTTCATCCACAGAGAACTCGTCCTGCTCTGTCCAAATTTGTTAAGAAACTAGATGGCTTGCAAGAAGTCGATCTTCCTCCTACGTTACCCCGAATGGCTGCTCTCTCCCTAGCAGAGCGGGGGCTCATCGGTCAGTTCACAGGCCTATGGCCCTCTCCAAAAACTGTTCAAAGATGGATCGAAAGAAACTGGGCAGACAAAGTACATGGCAAAATCTCCATTCGTTTCTGTGGGAAAGGTTATTACACTTTCCACTTCGAATCCAGAGCAGACAAGGATCTAATCTTCAGAAATGGGCCGTATTTCATGGACTCGCGTGGTCTTTATCTGAACAAATGGACTCCAGACTTCGACCCCGAGCTGGATGTCCCTAATGCTGTTCCCGTCTGGGTTCGTCTTCCGCATCTCCCGCTCCACTGCTGGGGAGATGACTCGGTCCGAGCCATCGGCAATGCTGTTGGCAAATACATTGATTGGTGTGAGCCAAAGGAAAATATGCAAGCTTGTGCGCGGATATGCGTTGAAGTTGACCTCGGCAAGGGCCTCCCAGAAGCAATCAAGCTGAAGGTGGACGATTGGACGCATATTCAGCAACTAGACTACGAAAAAATCCCCTTCAAATGCAAGGTATGTCACGAGTACGGCCATTTTGCCAATCGTTGTTCTAAAGTTATTAATGTTGAATCTGCTCAACCAGAAGATCAATGGGAAACTGTCAAGAAAAAGAAGACTGCCCATGGGTTAAAAGCAACCTCTGAAGAAGCTCCTCCCAAATCCGCCCCTACCAAGCCTAATCCTCCTTCAGCTCCACCCAAAGCCCCCTCCTCAGCTGTCCCTTCCCCCTCCTCTCCTATTGGTCTATCCATCCACCCCACCTCGGGACCTTCCTCTGACTCTCCCCTGATATCCTCAAATCCTTTTGGCGCCCTCTCTCTCCCGGACATTGACCCCTTGACCACCCTTGAAAATGACCCTCCCATCCCTATCCCTCTCTCTCTTTCCCAATCCTCCCCCTCTCTTTCCCTTGACCCCCCTCCACCCCGAGCTACTAGAAGCACCTCGAAAGAGCACGGAACCAATCAAGAATCCCAGAAAAAAGGACCTGGTAGGAAATCAAGTAAACAGCAAAGGAACGAAAATGCGCAAAAAGACATTGCCATGGGAACTCAAACTCCCATAGAAACTTATATTTTGGGGCAAAACAGCAAAGAAACAACACAAAAAGAGCAAGGGGGACGAGCATCCCTCTGAAACCCAAATACTCAATGATTAAAGTTATATCCTGGAACTGTAGGGGACTAGGGCACCCCTCAAAAATTGCTGCCCTGAAAGACCTCACAGATCATGAGAAGCCAGGAATTATAATGATTCAGGAAACAAAGCAAAGACTGCAAGATATGACAAAAATTAAAGAACAGTTCAGGCACTATGAAGGACAAATAAGTGAAGCAAGAGGAGCTTCTGGAGGTATCTTCACAATGTGGAATAAAAACATTTGGAAATGCACCTCCAACACTATCAATCCACATTGGATCAAAGTCACACTGGAAAAACATGCTGAGGACAAGCAAATAGTCATTTATAACATATACGCTCCGAACCACTTCAGAGATAAAGATCAATGCTGGGCCACACTACAAGAAGACATACAAGCTGAAGACAACAGAAATATCATAGTAGGGGGAGATTTAAATCTTATACTACACTCCAATGAAAAAAGAGGAGGCATTTTCTCACATGACCCTTATAGAGCAAAGCTGGAAAACATCATGCAAGAGTGTGATTTGGTAGATATAATCCCAAAAAACAGGAGGTACACTTGGAACAATCGCAGGCTGGGCAAAGACAACATTCTGGAGCGTCTTGACAGAATTTTAGTAAATACTTCCTTCCTTTCTGAGTTTTCTACTGCTCATGCTGATATACTGCCATATTCAGCCTCTGATCACTACCCCATTAGTATTGTTCTTGAAGCCCACTGTCCTTTGGGGCCTTTGCCTTTCAAATACAACTCTCTTTGGCGTAACAATTTTACTGTGGATCAGATTGTCCAAACTGCTTGGCATCATCATATTGAAGGATCACCGGGATACATTTGGGAATGCAAGCTGAAAAATACAAAATACGCCCTGAAGAACTGGGTAAAGCAGCACTACAAAGAACCAAAAGATGTCAAAGCTGATCTAAAAAATAAATTGCAAGAAACTCATAGGAAAATCGAGGAAAATGGGTTGTCCCAAGAGGACAAAGCTTTAGAAAGTGATATATATTATCAGTTGTACCGGGTTAATAGAGAAGAAGAGCAGAAATGGAGAATTAAGTCAAGGCAGCTTTGGCTTCATGAAGGAGACAAAAACACAGCTTTCTTCCATAAGCAAGCAGCTGTCCAGAAAGTTAGAAACAATGTCACCACGATCAACAATGAGGAAGGCTGCCCCCAAACAACCCAAGAAGCTATCCAGCAAACTGCCTCAGCATATTACAGCACTCTCCTAACAGAGACAAAGGAAACTGAGAATTATTCCGACCTCGTGCAGCATATACCCAAAGGTATCAATGAAGAAATTAATGCAGATTTGGCTAAGGAGATCAGTGAAGAAGAAATACTTGATGCTATCTGGGCTCTTCAGCCAGATAAAGCACCAGGTCCTGATGGCTTCCCCATCTGTTTCTACAGAACTTACTGGGGACTAATTAAAAAAGATCTTGTCAAAATGATAAGATGGGTCCAAAGGAAATGCAAAATTGGCAGATTCACTAATGCTACCCATCTGGCCCTCATCCCCAAAGAAAATCGACCTTTGACCTTCTCTCGTTTTCGCCCAATTTCTTTGTGTAACTCTTCTTATAAAATCTTGACAAAAATCTTGGCCACTCGCCTAAAACCCATCCTCCCCAATATCATATCTGAAAATCAAGGGGGCTTTATGGCCAATAGACAAATCTCGGACTCCATCCTTCTCGTCCAAGAGGCTATTCACTCTAGTCAAACTCGAAATGAGAAAGGCTTCATCCTTAAATTAGACTCAGCCAATGCTTTCGACCGTGTCAGACATTCCTTCCTTTTTGCTGTGCTTGAAAAAATGGGATTTGCCGAATCCTTTATTAGCCTCATTAAAGCCTGCATTACAGGGCCCTGGATTTCCCCACTTCTTAATGGCAGACCAGGACCTTCATTCCAATCCTCTCGAGGCCTTAGACAAGGCTGCCCGCTCTCGCCTTACCTTTTTATTTTAATGGCTGAATCTTTTAGTCGAGCTCTGGATTACAATCGCTGTATAGGCCTCATCACCGGGATCAAATTTGATAATGGAGTGAAGAACATCAATCATTCACAGTTTGTCGACGACACTCTTCTAATGGGGGGAGCTTCAAACATAATAGCCTGTCGCTTTACAACTCTCCTGGACAAATACTTGAGTTACTCTGGAGGTCTGATAAATTACCTTAAGAGCTGTATTTACGGGTGGAATACTTCGGCACAAGTGCTACAAAGGATTGCACGTACTCTTGAGGTACCTTATAAGCTGAATTGGGAGCAATTTACATACTTGGGCATGCCTGTTAGTGCCGGCAAGTTGAAAGCCTCAGCCTGGGAAGTTATTATTGACAAAATGAAAAGGAAGATACAGCACTGGGGCACTTCTTGGCTTAACCCTGCTGGGCACATAATTCTTTTGAAAGCAGGCCTCTCCTCCCTGCCCTTGTACTGCTTTACTCTCTTACAAGCCCCTGCCAACCTTCAGCTTAAAATGGATACTCTCCTCCGTCACTTTCTTTGGCAAGGAGGGAGGAACGAAAAGAAAAAATATAACTTGGTAAGCTGGAAGCAGGTCACCCAACCGTGTGAGAAGGGAGGGCTGGGAATAAGATCTTTTAAATCTCTTAATCTCGCCTTTGCTGGAAAGCTGATTTGGAGACTCATAACTGGAAAGAATGCATGGTGGAAATCTGTTCTTGAAAAAAAGTACCTCAGCCACCCCAGGCACCAGCTCTTGGATCATGAGCTCCCCAACAAAGCATGCTCTAAAATCTGGAGAATGTGCAAGAAAGCTATAACTTTTCTTGACCAACACACTTCCAAAGTGCCCAAAGGAGGCAGCTATATAAGAATTGGAGAAGACAAAATCATGGGGCAACAGCCAATAAGCCATCAACCTGATACTCAACAGATTCTAGCTCTATTCAACAGTGAAGGTATTCATACTCTGGACCAGATCTCTCATTGGGAAGCCCACTCCCACACCTGGAAAGGTTGGAATTTTCCTCATATACCAGCAGATGCAGAAAACAATTTCAATAACCTAAAAATTCATCTCCATGGTTTAGCCCCCTCCAAACGCTACCTTGCTGATGATTTCCGATGGGATCCTTCAGGCACTACCTACACCATCAAGGCTGCTTATCATCAGATCTGCATCAACGAAAATCCCATGGCAACCTGGGCTCTCTGGAGGCTTGTTTGGAAGGCAGAAACTCTCCCAAAAATCAAATTCTTCTTATGGATCCTCTTAAAAGGGAAAGCCCTCACTGCTGAGAACCTCAGAAAGCGCGGAATAAATGGACCTTCTCGCTGCCCAAACTGCCAAAATGCAGAAGAGACAACCCAGCATCTATTTATAGACTGCCCTTTTGCCTCAGCCTGCTGGAAGGAAGCCTACCGGAGTCACAATCCACCCTGGGAGCCTGGCACTAGTATTTCTGAAGCGATTAATATATGGAAAAAGAGCTACCCTTGGGGAAGAAGAGCAAACAATATAGCTCGAAGGGTATGGAATGCCCTGCCCTGCACTCTTCTCTAAAACATCTGGCTAGCAAGAAACAGAATGATCTTCAAAGGCATAGAAACAAATGTTAGAAAGCTCTACAATAAAGCCTGGAATCTCAACCTGGAAACTCTCAACACAAAATGTCATGGGAATATGAAGGTACTGGACCTAACAGTTGAAGAACGTAACTACATAAGGCATATCTTGGACAGAAGCAGCATAGAACAAACAAGAAGTGAATCCAAAAGCAGAGACAGTCCCAGGTGTAGCTGGAAAATCAGGATGACAGATGCAGAATTTGCTCGGTGGCTTAGGAACAACAATTCTCACTATCTATTTTTCGATGGAGCCTCCAAATCCAACCCAGGAGTGGCTGGGGCTGGAGGTCTCATCTGCAACGGTAATGGAGTTGTGTTTTCCGAATTTGAATGGGGCCTGGGCAAAGCCTCAAACAACAGGGCTGAAGCTTTCGCCCTCTATCAAGGTCTGCTTCAGCTGCAGAAGCTTGGCATTTCCAAAGCCACAGTAATTGGGGACTCTGCCATCATAATTGGCTTGATGGTAAGCAACAAAACTCCCCAAAATCTGAGTTTGCAGCACATTATGGAGCGATGCCACACTATCGACCAGCAATTGAGAGGTAACTTCTACCACCATGTATTCCGATCTCATAACAAATCTGCAGACAAATTGGCAAACAATGCCTGCTCTCTTTCGATAGGTAACCTACGGTGCAATGGCACTGATAACTTCTCTTTCTTGCCATGATTAGCCACTATCCTCTTGACAGACCTACCCCACAACAGATTTCTGTTAGTGGCACTCGCAGCCCTTTGCCCTGCCTCCTTGCGAAGAATAAAACCGTTGCTATCCACTCAATGGTTTCGATCCCCACTGTATTAACTCCTTCAGCGCCATACTCTGACTTTTACTGGCCCCCCTCTTCAAATCCCATAAAGAAATGCGCTTCCAGCAACTACAAAATTTCGTGTTCTCTCAAGTACTCTTCCACTCCTGCTGCCCTCTTTTTATCTCCAGAATATAGATCTCTGGCGCACAGTATTCATGGCTCCACTAATGCAGCACCTAGGCTTGCCCAAACAGAGTGTCCCAGCCTTATTTTCAATCATATTAGCAGCTTCGTCTTCGCCTGGTTCAGCCTCACAGTAGATTGCCAAAGCACGTTAATGAAAAACCTCATGGAGCAGGAAGAACAGCGTTATCTCTGCCACAGTGGGCGGCCAAAACGACACAATTGCAAAAGTTAAAAAATGAAATGTAAAACCTGCTATCTTTTAATGCAGTTTGTCAGAGTTTACACAGTATCACGCTGTTTCAGAGCGACGGAAGCTAGCTGTAGTGCAAATGTATTGCTGAAACCAGATGTAATAGCTGTTGGCGCTCCATACTCCAACATCTCTGTAATCCTGGAGACCTGTCTCCCGCTTTTTTTCTTTTTAATATAAACCAGCATCCGATTGTGTGAAAAAAAAA
Source organism: Pinus albicaulis (assembly GCA_034641835.2). Lineage (NCBI taxonomy): Eukaryota > Viridiplantae > Streptophyta > Pinopsida > Pinales > Pinaceae > Pinus > Pinus albicaulis. The sequence goes on along the minus strand of CM076572.1, from coordinate 1,111,183,862 downwards.
AAGATCATGCCTCTTCGCCAAGGGACACCTTGAGGCTATATTTAAAGCCTAGGCGATCCCTCATTGTAATCATCTTTCATCTTCATCAATAATAATATATAATTATCAAGTTTACCAGAATTTTTACACTCCATTGGTATCGGAGCCATCGCTCTTCGGGATCTGTGTGATCACCCAGGAATTACAGAATTCCAGAATTGCAATTCCAGAATTGCAGATTTTTTTTAAAACAAGTGCAGAATTACCTTCTGAACTGTTCAGCAGCCATTTCAGAATTTTAAATTCTGCAATTAAAGACGCCAGCAGTCTGAAAAAGTGTGAGATTTGTGGGTCCAAACAATACTCACAGGTTCTGTCCTACGTTGCAAGTTCTGCTTGTGACACAAATCTGAGGCCTGCACAGGTTCTGTCCATCTACCAAAAAAAAAAAAAGGATCAGCAAACAAATATACACAAATCTGAGGTTTGGGAATTTATTGGAAGTTCCTACACTACACTACATTCCGTACGCACAGCAAACTCCCCCTCACATATCTCACAACACAGCCATTCTCTCTCAATTCACAGTTTTGTTCGCCAGTCCCTACGTCCACTGTTTCCCTGTCCCAGTCCATCTCATTGTATCGCTGATCGGACTTGCTATCTGAAACCTCTACCCGCCACGCTGTCAGCCTACCTCGGCAAAATTTTCGTCTGACTTTTGTAACCACATCTTCTTTTTCCACTGTGGTTAGCGTGCCAACACCTTCTGTCGGGCTGCAAAAACCCTGATCCACCTTCCCTAATTTCATTGTTTTCTGTCGATTGTATCCGCTAGCAGCTGTCAAGACGGGTTCAGTGAATTAAAAATTGCACAGTGAAAAAAAAAAAATTTCAAACGTCGCGGTGGAAGGGTCGTGGTCAGTTAATCGTGGCAAGTTCTGCATATTAAAACGAGCGCCGTGGTCCTTGGTAAACGACATCTGACTGTCGTGGTGACAGTCCATTACGATTATATATTACATTGGTTCTGAACGGATCTGCATATTAAAACGATTTGGAAAGGGACACAATTCCTGTCAAAACGCAAACACCAGGGACACCATTCCTGTCAAAACGCAAACACCATAGCCGCAGATAAAATAATTACGTTTTTTAAAAAAATCATAAGAACAGTGTGTCGTTTGCAAACGGACGGGCAATTCATGAAACAGGGTGTCGTTTAAACGGGCTGCATCGATATATTAATAAATCGATTTGTTAAAATTATATGAACAGGTGTGTCGTTTTAAACGCGCTGAGCATCGATATATAATAAAATCGATTCGTTATAATTATAGGAAAAAGTGTGTCACGGCATTACAGGAAATCGATTAACTCCAGATTGGCATCGTATTTTAATTCGGAACGAGCACATTTTAAAAACAATTTTTTTAAATTATATAAAATATATAATATATAGTTCAAATTGATAATTATATATATATATATATATATATATTATAATTATATAATTCATTTATATATATTATAATTCTCATTTAATAATTATATATATATATATAATAATTATATAATTAAATTATATATATTATATAATTTGTAATTAAAAATTATATATATATATATAATAATTATATAGTTTTAAAAAAAATTATTATTAATTAATTAATTAATTAAATATTAATAAATTAATTAATTCAAAAAAAATTAATTAATTAATTAATTAATTTTAAAGAAAAAAGAGGAGAAACTGGCAGAAAAATACTCTCCACCTCATACATGTTCAATATGTCTTTATCAATGATGTCGGTTGATCAGATAAAAAGGCAAATATGGCTAAAACAAATGGAGGCTAAGGACAATGAGAACAAAATATTGCAGAAATTTAATGCCATCATGGACAAGTTAGATCTAATGCAGAAACCAATAGTTCCTAACATGGAACAAAATCAACAAAACAATTCCGCAGATTCAGGGAACTCAGAAGAGCATCAGGAAAAAACCGATTCCCCACATCACCATGAAGGTACAGATGTTTATAAACAACAAAATGTTCCATCCCCAGAATTTAACGAAACATGTGAAGCGACAAACACATCCGAAGCCACGGATATAACGCCAGAAGCTGTTGAGGCCTTCGGTGATGAAGCACATATGGTTGTTAAGAAGGAAGCGTCTGATGATGAGAAGAAGTTGCATCAAACGATAATTGTTGGTAACTTACCTCTAAATCTAAAGAGGAATCACAAAAAATCACCAGAAGAACAAGGAATAATTGGGAAATATGAAAAAATATTCCAAGATCTACCCATAAAAGTGCCTTCCGATAGGAAAATCAAACATCCAATAGAAGTCAAGACAGAATCCAACTGTGTCGATATCAGATCTTTTCACTATCCACATCACCAACAGATGGAGCTCGAGAAGATGCTCCACGATCTTTTTAAAATATGGGAAGCAAGAGCTCATCGCTTGAGAAAACCAGACATTCGTCAACATTGTCCATCATTACGTATGCTTTGAGGACAAAGCATCTTAAGAGAGAGGCAATGTTATGAATATTTTATTAATTATTAGTTAGATATAGCTATATTAGGTTTTATTAACTGAAAGGGCATGATCAAAGATCATGCCTCTTCGCCAAGGGACACCTTGAGGCTATATTTAAAGCCTAGGCGATCCCTCATTGTAATCATCTTTCATCTTCATCAATAATAATATATAATTATCAAGTTTACCAGAGTTTTTACAATCCAGGTAGGTTTAGAAATAGATTGGTTTTTGTTTGATTTTTACTTTTTCTTGTTGGAATAATGCAGTCATGGACGCTTCAGCCAAGGATGAACCATCATCACAACACCATCAAGGAAGTTTTCTTGATTTTCTTTCCTTTGCTTTTATGTTCTTGTTCATTATGTTTTGATACTTAGTAGAAACCATAAAGATCTTGGAACAAGAATGTTTAAAGTGAAACAATTTACTTTTGATTACTCAAACTTTTCTTTTCATTGAATTGTTATGGCTCTCATCCATATCATGACTGCACATTTGATTTAGAGTTATTTTGATGAGCATTTTGATTTCATTTAATAAGATGGTCAAGTCAATGAAACATAGTATACAATGTTTACTTAAATTCAATCCTTACACAAGTATACTGTTGAAAGATCAAATAGGGAAATATTTAAAATTTCTGATGATACCATTATCCCTCGAAGTTTGATCCTCTTTTATCATTAATAACTTGCGATTGATTTTGTTCGATGGTTCTTGGCCTACTTTGATGCTTTTGCTTTGTTCTCCTTCAACACTTGGTTTTATTACAGGTCTATCTTTATATTTCTCTCAACACGAATCTAAAGTTTGACGTTAAGGAAAATCTTTCTAAGGCAATTCTTGTTTTGACTGAAATCTGTTACCATGATATAATATTTGTTCAGTTTCTATCAATTGAAGGATCAAATAGAAATTTTCAAATATTATCCAAAGACAATATCGTTTCCAAAAAACCAAGTTCACTTGTTAAGGAATGTAATTTAAGAGACCAAGCAAAATCAATGACTTTAGTAAACACTTGACCTTTTACGCAATCTTGTCTCTTAAGGATATTTTAGATTTGCTCCCCCATTTACCTAATAATCTCAAATGAAATTAGCAATAATTACTCATGGTTGTAGATGCTCTTTATTTTGTCTTCCTAGGACAAAAACACTTAGGGAAAATGGGTTAAAGAGATGTCGCTGCAGAGACTATGGACGTTTGATGCCTTTAAGGGGTTTTTGAGTCTGCTTCCCTCGTAGCAAAAATAGGTACGATGCTTAGCTATGGATCTATAACCAGTATAATGGGGCTCGAGCATCTAATCTAGGTCAAAAGATATCCCTGTCGAGGCTATAAACGCCTGCTCGCAACAACGGGTATTGAGGTCATCCTTTCATAATAATTATTCATTCGATTACCTGGTAATTTTATAAGAATTGATTCCTAGCAAAGGCTCTTTTCCTTGATTCCTAGCAAAGGCTCATAAATTTGTTTCTTATCCTTCAAAAGCTCTTTGGATAATAGTGGAATCATTTTACCAATTCTGATAACTTTTAAACATCAATCAATAAATAGAAATCATTGTATTTAGAAATGAGCAGTGCAAGAAGACCCTTATCCTTCAGTTCCTTGAGTTTATAATTGTTAAATTTGGACAACAAGGTCCAAACTCCATCTTGTGATGCTCAGATGAAGATTCCAATATTTGTATTGGATTCCTCTTTCGAAGAGGTGTAAAATCGATATAAAATTGATTTTAATCTGATGAGCAGAACATTTATTTTGAATTTATTATTTATAATAAATTTAAGTGCAGGTCGGCCTTAAGGTTTTACACCCCCAACAGATGTGTCATACACCTTAATGATGGATATAAATACAGTCAACGTTGGAGAGCTTTTCACTCATCTCATCACACATCTTCTCCTCTGATTATCTACAAGCATTTGAGAAGCAATTTCATCTCCCACGTGAGAAGAAGGACGAAATCTACTGCAGCTAAAGGACGAAATTTACCACAGCAAATTTTCTGCAGTTAGGGTTTCTGGGCAAGTTTGACCAGCGTTGACTTTGGTCAACGCATGGTCCGTTTGAGCTGAAATTTTGTGGAGAGTTCGATTTTTGTAGGCCGTACTCATTGGCACAAAAATCGAGGTCAAAAAGTTGATCGAAGTTGGAGCTGTGTTGACTTTCTTGTCGCTGCCCTGCGTTGACTTTTTTCTGGACTGCGTTGACTTTTCTGGGGTTGACTTTGAGTTCACTGGATAATTGATTTGAGGACTGTTGTGACACATTTTGGGTTGGCCGACCAAGAAGACTTTGCTGGTTGAAGCATCCTGCTGATCGCCGTAACACACCAACACATTCTCCTGTTTCTGGTTTGTCTTCTATAGATCCACTGGTATGTTCTATCGGCATTTTACTTAACTATTTATGTGATTGCTGTTATAAAAGTAAAATTGCATCAAGCATAGAACATCTACAAAAATTTACATGGTATCAGAGTTGAGGTGAAGACAAGCCCTAACTTATAGCAATCACCAACTGAGAAAAATGAGTTCCACAAGTTATGGCTTCAAGGAGGATGACAAGCTGACTGGAAGGGATGACTTCCATGCTTGGAAGATGATATTAGATCTCAAATTGGAAGACCATGATCTCATGGACTATGTACTGGGTAAGATACAAGAACCTCCATATACTGCTACTACTGCTGCTAAAACCAAGTATAAGAAGGGAGAGATCAAAGCAAAGCTAATGATCAGGGAATCCATACATAAAAGTCTGGTTGCCTACATATCTGAGTTAGGTACATCCAAGGAGATGTATGATAAGCTGATACAAATGTTCAAAGTAAACAATGCAAACCAAGTGCTATTCTTCAAGAATCAATTGAAGAATCTGAAGAAAGGCAGGGATGAGTTTGTCCAAACATACTTTCTGAAATTGACCGAGATAAGGAACAATCTACTGGCTATTGGGGAGACAATAGCCGATCGTGAGCTGGTACTCACTGCACTTGGAGGGCTCCCATATGAATGGCAAGTATTCAACACTACCATTCTCAATAATAGTACAATTCCTAACTTTGACGAGCTACTGTCAAGATGCATGCAAGAAGAGACAAGAATGAAGGAATACGAAAATGACAGAAATGCTGCCTATGCTGCTCATTCTAGAAAGAAGAACTCTGGTGGTCCTAAGAACAAAGGAAGAGCAAGGGCCCAAGGAAAGAAGGGCAAGTGTTTCACTTGTCATAGGCCTGGTCACTTTGCTAGAGAATGTCCCTTCAAGAAGGATTCTCCCGATAGTGATGACAACAACAACAACCGGAGGAATGGAAATCAAAGAAACGACAGGTCCAAAGGAAAGAGGAAGGCTCCCTCTGGCGGAAGCAATCAACCTTTCAAAAGGTCTAGAAACTCCAAGTATGAGGAGTCAAATGTTGTTGATAAAAGAAATGAATACATTCTTGTATCTGCCCTCTCTGCTGCATCCCTGCCCGACACTATGGATGTCTGGCTGATAGATAGTGGTGCCTCAAGACACATCACTGGGTTCAAGGAAGCACTCTCTGACATGGTTGAGAAGGATACTAATCTGGAAATTATCTTTGGAGATAATGCCACATATCCCGTGAAAGGGACAGGGACTGTGACCCTCCACTTGTCTCGAGGACAAGTCCTACATTTGCAGGATGTACTCTATGTACCAAAATTGAAGAAGAACCTTGTGTCTATATCAGCGATCGAAGACAAAGGCTTCAATGTGGCATTCACTGATGGAAAGGTGCACATGTGGAAGAAGAATCTCAAGGAAGCTATCGTGATTGGTTTTAGAGTTGGAACACTCTACCAGGTTGAAGGAAGTCCACTAGGAGCTATGACATGTGATACTATCCGACAAACTGAACTATGGCACCGGAGGTTTGGAAACCTTCATTACAAGGCCCTTCCCGAAGCAAGGAAGGTGGTGACAGGGATGCTCGATATTGGAAATAATCATGAAGGTGTATGTAAGGGTTGTGCCGAAGGAAAGCATACAAGGGGACCTTTCCCCTCAAGTGTCACAAAGACATCTGATATTTTGCAACTGGTCCATTCCGATCTATCTGGTATGCTACCCGTGACATCCCTGGGAGGATGTTCTTACTATATGACATTCACTGATGACTTCTCCCGCAAAACCTGGATATACTTCTTGAAGAAGAAGGATGAGGCTTTCATGTGGTTCCGTACCTTCAAAGCCTTGGTGGAAAATATGACAAGGAAGAAGATCAAGATTTTGAGGACCGACAATGGCACTGAATATGAGTCAAATGAGTTCAAGGACTTTTGCAGAGAAGCTAGCATTAAGAGGGAGACTACTACTGCCTATACTCCTGAGCAGAATGGCGTTGCTGAACGAAAGAACGGGACCATTGTGGAAGCTGCCCGTGCCATGCTATGTGACCAGGGTCTACCGAAGTTTCTGTGGGGAGAAGCTGCGAATACTGCTGTATACATTCAAAACCGATGCCCTCATTCCGCCCTGGACTCCAAAACTCCCGAAGAGGTTTTCACTGGTAAGAAACCTGACGTCTCACATTTTAGAATTTTTGGATGTCCTGTTTATTTTCATGTGCCAAAAGAAAAGAGAAGTAAGCTGGATGCTTCTGGAAAGAAAGGAAAGTTTGTAGGCTACAACGAAACCTCTAAGGCCTATAGAGTCTATGTACCTGGTCAAAGGGAAGTAGAGATATGCCATGATGTCACTTTTGATGAAGATGCTTCCCTGAAGAAAGTAGTAGATCTTCCAAGATCTAAGGAAAATCATGAAGCAAGGCCTGGAAATCAAGAAGAACCGCAGGATGAAACAATTCCTGATGTTGAAGGACCAATGGACCCAATCGATCCATCTCCTTCACTGAGAAAGAGACCATCATGGCTCAGGGACACTCTCGAAGATGCCGAGGGACATGCTGCCCCAAGGGGGACATTCCGAGAAAGCAAGAAGCCGTGTAGATACCAAGGGTATCTGGCTGCCATGAGTACCATTGTACAATCTGAACCTGGATCTTTTGAGGAAGCCGTAAAGCATCAAGTCCGGAAGGATGCTATGCACGAAGAATATGAGTCCATAATGAAGAATGATGTCTGGGATGTGGTTCCAAGACCGAAGGACAAATCAGTTGTCACCACAAAATGGCTCTACAAAATCAAGCATGGATCTGATGGAAGTGCTGAAAAGTTCAAGGCAAGATTTGTTGCCCGTGGCTTCTCTCAAAAGGAAGGAATAGACAATGATGACATATTTGTGTAGAAATTTATAGTTTCCCACCCCGGTTTTCAGTTTTCACCTTATTACTCCAAAATAATTAAATGCCCTTTCCCATATCCATACATTTAATAACTGGAAAATAAATTTTGCTGAAAACACAAATTCTGGAAATTTTTCAGAATGCTGAAAATGTAGAAATAAAATAACAGCAGTAACAAACAGTCATTCAACACATCATAACTCAGTAATTTTGGTCAAGGTGACCCTGGAAAAACCCCCTACAACTCTTGGGGAAAACCAGTTCGAAAGCTCCTCCTTATTTCTGGAAAAATGCTTTTTACAGTGAGAGAAATATTCAGAAAAATCAGCAAGTAAACTTTTACAACTTATCTCGTTTTCCGTGCTTAACCACCGCCTCGGAAAATGTGCAGACAGTAAAACTGAACCAGCAATAAATGTTGTGCGTATTTCCTTGAAAAACGTGCCCAGAAATTACAGCATTAATTTCTGCTGTACGGCCTCCTCTTTTTGCGTGCAGAACAGCAATAAATGCTGCTGTACGGCCTCCTTGGAATGCGTGCAGCTGTATTAAACGCTGCTGTACGGAAATCTGCCTCGATTTTTGTGCCAGCAATCAGCTATAGGCTGTACGGCCTGTCTAGAAAAGCATGCAGCAAAAAACAGCAGCTTCTCCCTCGAAATCTGTGCCCAGAAAATGGTACGGCTGCCTTGGAAAACGTGCCACAAGCTGCTGTACAGATTCTACCTTGGAAATCGTGCCAAATCTGCCTTGAACTGTGTGCAAACTCTGCTGTACGGTCTTGCTGAAATATGGCCTTGGAATGTGTGCCAAGCTGCTGCCTCCTTCTCCTCACTGCTCAGAAATCTCCCTTGCTCTCTTGCTCTCCTTCTCCCAATGTGCTCATGAAAGAATGAATGACCTTTTCCTCCTTTTCCTCCTTTAACCTAACCCTAAGTGACTTTTGGGGAATCCCTAAATCCAATGGCTGAGATAGATTGAGATCTAGAGCTGAGATTAAATGCTCATTTAAATCTCACTTTCTATTTTTTAATTCACCCCACTTTAATAAAGACCCACTTAGTCTTTTATTTCCAAAGTCACTTTTTCCTTTCTAATTTTATATTGACTTTATTTAAAGTCCCTTTAACTTTAGTAACTTTATCACTTAAAGTCACTTTAAAATTAGATTTGACTTTATAACTTTATAAAGTCACTTTAGTAACTTTATCACTTAAGTCACTTTAGTAACTTTATCACTTAAGTCACTTTTAAATTAGATTTAACTTTATAAAAATTTATAAAGTTACTTTAGGAGAAAAATTAAATTCTTTTGGACACTTTTCCCTAGGCCAAAGATCAAAGCCTTAGGGAACCACCTGTCCTCCGGTACCAAATTTCAACAATTTGCACCTGTGGCACGATATACCACCATTCGATCAATCATAGCCCTTGCTGCTACGCAAGGATGGAGTCTTCATCAGATGGATGTCAAGACCGCTTTTCTGCATGGTGCAATAAAAGAAGAGGTGTATGTAGAACAACCTCTGGGGTTTGAAGTCCAAGATCGGGACACCCATGTCTGCAGGTTGAAGAAAGCCCTCTATGGGTTGAAGCAAGCACCCAGAGCTTGGTACAAGAGGATAGATAGCTAATTGATGAAGCTGGGCTTCACTCAAAGTAATGTTGATCCGAACCTTTACTTCAAGGTTGTCCAAGGGAAGCCTCTCATTCTGGTGTTGTATGTGGACAACCTCTTCCTGACAGATGCTGACCCTCTCATTCATCAATGCAAGAGGGAGCTTGCTGCTGAGTTTGAGATGAAGGACCTAGGACTGATGCACTACTTCCTAGGCTTGGAGGTCTGGCAAAGACCTGGAGAGATTTTCCTTTCTCAAGGAAAATACATTGTGAAACTTCTGGAAAGATTTGGTATGGTGGACTGCAAGTCCGTGTCAACACCAATGGAACTCAACTTCAAGAAGTTGAGTGGCAGCACTACTGGGCCCGTATTGGCAAATCCTACTGAGTATCGTCAACTCGTAGGGGCCCCGATGTTCTTAGTGAACACCCGTCCAGATATGTGTTTTGCAGTGAACACTTTGAGTCAACAGATGGTTGAACCTCATCACTTTCACTGGGTTGGTGCCAGGAATATTCTGAGATACCTTCGGGGCACGATAAACCATGGGCTGAGATACACTGTCGGGAGCGTGACACTCCGTGGATATACTGATGCCGATTGGGCTGGCAATGTGGTGGATCGTAAGAGCACATCGGGATGCTGCTTCAATCTTGGTTCTACTTCGATTTCATGGATGAGCAGGAAGCAGAAGTCGGTGGCTTTGAGCACCGCAGAGGCCGAATACATTGCAGCAAGTATGGCCTGTTGTGAAGCAATTTGGTTGCGAAAGCTCTTTAGTGAGCTATTTGGACATGTGCTAGATACCACCGTGATACTCTGTGATAACCAGAGTGGGATTCGCTTGACCGAGAATCCTGTGTTCCACGACCGATCTAAGGATATTGATATCAGGTACCATTTCATCCGGGATATGGTACAGCGAGGCGCCGTAAGGCTCGATCATATAGGAACTGATGAGCAGGTCGCGGATATTCTCACTAAGCCCTTGGGGAAGGTCAAGTTCCTAACCTTCCGTGAGAGACGTGGTATCGTGGAACGACCCTATGATGTGGGTCTTGTTGGACGATGAGCTCGAGGAGCTCTGGGGGGCTTCAGGGACAGCTTCTCGGAGCTATGAGCAACCACAAGGCTAGGCTTGCCAAACCTTGTTGGTGTGCTTGGACCCCACTGTTGTGATTATTGAGTTGGTTCACCTCTCATTATCTGTGCCCCGTATGCATCCTACGCATTGAGTTCAAGACTCATGGGAAGTACCTCTCATTTGGCCAATGAGGTGGGAAAGGCTAGAGACCAGTAGCAAAGACTGATGGACGCATCAGAGATTGTCGTACTCTCTATCTAGGATGGCACGGTCCAACCACTTGATCTGGGATCAAGTCTAGTGAGGTCTTGGACCTCAACGGCTCTTCACGGGTCAGATGAACCAACTTCGGGTTGGTTGGAGACTCTTGTGAGTCGATAGAGTTTTGGACCTCACCAACGGCGGAATTGCGGCGGGGGATGATGTCTTCGTGACTAACCCACTTCTGTTCTAAAATAAAGAGGCCAACAAAGCAAGTTACGGCGGGATGACACACGATGTTTGAATTGCACTTGTGGATGGAGTTCTCCTAGTTGAGAGGGAGTGTTAAAATTGGACAACTAGGTCCAAACTCCGAGTTGTACTGCTCAGATGACGATCCCAATATTTTTATTGGATTCCTCTTTCGGAGAGGTGTAAGATTGATCTAAAATTGATCTTAATCGATGAGTAGAACATTTATTTTGAATTTATTATTTATAATAAATTTAAGTGCGAGTCGACCTTAAGGTTTTACACCCCAACGGATGTGTCACACCTCAATGATGGATATAAATACGATCAACGTTGGAGAGCTTTTCATCTCATCTCATCACACATCTTCTCCTACGATTATCTACAAGCATTTGAGAAGCAGTTTCATCTCCCACGTGAGAAGAAGGGCCGTCTACACGGCCTAAGGGCCAATACCGCAGCAAATTTTCTGCAATTAGGGTTTTACAGGCAAGTTTGACCGGCGTTGACTTTGGTCAACGCATGAGTCGTTTGAGCTGAAATTTTGTGGAGAGTTCGATTTTTTGTAGAAGTAGGTACTCATTGGCACAAAAATCGAGGGTCAAATTGATCGAAGAGATTGGAGCTGCATTGACTTTCTTGTTGCTGCCACCTAACGTTGACTTTTCTGTATGGGCTAAGGTTGACTTGCAGGGTTGACTTTGAGTTGACTGGATAATTGATTTGAGGACTGTTGTGACACATTTTGGGTTGGCCGACCAAAAAGACTTTGCTGGTTGAAGCATCCTGCTGATCGCCGTAACGCACCAACACATTCTCCTGTTTCTGGTTTGTCTTCTATAGATCCACTGGTATGTTCTATCAGCATTTTACTTAACTATTTATGTGATTGCTATTATAAAAGTAAAATTGCATCAAGCATAGAACATCTACAAAAATTTACAATAAACCTTTGGATTACTTAACCAAAGATAACTGGTTCACCCAATAAGTCGCCATTTGTTGGTCCGCTAACAACTCCCCCATATTTTGGTCAAAATGAAGGGACCCCCCACATTAATTTTTTTTCAAAAAATTACTTTTCTTGTCGCTTGGTTTCTTGGTTTCGATGGGTTTTCTACATCATCTACTTTTTATTTGGGTGTATATTGATTTCGATCACCCCATTGGCTTCGCCACTCTCACCAATTTTGATTGCATAAAACTTGCTTGATTTAGATCTCTAGAATGAAGATTCTCTTCAAGCGTTGTTTGTTATTGACTCTTGTTGAAACAAACTTGGTTGATAAATTCTTGATTCAACTTGGTCACTACCTTGCATCATTTTGAAACTCCATGACAATATTTAAATAACCTTTGGCAAATGGAAAATATGCCCATGTAATTGTAAAATAAATAGCCTAGATAGATTAAATTTAACATGATGTAAATATTTAATTAAGTTCGATATTATTTCGTAATTATGCAATAACTTAATATCTAAATTTTGCATTATATATATATATATATATATATATATATATAAGAAAGAAAAGAAATAAATATAGAAATAATAATGTACATAATGTATAATATGTATTTTATAAAGTTGTTTTATATGTCATAAATTTAAAAAAGAAACACAAATAAATGATATAAATAATAATATATAATCATCATTATAAACAATGTACATGCATTACATGCATAGAAAATGTGTGTATAGTTTTAATTTGCGCACATATATATGTATTTAGCTTTGTAAAAGCCGCCACCAATAGATGACAGAGACCATAACATAAAAAATGATGAATATCATTCATTTACGGAAGGCTAACTTAGATCTCATCTTTCAAATGAGATCCTGATAAATATCAACCGAGTATTTCTAATCTTTGGTAACGGTTTACATTGTATTATCTACCAATTAATTGATTTAACAAAGTTCATATGAAATATATATATATATATACTTTATGTCTTCACTAGACCTTGTCTGAAAAGTTACTTTCAAAAACCATCTCGGTACAAACATGTCTCTCCCGTCCATTACATGGAATAGTTAACAAAATGTATTTCTTAAGCGCTAAGAAGGTAATATATCGCAATCAAACATACCAATATCCATGCACACTGCCATTTCTGCGTAACTATTCCACAAACGTGTTGTTAACATGCACTGGCACCTACATTTCTCACCCTGAAACTTGTATTTAATACATTACCATGGGGAAATGGTCTATGCCACCGATGTTCAACTCAATATGTTGTGATGACTCGTCAAACCTGTCGTTGATTATTGTCGTGCACCACAACTCTAAGGCCAAGTTTATAAAATCGTTTATTGTAGCTATGCATTGGCAGCCTTCTATGTCGTGTAATTTCTCGCTTCTGCCACGTAAGGTATTAATTGCCAAAAGCTACTAGATCATTAGCATGAACAGGTAGACAGTTCAAAGAATAACGGAATCAATCAGAAATAATTTATATGGCACATATCTGTTGTTGGTGAGGGGTTGTCGCTATCATTTACTATACATATATGTTGAAAATAGTAGTGAAAAAGGTCCTTCTTTGACTTGTGCCTTAGTCAAAGAGACCACAAGCAATTCTTCCTTAGCACGCACAAGTTCCTATAAATTAGGACGAGTTCCAAAAAATCAGGATAAGTTCATGATGCAGTTTTACTCATGTGAATAGTTGGAGGCTCAGTTATTTGTCTCCTAGTGCGAGTTAGCTTTGGAAAATGACAAGTGACCAGTATCAGTGGCTAAGACAAGTTGCATCAGACTATTAGACTCAGTTAACTAGTTAATCACATGTCAAGTTCCAAAAATAAACTTGCCAATTTTAGATGGGTTGAAAAGCTTACAAGGAGGACGAAGGCACATAATTGGATCATTGTTTTCTGTGAGCACAAGGTTGTGAGACAAGACAATAGAGAGCACTAGTTTGTATGTGAGCTAGCAGAGCTAAGAAGCGCGTGAAGCAGAGGCCTACGGGCAGTGATTTTAGCATAAGAAATCCTTGCTGGTATGCACTAGGAAATAGTGAGGAATTTGCAGGGCCAACGCAGGGATTTAGGAGCTAAGGACAAGAATCTTGCAGGAAAATTTAGAGCTAAGTACTAGCAAGGAGAACGAGCTTCTTCTCTACAGAAACCAATTGGCTTGTGATAAATCTATTTGCTCAAAATTCAGTCAATAAAATTTCTACAGCTAGCAGAGGGGTTTCCCAATTGGGTTCCCTAAAAAATTGTGTTTTTGTTATTTTGTGACTGTTTTATTTCTGTTCTATTCTGCTGCAAATAAGTAGAGAAAAATTGTGTCCTAATGAAAAGAAACCAGTTTTCAAATTGTTCATTAGAGCAGTTACAGATTTTCGTGGATTTTATACATGGTATCAGAGCAAGGAACAACATTAAGACCAGCATAAGTTGAGTGCAAGCATTCAAGAAGAAGAACCTCTAAGATCTAGTCGCGCCTTGAGTAGCCTAGCAAAGAGGAGAAAAGTGTTGAAAGTTGTAACTAGGTCGGTCTTCATATTGACTGCGTAATTATATATTTTATTTAAAGAAGAAGACACAGACAATAAAATGTATTTTTGGTTGTACTTGCTTCATGGTTTTCATGAGCAATATTTTATCATAGGTCAATAGACTTCTTCTTGATCTCTATTAGGGTTGTCTTCTAGTTACATGTGTAATTAAGTGTCTAGTAAATGAAGAGTCTAGTCATCAATATATGCTCCAGACCTTGTCATAAACCTTGTCACAAATCCTTGAAGGAATGGCTCAAAACAGCCCTCACTCAACGCTGGAATATAAGCTTCAATACAGTGAAGAAATGCCTCATTAAATGTTGGAGTAAATACACTACAAGTCGGCTTCTAAACTGTGGAGAAGTCGGCCTAATAGCTGACTGTACAGTCGGCCTAAATCCAGAATTGATACCACTATAACTACACAGAAAAATGAGAATTTTCAGAGGCACAGAAAAATACAAATTTCAGAGGTACAGAGGTACAGGAATCCGGATCACTCTGAAACAGTGCGGATTTCAGGAAGGGCTCAGATGCGGTTTCCAGGAAGGGTTTAAGTGCGGATTTCAGTGGTTTAGTACAGGGTTAAATGATGGTATATCTGCAGTCAACAAAGAGGATAAAGGGACAGACTATAAGGCTGAAAACAGTGTGGATCACAGGACAGAATCTGTGCAAATATCTTTGCAATGGTTATAGCATATATAATTTGGTTTAAGCAAGGTTACTTGGAAGCGGGAGCAGGAGCGCGGAGTGGGAGAGGGAGCGAAGTGCGGAGCGCCATTTTTTAAAGTTTTCGGGTCCGGAGCGTTTTTGGGAGCGTTTATATATATATATATATATTTTAATATTTTTTATATTTTTTATATTTTGATGCATATATGTCAACAAAAACATGTAGAATGATGAATTAGACATAAAAAACATAAAAACATAGATTGAATCATATAACATCAATCATCTAGAAGTTATAATCTTCATCAACGACGCCCACAAGTTGGAAGCATACAACATATTGACTCGAGTCTCGCAAATCATCAATCTGAAGGTTTCAAGCTTTCAAAATTCAATATATAACATTTATCATCATTGATAATTTGATATATAACATTTATCATCATTGATTTCAAATTTCAATATCTAACATTTATCATCATTGATTTCAAATTTCAATATCTAACATTTATCATCATTGATTCATTAATTTCAAAATTCAATATACATTTATCATCATTGATATATAACATTTATCATCAATGATTCATTGATTTCAAAATTCAATATATAACATTTATCATCATTGATATTATATAACATTTATCATCATTGATTCATTGATCACCATATAACTTTCATGAAGCATCATATTCATAATTCATAATGACTTGTAAACATTAAACTTATAAATGCCAACTTCAAAGTTTCACCTTTCAAATTCAAACTTCAAACTTAAATTGTCATTAAATATATGAAATCAGAAAGAGTCAAGTTTCAATTGTTCAACTGTCAACAACAAATAGAAAAGACTAGTAAACAACAAATCTATTTTATCTGGCTGGCCCCTTGCCACGCCCATGAGAAATGTCTAATTTTTGTGAGCCACGAGGAAATGTTGGTCTTCTAGTACTCTTAGGAGTACCACGACCACGACTAGAAGGTGGAGGCTGGATCTGCAAAGGAACAACAGTGTGATATCGAGGAGTGGCACTGGCACTGGCACCCGCACTGCTACCAGTAGATGGTGGGACTGGCCCTGTGTGTGGCGGTGCTGCTGATGCTTCATCATCATCCCTATAAAGTTTTGCTTCCAATTCTTCCGGATGTAACGTGCCGTCCTCCAAATTATCATCCTCTGGGTTGTTGTCCCAGACTCTGTATGATTGATCCTCATTTGCCCGATCACAGTAATGGCTCAACAACCTCAAGTTATAATGCACATAAACCAAGCTTTCAACTCGGTTTTCATTCAGCCTGTTTCTTCTCACATTGTGTATAAAGTTGTAGGTGCTCCAACACCTCTCTGCAGAAGAAGTGTTCACAACCTGTGAGAGAACTTTTTTAGCCAACTTTGGCAAAAGTCCCATGCCGCCATATGATTCCCACCATGTGAGAGCATCAAATCTGTCCTTGTCTTCCATTGCATGGAAAGAACCAAAGTTAGCAGTGCAACTGAAGTATTTGCCTAATTCAAGGCGCAATCTAGCACAATCTTCCCTGTCAGGTACCAATTTGTCCAATGCCTTCATGTACCCCTCTTGTACCTCTGGATCTGTGTGAGGTTTCACCCTAACCCCAACTCCAGGTGCAGGTTGGCCCAACCAAGATGGAGAGTAATATTTTGGCGTAAGGATATATGCCAAAGCATGTAGTGGAACATTGAGTTTATTCCACCGTGCACACACACAGTCATGAATCATAGCATACAAAATGGGATCATTATCCTTAGCAATATCTTTTATTTGCCCCAACATGCTATCCATCTGCTCATAAACCTCTCCAATCACTGGTTTATCAGTATCTGCAAAGCGAATCATGTTATAAATGGGCTTGGTAAAACTCACAATTTCCCTCATACGTGCCCAAAACAAATGGTCAAGGGCGGTCTCCTCCACATGTTCGAAACCTTGCCTGTCAACTATTGTTGCCGCCCTGTCCTTTAATAGCTGCCAGTGTGGGCTTGATACCATTGCAGCCAATGACTCTCTTACCTTCAAAAGGCGCCTCAAGGTGAGGTAATAGCTAGCAAATCTAGTTTTTGCTATTTTCAACAACTCCAATTTGGAGTGAGTACGGAAAAGCCCATGGGTATTGCTATGATTTGTAATAAATTTGATCATTTTTTTACCTCTCTTGTACAAATCACCAAGCCATTTGAATTGAGGTTATTTGTTTTTTATGATATCATGCATCAAAAGGTTCATTGTGTGAACCAAACGCCCAGACCAAAAAATGTTGGGGTATTTATCCTCAACAATTGCTCCTGCTGCCTTATAGTTAGCAGCATTATCAGTGATGACCTGTATGACGTTGTATGGCCCAGTCTTTTCAATTATATCAAGTAATAGTTCTGCAATGTTAATGCCGGTTTTGAATTTATCTGAATAATCATAAGCTGCCAGGAAGACTGCACCACTAACCGACACAGCGAAAACATTTATCAATGGTTTTCCTTTTACATTGGTCCATCCATCAGAGACAATGGACAACCCATGCTCATTCCACGAACCTGTCATTCTAGCCAAAGAATTGTTTATTTTAGCTCTTTCATGATCAAGACCCACGGTTCTAGCCTTGTCATACCCAGGGCTTTTGTATCCTTTGGGGGCATCATTAATGGCAGAAACCATTTCATGCCAATAAGGTGAGCAAAGAACATTGAATGGCACCCCACATGCATATAGAAACCAGTAAACTTTTGAATCCACATCATTCCTACACCCTTCGTCCAGGAAATCGGATATGGTTCTACGCCTTAATCCAATGCCACTGCCTCCAAAACCATTGGCATGGGTGGAAGTTGAACTTGTTTGTCCATGATGTGTTGGGCCTAAATCAACGAAACCCCTAGATCTTTTAGATGATCTCTGTAGGGCAACCCCCTCTTCCTTCCTATATATCTCTCTCTGTGGTGCTGGCACAAAAGTACAAACTTTGATTCCAAGATTTTTAGTTCCATCCCCTGGCATTATCCCACAAAGGTGCCTTCTCAGACAGGTGTATGAACCATGGTATTGTTTATTGCAATGGGGGCAAATAAATTTAGTGGTTCCACCACCTTTCCCTCCTTCCATTTTCTGAACATATTTCCACAACGGAGTTTGGTCTTGTTTAGTTGGGGAATCTATGTTCTCAGGTTCTCCACTCCCCACTTCCTCCTCAGCATAATCCTCCTCCTCTTCAGGATTTTCTTCGGATCCACCATAACCCTCCTCTTCATCCTCCTCTTCTCTGATTTGCCTCTTTCTTCTAGCACTCTCCAACACCATTATCACAAAGAAAGGAACCAACATGAGGAAAATTCCTAGCCATATAGCCATGATGGAAACAAGTTTCAAGTTTCTAGCCTGCAAAACAAATGGAAAAATGCCAAATGGGAATAGGAAATGCAACATAGGAAAAAAACAATTCATTTTTTAAGTTTTAAATCCAATAAAAAGCAACATTCAAGAAAAATTCAAGTTTTCATTTTTAAACAATTTAACAATCTACAAATTCATCCTAGAAAATACTAAATTGGATTAGAAGGCCTACCTCTTTCTTGCAATTCTCCTTTTGCCTTGCTCCTTGCTCTCCTTCCTTGGCACTTGCTCTCCTTCAACTCTTGCTCTCGCTCTCTCAACAGTTAACAAACGATAAAAACTAAAATGAAACCCCCCCCCCCCCCTTTTAAACAATTCAATTTTTCCCCACGCGGCGGGAAATGTTTTTTTTTTTTTTTTTTTTTTTTTTTTTTTTTTTTTTTTTTAAACGCTCCCCGAGTGCTTCCGACATTTAAAAAACGCTCCCGAAGTGTTTTTTAAACGTCGGAAGCGCTCAGGGAGCGTTCGCTTCCGAGCGCTTCCTGAAACGCTCCCGAAAAAACAGGGAGCGTTTTAACAGGTTCGGAAACGCGCTCCCAAAAACGCTCCCCTCAGGAAGCGTTTTCGGGAGCGCGTTTCCGAAACGCTCCCGCACGGAGCGCATTTTGGAAACGGGAGCGAAGGGGGTTTGAAGCTTCCCCGCAACCTAGGGTTTAAGTAAAGGGCAGTGAAAAGATGCAGATTGTCCTGAAGTAAATATGTGTTTTAAGGCATTCTACAGGTGTGCATACATAGGACAGAAAGAAGTATGGATACAGTGACGTACTAACTCTCTCATGATGATGACACTCGAAAGTGCAAACCTTCCTATCTTCAATACAAAGAAAATATAGGTCAAGAAAACATGGAGCAAGAAGATGAGTTCAAAGATCAAATTAGAGACCGAGATCTCTAAGCATGGTGCAGATCAGTGTAAGCTCGTTCAGAAATGAAGGATCACGTTGGAGGCAAACAAAGAAGCATTAACAAGGTCTTGGAGGCATTCCTAGGTCAAGGGTCTGAGTCTTGGTCATGGTACTTGTCATTTGAAGATCTATAAGAAGAATTCTTTGCGGGTTTTCCTCTACAAGAGGGAGAGGTTTTGCCCGGGATCTACGAGGCTAATTTTGTGTCTTGTGTATTTTGATAATTGACTTGATGAAAGACTAACTAAGATAAAGAAGACAAGACATAAGTATCTCAAGTAAGCTCACAAGTAATTATCAAGAAGAGAATTTGAATTAATCACCAGCCATCCAAATTTTCAACAAAAAGGACTGTATTCTCTCGTTTTTACTTGTGACTGTTTAGTACAAGTTAGGCAGGGAGCTGGCAGCGTTGAGGAGAAGCATACTGGGCAGTTTTTTTTTGCAAGTTCTGTGGTGCAAATTCCCTCTAACAGGGCCAAGAGAATTTTGTGTAGTTCAAGGGGGGTCGGGCCCTGTTGAGGTGCAGATCTAAGGTTGGATTACCTTGGAGCAGACCTAGGAATAGAGGGTCGAGATACCTTGATGAAGAGCGTAGCATGTTGGGAAAAATACTGAGAGCGGGGGGTGAATCAGTATTTTAAAACTTTTTGCTTTTTCTTTCTCTTAAAACTATATGCTACTTTACTGAACTCAACTCACATATGCACGCAGATATTTTTAATAAAACTTGCGTATGTCCAGAGATCTTATTATGCATTTAATTCTTAATTGCATCATTCATTCATCAGATGTTTTAGTAAGCATGTGCAGTAATAACAGAATAAACCATCACACATAAGCAACACCCATGAACACCAGTATTTAAGGTGGAAACCCAATTCGGGAGAAAACCACCACTGCTGTCAACTCTGTTTTCAATATTTATTATAAAGGAAACTTCTTACAATTTTGTACTGGCGCAGACTTATACCAGCACGCAGGCACCCACCTGTAGAAGGCTACGACCTTCTCTCGTTCTCCAGTCACTACTGTAAGGGAGCTCCAACCCCCTGATCTCGTTTACCAACCTTTCTTGGAAGGGAGCTTCGACCCCCTGATTTTAACACCAACTTTTACTAGCAGAAAGCTTCCACTTTCATACTGAAGGCTTCAACCCTCAGATCCACCAACTTTCTTCAATTTCTTCATCAGACTTGCATCAGGTCTTCATCATTTCTTCTGCAGATCTTCTTAGAGATTCAACATTTTTAGATCTAGAGATCTTGAACTTTCATCATATCCACAGGTGCATCATAGATTCAGATCTATCAGAGTTCAATCATGCAGATATCTCTTACAGAGATTTATTCGTTATCAACCCCTCTTCATGCACACGTCGTACAATAATCCTCTTCTCCTTATATAGTTTTAGCCTTTATTAGTACCATGAGTCAAAACCACTCAACTGCTGATGGTTTTCTTTTCTTTTATTGGAATTTTATTTCTCAAATTCATGGAATTTGATAAATAAACATTATAAACAACCTTTGGCAATTAAATTAAATAATATAGCTTTATATTAATAACCAGCACTTTTATCAAATGGCTTTTAAATAGACCTTTGGTTCCGGCCCCACATACATAATCGACGGCCCAATCAAATGCTCGTACCCCAACTGGTTATCTTCCGCTCATCTTTATCAACCGATCACCGTCCGATGGCCCTTTCCCAAATCAACGGCTCACCACGATATCGCTCGGCTTCCCTGGTCGAACGATAACGTGCGATGGCGCGCTATGATAGCGGTTTTCCGTGGGTCCACCTCGCCACGTGTCGCATACCCTATGGAATCGCTCCCCTACCAGGAGATACCGCTTATCACCGAAAGGCGGTGCGATATGGGCAATCCGGCCTCGGAAATCCACTCGTGGTTTTGGAACAGTGACCAACCCACGATTAAGTCGGGTTACGCTATTCCTTTTGGTCCCTTAACTCAGGTTCACAACTTGGGTTTATTTCAATAGAGTTCGGTCCAATCATTCGGTAGGGAGTTTCATAGTAATACTCCTCCGCATACTATAACGCGCTGCTTCATCAGGTTATACATTCCCCATTGCTCACTGTATCATGACCTTAGCAATCAAATGTTCAGCAATGCATTACACGGAGAGAGATAACAGTATCAATGAACAATAATTCGTGTATCGATAATGATTTGTCCAATCAATACTCCTCAAAATTACCTTATACAGATTCACGAATCTACTCCTTCCACAGAGCTTATGATGTTTACAGACCATGCTTTCACAATGATTCATAATTGTCCACAGGGACTCAACTATCCTTCCTACTGAATTCTATCAAGAATATACATATAATTCACAGAGAATTTAGAACCTTTTTCTGTTCGATGGCCTTTTTCTTCCTACACTGTCTCTGGACAACTCTGCTTCAATTCACTGCTTGTCCCTGCTCCTTGACTGATACTGCTCTCTGTAAATGCACTCTTCCTCTGTTCTTCTCTGCTACTGCCTAGTTACTGTTTCAGATGCTCCTTCTTTGCCAATTCCTTTGCCATCAATGACAATATTTCCAACATAGCAGATAGGGCCTAGAAGAGAAGGATCAGTTCAGAGGTTGACGAGTTCTGAGGTCGCAAATTAAGGGCTAACTAGGGCGCAGGATGCCCTCATCAGAGGGCCGAAAACTTCAAGCATTTGCACAAGGCCAATATCTGAAGAAGCCAAATAAGTCTGCTAGTTGAGGTATGTTTTTTGTTTCTCAATGATTGATGTCTTCCTAGTGGACATAGGCTCAATTTTGGGACTATTTTGTTGGGCAGGTTGAGCGCAGGTTGGAGGGTTGTTAGAAGTTGCCTTATTTGCGCCCTAAGAACAGATTCTTGTGAAGGACTACAAGTGTAACAGCCCTTGGTTGATTTTCCATGTAAATAAAATAAGACGAGGTCATGGGACACATATTCCAAGCTTAATGGTGGGAAAAACACTATAGTGGGCTTCACTTGTTTATTTATGGCAATGGAAATTGGAAAAAGTAAAAAGGCATTAATTGGCATTTAATTATGAAATAAAGGAAAATAGGAGAAAAGGAAGATGAGGAGACGCAAATTTGCATGCAAGGGAAATTAGAGGAAAAACTAAGGAAAATGAAGAAAATAGAGGCCTCAATGATAAAAAGGCTTCAGAGAAACAATTCACAGCTTTTGGCTTAGCTTTGGTCAGTTCAGTTTTCGTTCTCTCCTTTCATTTACTCTCTCTCTCATACTCTTGCACGAGCATTCTTGGAGTGTGCTTGGAGCACTCTAGTGCTCACTTGGATTTGGAGAAAGGAAGCAAAGAACAAGGAAAGGAAAGCAAGGAAGCGCAAGGAGACTATTGGATCAGCAACTACAGTGGGATTTCTTTGCAGGTAACAGGTTGCATGTATGATCTTCTTGTGGGTTTTTGGATGCATGATGCATGTATGTGATTCCCTGGTTATGTGTTGTCATTGGCATGGAGATTTTCTGGATTGACAATGGTTTCAGCCTTGCCTTGCCATTTCTTGGATTGTCATAGTGTTGTGAATTTTTCCACTTGTTTTCTGATTCGTTCTCAAGTTCCTTATGGTTGTGGGTTGGGGCAAACCCTCTAGAAGCCCTGAAACAGCTTGGGTTGAGTTACTAGTTCTTGGAGCCATAGGTTGGTACAAGCGCTCTGGACCCCTTAGTGAGTTGAGTTACTAGTTCCTGGAGCCATAGGTTGGTACAAGGGCTTTGGACCCCTTGGTGGGTTGAGTTACTAATTCCTGGAGCCCTGGATAGCTTGGGTAGAGACCGATCTGGTTGATGTTAGTGATTTCCATACCGTAGAGGTGGAAACACTGTGGTTGAGAGTTGAGGTGGTTTGGCATCTGGAAGCCCTAGTTGGTTTTGTCTTGGTTTATTCCATGAGATCCCAAATTCATGTTTGCAAAATGGCACGGAGGTGATTGGATGAAAGAGTGATTTAGTTCAACCCAATCTATGGTCGGGTGGTACATGGAAGTCCCTAACTTGGTTGGCATTTGCACATGTTAATATGAGATATTTTCCTATTATGATCTATGATCATATGTGTTGATTATGATGATTATCTTATGGCTACCTTGCCATGGTTTCTATTTTGGTTAAGAGTTGGTCATATGATGTATTCTATCTATGACTCCTTTCATGTTTTGATAAGTATTAGAATGGTTGAAGAATGCATGGACTAACAAGTATTATTGCAACTATGTGGAGAGGGCATAGAGTCGCCTTCTCAAACAGATACTATCAGTTTATGATCAAATATGCATTCATGACTTGTAGCTTACGTGTTTGTCATGTGTTTAACGAAATGTCTGCCATGGACTAGTCATGTCCTGGTCAAGAACTTGTTCAATTTTGTATGGTTAGCTTTGTTATCATGTTATTTATGATTCTAGAAAGTTACAGGCAGTTATGGGCAGTGGTTTGGAGGCTAGCCTGAAAAAGTGGCTCAGATCTCAGAACTACAACACAGAACTGAGGCAGGTCATAAACGCATGGAAATAGGCTTATGCATGCGATTGGAGCCTTGTAATTGCATGCATGCTATGTTATGGATGCGATTTTGGACTCAAGGCAATGAAAAAGAACCCCTGCTCAAGGATTTGTCACCTGGGGTGGTAATTTGGCCCCTAAGTGGTTTGTAGCCCCTGAGAGATCTCAAGAACATTTTTGTTTGTCGGCCCCACTTCCATAACTAGAATTTGGAGGTCGGCTCATATCATAGTGACACTTGTCTCATGTTTACCCTGGCAGGCTAGTGAAAATGGGTAAATGTAGGAGGAGGCATTACATGGTGGTGTCATAGCTTCCAAGTTCAAACACTTGCACTGGATGGGCTACAAGCATAAAGTCATGCATGCTTGTCAATTGTTATATGTTCATCATGCATGTAGGTATCCTTCTTATGAGGACACTCTCTAGCATAATGCCCAAACATGTTGCAATTGTAGCACCTTCATTTTCTTCCTTCTTTGAATCCCTGTTGCAATCCTTGAACTTGTCTCTTTGGACCAACATTGTTCTTCTTCTTTGCATGAGTAGAGAAAGCAGTAGGTTCATTTCCATTTGAAGGTTTGTCTCTCTCCATCATCCTCGTCTCTTATTGAGTGCATCTAGCCAATAATTCATCGAAACTAGGAATCCTATCATATTTAAGAATGGTGGTGTTAAACACATCCCATGCTGTTGTGAGACCTCCAAAAGCAATGAGAGTGAGCTCCCTCTCTGAAACAACTTCTCCAATAGATAGAAGATAATTCTTGATTTCTGTAATCCTCATGAAGTAGGATTGGATAGAATCCCCTCTATCCATCTTCATGTCTTTAAACTTGTTCTTGAGAAAGAGGATTTGATTTGCATTGTTTACTTTGAACATCCCAATCAGTTTATCATACCTTAGATGTTCCCAAATCAGAGATATAGGCAACCAAATTCTTTTGAATGGAATCAATGATAATTCTTTTAGCTTTGACGTCACCTTTCTTTTACTTTGTCTTTGCAATAGCAAGTGCATTTGAAGGAGGCTCCACCACTTTTCCCTGTACATAGTCCATAGCATCATTCTCTTCCAAAGTAAAGTCCAAAGTCATCTTCCATGCATGATAGTCAGATTTGTCCTTGAGTTTATCCTTGGATTTGAAGTAAGATGTAGAAGCCATTGAAGCTAGACCAATATCTTGTCTAACAGCTCTCTCTTAATGATTGCTTTTCTCTCTCTTACTTGGCCTTTGTCTTCACCTGGGCTCTGATACCATGTTAATTTTAGTTAACAATGGTATGTTCTATGCTTAGCACAATTACTTCAATGTTCCTTTAGCATCCCAATGACAATTTCCAATTTAGATTTCCAGTAGCAATCACATTAACCA
This sequence comes from Pinus albicaulis, assembly GCA_034641835.2. Classification (NCBI taxonomy): domain Eukaryota; kingdom Viridiplantae; phylum Streptophyta; class Pinopsida; order Pinales; family Pinaceae; genus Pinus; species Pinus albicaulis. The sequence continues at coordinate 1,111,158,459 of CM076572.1, read as the reverse complement.
TTAATCACATTCACAGTAAAAGTAGATAGAACATGAAACAAAATGCAGAAGACAAGCCAAGACAAAAGGACACTAGATTTGGCAGACGCCAAGGAAAAACTCCAATGTGGGGAAAACCCTTTGATCAATTCGTCTTATTATTATATCAAAATGTTTGGCAGAAAGAGTACAAAAGTCAAATTTGACTTGCCAAATTCAAAGTCAAAATAGCCCTGTCAATTTCTGCAGTCAAATTTCAGCCCTAACCAGAAGTCAAAGATGGTCAACACAACAGAAAACTTCTCCTTTGAAACTCGGTTAAAGGCAATCAAACTCAGCCTCTATCAACGGTCAAAGTCAGCCCAAAACAATCACAAAATCTGCGGTCAAACTTGGTCAACCCTACGGTCAAACAAGCATGCGGTCAACATAAGTCAAAGTCCTCCTTTTGCCTTGGTTCTTGTGCCCATAAATGTGGCTTGCTAAGACATAAATACTCCTAAAAAATCGAATTCAAATGATGCACATAAGGTCAAAGTCAAACCTAGTCAATATAGGTCAAACTGCAGAAAATTTTGAGTCTTTCGGCCTTGTAATTTCGTCCTCCTTGTGCCACACGTAGGAGAGAGAGAATTCCCAATGTTGTACGAACCAATGAGAGGAGAGAGAACGTGTGAGTGATGATGATGCCAAATGAGGTGAGAGGTCACTTGTATTTATACAATTCGTTGTGGGTGAAGAGTCACGACCATTGGGCTTCATGAGCCTACATGATGATGAACAATTTGCACATGTGTGGGCATAAATTCCAAAAAACACTTATGAAAAACTACCTAGAAACAACCACCCGATAAATTTCGAGATTTGAGCCTAGAATCTCAAGATTCGGGTTGGGGCTTGACTATTGTTCTCTTTTTGCAGTAGTTACTCCCTCCTCGTCTCTGCAATTTCAAACTCCTTGTTCTCCTTGATCTCCTTTCAAGCTCCTTGCTCTCTTCTCAAGTCCTTGTGAGAAGAATAATGGGTAACTCCTTTTCTCCACAAGCCTTAAACATTGGCCTTCATGCTCCTCTCCTTGGCTAGCTCAAGCTCCTCCTTAGCTCTCTCTGCCCTTCTCTCGAATGCTCATGAGAGAATAAATAACCTCTTCCCTCCTTTTTCTCTTTTTGTCTCTTCATAAGCTGAGACACCTAACCCTAGAGATCTAGTGGCTGAGATTAAATCTCAACTCATTAGATCAAGGGTAGAGATAAAGTCCCCTAATTGACTCCTTTCTCATGTTGTCAGCCTCACTTAAAAAACTCCTAATCACCTTTTAAATATTATGTACTTTATGCACTTTTTCTCTCATAAAGCGACTTTTAAAACATAAAAGTCACTTTAATAATATAAAGTGCACTATGTACTTTTCACATAAAGTCACTTTATAACACATGACTTTAATAAATTAAAATAATGGTACCTAACTCATAAAAAAGTAATTTTGCTCCAAGACATTGATAAACTCGTAATATCCCTAGAAGAAAAAAATTATTAATGTGTCTTCCTAGGCCAAAAGGATTAAATGCCTAGGAAACACTTCTTTGGAACCATTTTTCTGAATGGCAGGACGAAGAATTTTCTACATTAACTCTGTAGGCTATAGTCATTTGTAAAGGGGGAAACCCATTATTTGATGTTATTGGGGTAACATTAGATAATTTTGGGGTAAAAGGAGGAAAACTTGTAATAAAAGCCAAATTTGGGGCAAATGGAGAGAAACTTGTTAGCCCCTCAAAATAAAATTTAGGAGATAAGAGTCAAGACAACCAAAAGGGAATCTATAAAAAGGAAAGAGGAGATTCATTTTAATCATCATGGATGGTAGTTCTTTCTGATTTTTGAACTGAGGCTCTTAGAGGGATCTAGACCCCTTTTCTTTGATTGGTTTTGGTGGTGAAAGATTCCACCCTAGCCAATCCACCTTTCTCTTTACTTTGTTTAGCATAAATTCTGAGGCAGCAAATTTGTGGCAGCGGCGGTTCTAGGGCATTATCTAGGAAGTGGATCACCCCGGCAACATTATCTGAGGCTATGGCATGATTTGTGCAGCAAATCACCCTGTGACATTATCTAACACAAACTGTGGTAGTGCATTAATTTTGTGGCATGATCTGGGCAGCGGATCACCGCTGTGATATTGTCTAAGGAAAACCTGTGGCAGCACACTAATTCTATGGCATGAACTGGGTGGCGAATCACCCCTGTGACGTTATCTAAGGCAATCGGTGGCAGCAATCAATCTACAAAGCCATTCTGAGACAGCGAGGTCTCTCTGAGGCTCTATTGATTACCACAAATCGCACCTAAGGTGCCAATTGTGGCATTGAATCCATTGAGTCAATTGTGACAACGGATCCCTTCTGAGGTGTTAATTGTGGCAGCAGATCCTCACTAAGGTCTGACCTGGGCAGCATGGTACCTCTAAGGGTTGGAATTTCCTGCTCTGAGGCAGCAAACTGGTGTATCTAGGGTAGCAAGGGAGCAAGGGATCCCTTCCCTGTAGCACCAAATTTGGGAACCTTCCTGTTGAAGTGACGAGAGTGCATTAGGGCCGCAGAAGAACCCTACAAGCCTGTGTAGGTCCCCTGTGGCAGCAAGGGTCGATTGTTATTCGTGAGGGTACTGGTAGCAGGAATAAATAGAGGGATGCAAGGAATAGTAGCCAGATGAGTGGGACTAAAGGAAAGAGGACAAATACATCTCGAGCAGCCAACAAGACTGAATCCAAGGCAGCTAAGTGAACAAGTCTGCCACAACCACAGTTGGCTGTAAGGCCAAAACAGTAGTATAGGGACAGTAGGGTCTGCTAATGCAATTAGCATTAGAGTGTGTTATAGGGAAGAATGTGGATCTGTAACCGACTGTTAAATTGGTTCTATCTGTATGAGTTGTTGGTGGAACCAATTACTTGTTTACACTATTTGTGCATTCAATATTATATCTGTCTGCAAAACTGAAGGAATATTGTGGTTAAAATACAAATTTTGCCATCTAAAAATGTGCACATCTTGAAGAATGAATAGGATTGAGCAATCTAGAGAAAAAGACTCGTGTATGTGCACTCCAACCTCCAATTTTTATACAAGATGAGGGAAGAATGGCTAAGGGCAAAGACAAAGATATGGAATGTACTTCCTGATTATATATGAGTATGGACAACAACATTGAGCTAGCTCCAGTCAATTTTGATGGTGTTGATCATCTTGAGGGATCGTCCTCCACACCAGCACATATAGACAGTGGACTGGATATAGAAGTACATGGAGGAGAGGGTAGTGGCAATGATGGTGATCTTGATGATTCTAGTTATGACATGGAGGACAACCCCTAATGCGCTATGAGATTTTCAATTTTGATGGTGTTGATCATCTTGAGGGATCATCCTCCACACCAGCACATGCAGACTCTGGACTGGATATAGAAGTACATGGAGGAGAGGGTAGTGGCAATGATGGTGATCTTGATGATTCTAGTTATGACATGGAGGACCACCCCTGATGCGCTTTTTCAGTCAACATTTCTAGTATCTACGCTATGTTGTATTTTCCATTGGCATTCCCACCTATAGTATCAATATCATGACTATCTCTGCACTTATCTATCTAATACATTTTTCCATTTTGACTTTGATCAGATAAATTGACTCAATCAGAAAACTGCAGTTTATGGTTCTAAATTCTAAACTTATATTTAATGTGTATCATCATAGTGAATATGCTATTTTTTTGTGTTTGATATAGTAACTAGTTTTATCAATGAGTGTATCAATATGTTAATGTTCTCAAAATTTGCACCTTATATATATATATATATATATATATATATATATATATATATGAATCAGTAGATCACCTATTTATCTCATGTCCTTTCACTGAATCAGTATAGATTGCAATCAGGAATCGATTGGGAGGTGTTTTGAATTGGCATGGTGCATCATTCTGGGAAGTATGGAAAGATTGGTGGAAACAGGTGACTCCGAAACATCTCAGAAACATGCCTCCACTAGTATGCTGGGACATATGGAACACTAGAAACAGAGCTGTTTTCAAAGACATGTCCTCTATCCCGGATCGGGTGGCTGCCAAAGTGGTTTCAGATTATGATCTCATCCCTATTGATGGTGGATCCCATGCTCCTAGGATCATTGTCACTGAGGAGGTAGACAAAACTCTTCCTTGGGCTTTTTTCGATGGTGCATCCTCTGAAAATGGAAATTGTGGAGGAGGGACGGTTCTATACATTCAGGAAAATCATTTTTATAAACTACAGAGTGGTTTGGGGAGGGATACAAACAACTATGCAGAATCTTTGAGCCTTAAACTCCTCCTTTCTGCAATTGAAAAAGAAATTCATACCTTGCAGATCTTTGGTGATTCAATGATCATTCTAAACTGGTTTAATGAGTTGCAGCGCTGTCACATTCACACACTGAGTCCCATCCTTGAGGAGTTTATACAACTCAAAGAGTTTTAATCAGATTTCTTGTCGCCATATTTACAGGAACCGGAATCAAGACACAGACGCACTCTCAAAAGCTGGTTCAACACAAGCTTTGGGAGTATGGAAAATCTGCGAGCAGCTGAATAGTGTCTCTGACTCTCTACAGAATATTTTCACAGGCCCTTCATTGAAGGACTACAGTTGGATATCCCTGGTGTTAGATTTTGATTGATGTTCTCTGGACTTTCTCGTTTTTAGCAGGTTCTTAGTGCAGTCAAATCATATGTCATTTTGATGTTTTTTGAAGCTGCAAGAAGATGCTGATGCTGATTTTGTATTATGGTATACAGATGGTATTGTATTTATGTTGGTGGTTTCTGGTCTGTCTCTCAAGCAGCCAGACAGATATGTTATTTGGTCTCTGGCAGCCATGTATACTATGAGTGCAACATGCAAATACAGTATGTAATTTTATTTCTATTAATAAAATTACAGCTTTTTCTTCGGAAAATACACACACACACAAGTCACATGTGTTGCATTTCCATGGGTCTATCTGTCCCATGTCAAACACTCAAATCCTCATGTCCCATGTCAAATGACTTATCACAACAGCTATATTCCCCACTATAAATGTGTATTCAAGAAAATTGAAAAGAGGCAATACCAACAAGAGATACATGTTTGAAATTTGATGCTAAACACACCTTTGTACTTGGGGGCATGTCACTTAAATCATAGTTGCAAATAAAAGTATGTACAGGTGTCATTTCCGGATTGCTAAGGACCTGCATAAATCAACAGGAATTTGCAAAAATATTAAATCTAGTATACATACCAAAACATATCACACTCCTATTGCAGGCACAAATATGCACAATTATTAAAAGGGGAAAATAAAATTGAAATTCTTCTTTCATGCAAAGAGAAACTTAAAACTGAAATTACAAAGCAGATAGAGAAGATAACAAATCTCATTCAGGACTTACCAATTTTTAGTTAGCTGCTCCCCTCTATGCAATAAAAGGGTAAACGGTGGACAAAAATACTTGGTGATAAAACTGTAGTTATGTCCTATTTCTCACACAAATCTTCATATGTAGCTACAAAATTCTTGTAAAATAAATGAAATTCTCCATTGAAAGAAGCATGTTTAAGTATTGTAAAGGCTGCGAGGACAACATTGGGATTCCAGACTAGTAAATGTACAAATAATTGTCTGAGCCCTTTGTATTAGAATTTTGTTTCACATAAAGAACAGTAAGTTTCACTAATTAGCTCAAAAATCTTGCATGCCATCTGTAAATAGGAAAGAAAAAAAAAAAAAAAAATTAAAATACATGAGCTGTATTTGGAGGGTTAAGTGGATGCCCTGGAATTTTACAATTTCAACTTATCTGATATTGAAAAACTCCTCAGATACAAAATTGCTTTCTACTTGCATCAGTTATCATGCAGCAATACAAGTACTTCCTTCACCATCATTCTTCACAAATACCATTTATTCGCACAGCATTTGTGTAAACTAATATTACTCCTCTGGAAATGTGTTCGCAGTACATCATTCACTAGTCATACAAATGTGCTTAAAACAGATACTAGACTAAATGATGGGATACGAATTTTGCAAAGCCTAAAGACAAACAGAAATTGGCTCTACTAGTCATCCAAAAAACAGACATTACGCAAAGCCCTGATTTGAAAATTCAATGCAAAAAGGTTGAAGAATGTTACAGTCATGCAAAATAAGGTAAATATTCTACTTAACAGCATTTTAAACCTTACAGTATATACAAGTCCGATGTCAGTATATTTACCTTGATACATGTTGCTCTGTAATAAAATGTTCGAAGATCAACTACCATAAGTCAATGATAGACTTTTAGTTGACCTTCTATCAGGTCAACCAAGTCAACATAGCCATATAGTCAATATGTCAGTTTGACTATAATTAAATGTAACAGACAAATGGTAGACTAAGATATTATGTGTTCAAGGAGAAACTGAGACCTCTGCTTCCATATACTTGGCCAAATCTTCCTTCTTTATCATCATTTTCTTGGTTATTCGATCGATGTAATTGTTTGTCTTTGTATGTCTATATGTTATCTTTCTGCTGGTAGACAACAAGACACACTTCCTAAATGATCAAATTTGATGTCCAGTATCATCTATGTCTTCTTCAATGCTACATTATATTATTGGTCCTCATAAAATATCATAAAAAATAGGTTATGCACTGTCACCAAGAAATATTACTCGAATAGTGTAAATGGTCAAACATGCATGTAATCCACAAGTGGCATCCTCCTGGCCAGTGATCTTATTTGAGATGTTGAGCAAGTAATGAGAATTTGCAATTGCAGAAAGCTGTAGTGCATGAGCCTGGTTTCATGAGGATGATGTTCTACAGGGTCACATCTCTATTCACCAAATGTTCCCATGGAGAACAAATTAAATATCCATAAGGATTCATTTGGTCACATACACCAGCTTAGGCCTTAAAATCTCTGAAGCTGATTAGTTGAGATGCCTAAACACATTAACCACACTCACTCGAAACATTTTGGTCCATCCATAGAACTCGTTAAGTCCTAAAGATCCTAATTGATTATGAGCCTAGAGACATGAAATGCAGCCATAGCCTCCCACACTATTTGGCCAACTGGGAACCCCAAACCACTCAAATTAAAGAGAAATCGAGAGTTACACGGAGGATTTCCACCTAAGTTGCATGAAGCACCGAAACTTTCAGAGTTTCCAAAACCGGTACATTTAGAAACGTCACCTACCAAAAATGGAAACGTTGACCGAAACATCATATATATATATATATATATATATATATATATCAATGTTTTGAAACTCCGACTCAAGTTTGAAATCAGCCGAGGGTTGACTCCGACTCCGACTCGGTATCGACTCAGCCTAGTTGACTTCAATGACTCGGTCATCGTAAAAAATACATTAAATACTTATTTATTTATTTATTGAAAAAACATATTTTTAAAGATTTTCATTCATGTTTCCAAACTCAAAGCATTAGAATATAGAGAGAAGACAACATATGATCAAAGTATGCTCATGAATATATCTATTATATCAAAATGACACCCTGTGCACTGTCGAATACATGTAATATATAGAGATCAAAACAAAAACACATAACTAAGGAGGCTCTAAATGGCCTCTACAAAAATACATCACTAGTCACTACTGCTAAACAAGGCAAGAACATCTAGCTCAGACTCTGAATTAGAGTCAAACAGGGAAACCCATGGCTCCTCCTCACTACTACTCCAAAAACCAACTCCAACTCTTCACAAACTCCTCACAAATGCTCACACAAATGCAATGAGATAGTTGTGCGTAAATGTGAGGGGGTTGGGTTACTTTTATAGGCTTGAGAGAGGGGTAGAGGCATTAAGAAAAAAAAACCAAAAAAAATTGAGTTTGAAGTCTGAGTTGCCACCTTCTTTTCCCACAGACTAGCTCGGCCAGCTTAAGATGGGCTTGACTGAACAGACTGGTCCGTTACCGAATTGGCCGAATCAGTGTCTGGCTCGGTGGGTTCGATAACGGACTGGCCACCAGACCGGTTTTTGTACCGAGCCGACCCGGGCAAGGGTCTGGCTCGGTCGGCTCGGTCGATTCCGAATCTGTTAGATCGGTTTTTAAAACACTGATATATAACACATTATTTTGCAAGAAAAAGGGGAATAATGAGCATAGAGGACAATTTAGAAGGAAAACAAGGTCTATATTAACTCTCAGAGATGATTACATGATGGTTGAGTTTTGAACAAGTTTCGAACTTTCGGGTACAGGTACAGCCTGAAACGCTGAGTTCCTAGAAGTTTCATGCAACATAGATTTCCACCAAATGGGTATTGAGATTCTTCCACATCTGCCTTTAGAGCAAAAATTTTCTAGAAACTAACTAAGTTGGCATTTAAACAATTAAATCATACTCCTATGCATTCCATGTTTCACATGGCAAACACAATCTTGGAAAGCCATTCGTGCATCATCATCTGGTCATGCACATTCCATTAGATTCCTTGAAGAATGATCAAAAAATTCACACTAGAGAAGATAAAAGAGCAGAAATACAAATTGTAGCTTAACGTTGAAAAGTTGGTGATCATACAGTATGTAAGCCACATTTTTTCAAAATTTATTGAGCATACTTTTCACTTAGGCAAGATTGCAAAGCCACTATAAGGAGACAACAGTTACCTAATGGTTCTTCAACTGAGTCCAATTTCACTTCATCCACAATCTTCACTATTTTGCTTTGTTAGTCTCTTCTTTCTAACTGCCCATTTACACGTTAGGCATATGACGAGAGTATTTGACAAGCCACATGGAGATCTAAATTCCTAACAAATTGTTTCAAATTTAATACTTGGTTCGACCCTTACTAATTTATTTAATCTAAAATGCCAACCATCATCTATGTGTTGTCCACAGACAAATTACTTCATTAATTCTCATGAAAATCATAATGATGCACAGCCACCAAGAATATGCAATAAAGAAAATATCCAAACCCAAACATGCCAATAAATCCACAAGTGTCATCCACTTCACAAGCATCCTTTTCACAAGAGCTCTTAACTGGTAGGCAGATGTAATGAGCATTTTCAATTGCAAGAATAAAGCACACACAAGACTTCTACACAATTTCATCTCATGAAAATGTTATATTGGGTGCATTAGCTCCTTTATCCTGCTAAGTAATACATCTACTTGATGATAGATTCAACAAATGAGCTCGTGCATAACAATTTAAATATCCCAAAGGACTCCTCGGGTCACGCACCCCAGGTTGAATCCTTGTCTCAATGTCTATTGATTAGCTTAGGTCTTGGAATCCTCGAGTTTATTATTTTACTTGACTAAACCCATTGGACATGCATCCATCCATAGCCCCTTCTAATCCCCAAAGTCCTAGTCAATTGTGTGCTTGGAGACCAAACCATGCCCAGCCATTTGACACAATTCATCCAACTAGGGATCTCAAACGACCCAAGTTAGGGAGAATTATACAGTCCCCCAAAGAATGTTCACCTAACACATATTGAAATTCTCCACACAACCAACTCTGAAGCAGGAATCTTCTAAACACTAGAAAACTTTACACTTAAGCAAACAAATTATGCACCAATTTGTTCTAGACTGCCCAAGAATGCCACTATTCCACATTCCCCATAGCATATCTACTCTCTAGAAAGCCAATTCTAACAGAGTATTTTGTTCCTTATGCATTGACGCATGTTCTCATGTTCTCGTCGACATTCCAATAGGTCCCAATAAATAAAATGTTTAAGAACTTAGCAATAAAGCGGAATATGAAAGCCACTCTCAGGTATTTCAACGATTGTTGAGGATGATTTTGGCTTAAGCATGATTGTGAGAAGCCCTGTGCGAAGAGAGCTAATTCACCTAATGATTCATTAAGTAACTCTAACTTCACCTCATCCACAAGATCTGTTATTACTAATTCACATGTTTGGTCTTCTTTTTGGCCATCGATTTACACTTGAGGCATATAAGGAAAGATTCAACCTATCCACATGGAGATCTATTCTAATAATAGACAGTGTTCCATGGGGACGCATCCCCCAGGGTGGGGTGCATGCACCACACACTTCCCACACACTTGCGATAGCATGCTTAGGGAAACATTTCCCCATGTCCCCCTTTTAGGGAGGATGCAAGGGAGGGGGAACGTTTCTCCAGTGTGGGAGACAAGTTTCCTGAAAAGAGGTTCTTCTAGGCATCCCCCCTTTTGAGGGGGGATGCCAGAAGCACCCCTTTTGAGCTTGAGTTATATCAATTCACTATTCAAGTCTTCAGACTTCAGTCTCTACTATAGTATATTTTGCTTAGTAGTGAATAGATTCTAGAATGATGAATGATGAATTTAAATTTTAAATCAATTTAGAATCTAGAATGATGAATGATGAATGTAATTTTTAAATCAATGTAGATTCTAGAATGATGAATGATGAATATGGATCAATGCATTTCATTATTGAATCGTGTGGTGTGTGGATGAATGATGAGTATGAATGACATATGTCAGTATGAAAGATGAATATGGATTAGTGTATTACATTATTTTATTCAATTATGTATGGATCAATATATTCATGCTTTCAATATTTATGTCAGTATGAAAGATGAATATGGATTAGTGTATTACATTATTTTATTCAATTATGTATGGATCAATATATTTAAGATTTCAATATTGAATATATATATATATATATATATATATATATATATACCTCGACGTCCCCGCTAAATTTCCCTAAGATTCAAGGGTACTCCCACATGTCCCCCTTGTGCATCTCCCCGTACCTGCATCCCCCTATCTCGGAGTCTTCATGGAACATAGATAATAAATGCTTCTTCCATAGTCTCACCGGAGCACAAAGCGAAGCAAGAAGTGACCCTTTCGAAAAAAGCATGAGCTAAGTGTTCATGTGAACACTCCAACACTAATGCACATACTCAAAAAAAAGGTGTTGAATGCCAAATTGGTTGCAGAAAACACGATTTAAGTGCTACTAGTATGCAAACGCTACAATATTGAAGTGTTAGAAATGTGATTCATGGTAGATTAGAGATTCCACCATTCAGTACAAGACTTATGAGTTCTTTATGGGTTACAACAAGACTTCAAAGGCCTATCAGATCTTCATTCCTTCTAAACAGAGAGTGGTGATTAGGAGGGATGTTAAGTTCGAGGAGGAGAGGGCCTATAGGAGATCACGGGAGTTTGATGAGAGAGAGTCACAGACTTCTCCTCAACAAGGAGGTCAGGTACAAGGAGCAGGACCTTAGGGTTCTAAATCGACTGGTACAAGAGGTACTTCATTGTCAGTGACATCTGGGGCACCAGTTCCGAGTTCACCAAGCACTTCTTTAGGGAGTCCACTGGTACAGAGTTCACATGTCACTTCAGCTGACACATGCACAGGTTCTTCGAGGACAGGTGTTGGTACAGGCACACCAAGGTCAGTTGGCAGACCTTCAAGTTCACTAGACTGGGGAGCAGAAGATGAGGTTCCCTATGGGGAAGCTTCTTCAAGAAAGATGAGGCCCAAGTGGCTTTAAAACACCTTGAAGGAAGCGGAGTCCGTTGGTCCAGGGTGAACAGTGAGAGTGTGCCACCTGAGCAGTTTTGCATTTATGTAGCCAAGGCTAATAGCATTGTTGACTCTGAGCCTACTAGCTATGAGGAGGCTCCCAGCCAAGACGTATTGAAAGAGGCTATGGTGGAGGAGTATGCCTCTATCATTAAGAACAATGTCTGGGAGGTGGTGCCTAGGCCTGAGGGAAAGTTAGATGTGACTTCCAAGTGGGGCTCTACAAGATCAAGCATGTTGCGGATGGTAGCATTGAGAAGTTCAAGGCGAGGTTTGTGGCTAGAGAGTTATCACAGATAGAGGGAGTTGACTATGATGAGACCTTCGCTCCCATAGCTCGGTACACTTCTATCCAATCCCTTATTTCTTTTGATGCCGAAATGGGTTGGTAAATCCATCAGATAGATGTGAAAACCGCATTTCTGAAAGGACTTATAGAGGAGGAGGTGTGTGTTGAGCAGCCACAGGGCTTTGAGGTACTTGGGCGGGAGACCCATGTATGCCAGTTGAGGCGAGCACTCTACGAACTTAAGCAAGCTCTGAGAGCTTGGTATTCGAGGATTGATACTTACTTGTAATAGATGGGTTTCCCAAAGAGTGATGCAGATCCGAACCTATACTACATTGTTGTTGGGGATGATCCACTCATTCTTGTGCTATATGTTGATGACTTGTCCATTACTGGAGCAGAGAGACTGATTAGTAGTTGCAGGGAGGATCTTGCTATGGAGTTCGAGATGAAGGACATTGGGTTGATGCATTACTTTTTGGGGCTTGAGGTGTTGCAAGAGGAGGGGCAGGGGCAATATGTTGTGGATGTGTTGAGCAAATTTCACATGGCAGAATGTAGACCCATGTCTACACATATGATCACCAACTGGAAGAAACTTCATGCTTCGGATTCTAGATTGGTGAATCCCACATTATATAAGCAGCTTATTGGGTCCTTGATGTATCTGCTCAACACTAGGCCAAATATATGCTTTGCAGTGAACACACTTAGCCAGTTCGTGGTTGAGCCCAAAAGGGTGCACTAGGTAGCTGTAAAGCACATTCTTCGCTACGTGCAGGGGACTGTTGTTATGGTCTGGACTATAGGCAGGGAGATGGAGAGGCTAGCAAGTTACATAGAATCAGATTGGGCAGGGAGTGCTTCTGATAGGAAAAGCACTTCAAGGTGTTGCTTCAGATTGGGTTCGGCAGTTGTGTCGTGGTTCAGTCAAAAGCAAAAGTCAGTTGCTTTGAGCTCTTCTAAGGCTAAGTATATGGCCCACTAGCCAGGCTAGTTGTGAGGCCATTTGGCTTCGCAAGTTATTGCATGACCTATTTGATCAGGAGTTGAGACTGATAGTTATTCACTGTGATAATCAGAGTTGCATTAAACTCACGGAGAATCCAGTGTTTCATGGCAGGTCAAAACACATTAACATCAAATATCATTTCATCAGGGTCTATGTTCAGAAGGGGGCAGCGAAGCTGGAGTATAATCGACAGATGAGCAAGTGGCCGATGTTCTCACGAAGTCCTTGCTAAGAGGCAAGCATGTCCATTTCAGGGACAAGATGGGTGTGGTGAGAAACTCTTTCCTCGATAACAAGGAGTGTTGATTTTTAATGTACCTTGGATAAGTGGTTTTCCCGTGGGTCAGTCTATACCAAGGGAAAAGTGTCCAAAATAATTATTTTCATAAGTGTGACTTTATAAAGTGAAAGTGGCTCTATAAGTGGTAAATTCAATGCTAAATTATAAGGTGAAAGTGACTTTATAAGTGGTAAAGTCAATATTAAATTATAAAGTGAAAGTGATTTTATAAGTGGTAAAGTCAATGTTAAATTATAAAGTGCAAAGTGACTTTAGACATAAAGTACAATGTGGGTAGTTTATTTAATGTGTGAGTTAAAAAATAGAAAGTGAGAATTAAATACACATTTATTCTCATCCCTTGATCTAAATGAATCTGAGCCATTAGATCTTAGGGTTGCCCAAAAGTCATTTAGGAAAACAAAAGGGGGAAAAGAAAAGAGAGATTGCATTCATTCATTCTTCATGAGCAGATTGGAGAATGGAGACTGAGAGCTGGAGAAAAGTTCTGAAAGATAAATTTGTTGCAGCAAGCTGAAGGAGTGATTTTTGGGCAATGTTGGGCACGGAAATCAAGGCATAAAAGATAGCAGAAGATACAGTACAAACAACAATTAATGTTGTGAGCTACACGTAGATCAAGAGAAGTTTTTGAGCAATATATATATATATATATATATATATATATATATATATATATATATATATATATATTTGAAAAAAAAAGTATGCACAGTCCGTACAACGATATGAAAAACCATACAGTACAGTCTGCGTCCATACAGTACTGTTTCAACTTCAAGTGGACACGAAAATCGAGGCAAAGTGGGCACGGTTTTCAAGGAGTTTCAAGCTGAAGAGATAAGTTGTATTTTGTTGTTTTGTTTTTTCTGCAAATGTATTTTTTCTAAACTTGAAAGATAAATAAATTTGAAGAGCTCTCTAACAGGTTTTCCCCGGAGAAGATTGAAGGGGTTTTGCCTGGGTCTAAGTTGACCAAAAATCTGTGTGTATTTTTTTATGTGTTGCTGGTATGTTTATGTCCATATTTATTTTCAGCATGTGTTGACAATCCCATGTGTTTTAATCTGAAAAAATCATTTCCAGAATTCTATATGTTGATTGTAAGTTTATGGGAAAGGGCATTTAACTGAATGGGAGTGATATGGTGAAATTAAAATCGGGTTGGGATTGCCGGAAACTTTTCAGTCATCAAATTTCAACAAAATTCTTTGTGGTGAACAGCACAAGTTGTCTTGGCTAAGCGGCTCAAAACAACTAATTGTTGAATTATTAAGATGTCAAAATGAGGCTCTCCTCCTATATTTATAATTGTTGCTCCCTTTCCTCCTTGTGGCCCCCACTAGTTCGAACTCCCTTTTTTGCCTCCCTCTCCATTGGTTCAATTTTCCCAAGGGGTTCAAATTCCCCTTTTTTGGGTGGCACCCACATCCCACTACAAATTCAATTTTACTTTTCTCTAATGTTTGCAGCCTTCTTTTCTCCAAAAAATAAGTGGGGCCTCCATAACCCACCTTTCCTAAATTTTATATACCAAAAATATTTCTCGACACCAAAATTTCAAAAATGATGATTTTCCTTGGAAAATTATTTATTGGGACATGTCATTTTTCATTATTAAGACCCAAATAACATATCTATTTGTCAAAAGTCAAATTTGCGTGTTTATCCTCCTTTAAGAACTTTTCAAACTGAATTTATTTTATTTCAATCATGTACTTTCATAAAGAAAACCATCCTCTTTTCAAACCTCTTTGTTGTATAGTATATACTTAGCTTATATTAATATCATCTTGTACATTAATAACCTAATCTCTAATTGAAACAAAGATAGCGAGCTTTGGGTTCAATTTGTGATATCACCTTTGTGGAAAAACATCAAGAAAGAAATATCAGAAGGTTTGGTTCAAGTCACTTTGCATCACTTTTGTTGATAAAGTATAGATAGAAATATATTATCCTAATGAAATTATATTGAAAATTTAAGCCCCTTATTGTTATATATGGACACCATATATAATTTTCCCCTTATGATGAATGGTTGAAAGAGCTAAGAGGCTTCTTTGGTATATTGGAAACTTACAGAGCATATAGTTGCAAACTTGTCTCTTCGAACTATTACTACCTAAAGCATATGATTTGTTTTTTATATTAAGAGCTACTTTTTCCTCAAACATATCACAGATTAATTTTCCTTGAATTCCCAAATAAAACCACCAAAACAAATCTGATATATCAGATAACAGTATCAAAAAAGCACACTTGGGAGTAAATGATGTTCACAAGGGATTTCTCTTTTTTTGTCTTGGCCATGATCAACATTGATTGTACCCTTCAAAACAATTACTTCCTTTTGAAAATCATTTACCTAATAAGGGCCAATTTAAAAATTCAAATCACAGAGTGAACTGTGATACACAACACACAACATTGTGCACCCATATTTTCAAGCAAATTATCGCTAGGAGAAAAGTTTCTCCAAGATTGTCCTCAACCGACAGCCAGCAGCCCCTTGCAGCCACCAACTAGCTCGTCATGCCATTCCTGAGCTAGCCATGTGGTCCCTCACCCATCTGTCATGATCGTATGTTTGAAGGTGGGCCTCCCGAAGCTAACGGTATGCCTTGTCATTTGGTAATTGAGTATTGTAGTTTGCTTATCATGGACACTTTAGGGCATGGATTAATCGGGGGATTCAGCGGAAAGAGTAGGCTAGGTTCATGCTTATGTCCCTTAGACCTCTTTTGAATGTTACCCTTTTAGTCTCATGGGATATCCTTTACAGACCATTGGATTTTAGGGTGGTACTACATGGGAAACCCCGATTTTGGTAGCTTGGTCCTGCTTCCTCATCCACATATATCACTCCCCTTCCATTTATTATAACCTTGTCCATCATCTTTCCCACCTAGGTCGAAATTTCTCCACTGGGTCCACATAGGATTAGCCTCCCCTTCCCCTTGCCCACACCTTGGGTCAGGCTTAGAACAATGCCCTGGAGGTTGATGCAGCTGAAAAGAAAAAGTAATAGCATAATTGGCCACATTCAACAGGAATATGTACCAAAAGATGTAAAAGATGGTCAAGACAAACACATTTAGCACATGGGAAAAAGCCAAATGCATGAGCTCTACCCCATACCCATGGCCATCACCCTGGTTCTTATAGGCCCTAAATGAGCCTCTTTTACCATTCCAAAACCCATGATTGTCCCAACCCCTGGTTGGCAATGAATCGCCCAACCTTAAAAGGGGTATCCACTGCTCTACCTTACACATCATGCTCTTATCCTTTGAGCCTCGAGCAGTTAATCAAAGAAAAATCATAAAAGGCAAAAGGCATACAAAGAAGGCTGGAAAAATCAAGGTCGAGGCACCTCATGCACCACGATTGCTCCGTCCTATACATTATATACCCAAGTGTGGGCTTCCCTTTACTAGCATCCCTTATAGCCCGACATGCGGCCCATGATTGCCCCTTTCATTCCCTATTCCATTCATGTCTTTATCACATGTCACCACCATTTGAAGGATGTACCTTGGACATACTATCCCCTCTAAAGGTAGAAACCACCTAATAGCGCACTTGGTTAACCCCCTTTGGAGCTTGGAGACATTAGCACATGCCAAAGCCCACTATGGAAGGGCATGCCATTATGAAGTGCCCACATGTTGTTCGCGGTTTGTAAGCTATTTAACTCGATTTCCTTTAATGATTTGTTGTGCTAGTAGGCTAAGGGACGCATTGGATCTTATGTAGGATTGCAGATGGTCTCCATTATGGGTTTGATCTCCCTAAACGAGGTCCTAACCCTTCAGAGGGCTACATGGGCACATGTAAGGTGTGTGTAGAGAGCCATGGGCCTCCACAGCAATAGACAGCACTCCATGGATCCCTAGAGATGTTCAGAGATTGCTCGAGATTCACCTATTGGACGAGGAAGATGCACCTGGTTCACCGTGCCCAGTCGGCCCCACAATTGTACCATGCACTTGGCAGATGATCCAAGACTTGTATGTCGATGTGGCATCACTTACACCATCATTTGAGCCCTTACAGATGGTCTACAGGCATCTTCGAATCTACTTGGGGACCCATGAGGTTACTTGTGTGCCCCCACACCCATTGGGAGCACCACAGGTTTATTATTTGGAGAACATGAGGCCAACCCCTTGTTCCACTACTTTTGGGAATCTTATTCATCATTATGGCACTTATGGACTTCATCAGGCTTCTTAAAAGGTCCAACAGCATGTATTATTGATCATTCAACCTCTTGAGAGGCTTATTTTTTTGTTTATGACCTAGTATGGTGAGCTCGTCACCAAAAGTTAGTTATTTTGCACATTGTTTTATTGTAGGGGCTAATGTAGGCCCAATTAGCTAAATCGAACTCCTAGAAGTGTATAAATACAACTGATGTGAATTCATTTTAGCATCATCACTTGGTTTGGACTTGTATCTCTTTAGAGAACTTCGTTATCCTTCTTAAAGGAAGAATTTTTGGAGCATGGAATGAATTTTGATGTTTGGATTATTTTCTCTTATCTTGGAGCTTCTTGATTGGCAAAAATTTCGATGGTTGGATATACTCTTAATACATGTAAGTACTAAGTACATTTAATGCTATTTTCTTCTTTATTTTTGTCACATACATTGTTACTGGATTCTCACTATATTAAGGCTAATTTACTGCATCGATTTATGCGAAGTTGTGGAAATTGGGTTTCTAAATAGTGATGCTTCATATTTTGGCCATGCATTATGAAAGAATGTTTCTAGAGATGCTTCTTTACTGAAATTAATCTTGATAAGCCATCTATTTTGCAAAACAAAGTATAAAGCTCTTGAAGTTGCTTTTGTTGTTGCCCTAATGCTATCAAAAGTTGTCTTTGAGGCCTCCTTGACATACAAAATTCGATGTCCATAGTCATAATTAACTCCAAAATATCCCCAAAGGACTAAGCACTGGTCCACCATAAAGGTGATCACTTCAAATTATTTCCTTCTCTCACCTTCTCTTTTCTAGGTCTAGCCCTATAGGTCTCCTAAGGCATCATTTATCTATTTATCTTGCAAGGATCACTTGGAATCCAAGCCTTAACAAGAATACTAGGGTTTGAGGGCCTCCATCATAAGATACATACTCTAAAATCAAACCTTGAAATCCTCGATAAGCCCTTCGTTGAGAGCCTTTGACCTTGCCTCCCAAAGCAAGCAAGTCGTTCTTTGAGTCTCTCTTATGAATAGGCCCCTTAGGATCACCCCTCACCCTATCATTGGTTTATCTATTTCGTGACCCTTATTATATTGGATCTCCTCCCATCGGTAAAAGTTGTTAATTTTAGTTAACGATGGTATGTTTTCTGCTTAAGAGCAATTTACTTCAATCTTTCTTATTAGCCCAATTCAATTTCATGTAAATTAGCAATCACATTAACATTGACAGTAAATGTTGATAGAACATAAACAAATAACTAGAAGACAAGCCAAGACAAGAGGACACAATAATTTGGCATATGCCAGGGAAAAACCCCAATGTGGGGAAAACCCTTTGATCAAATCTTCTTATTATTCTTCAAATTCAGCAAGGAGAGAAACTACAATTTTCAGCAGTCAGCAGGGTGCCCTAGCTAGCAAAGTCAACGTTCGTCAAACCAACAACATACCTCTTCCAATGGAGCTCGGTCAAACCCAATCAAACTCGGCCTCCAAGAACAATCAAAGTTAGCCCAAAACATTCCTGAAATTCTCAGTCAAGCCTAGTCAATGCACTGGTCGACTCTGCGGTCAACGCTCCAATCAAACAGACCAGATTTCCTCGGTTTTCATGCCACCAAACTTGGCCTCCAAAAATTGGATTTATGCCCAAAGATTGAAGTCAAAGTGTGAGAGTTGACCCAAAGTCAATGCTAGTCCATGCTGCTGCAGAAGCCCTAAAACAATCTGAAAATTACAACTGCCCTTTCACACCTGCAAAGGAGAGAGAAAGCCTTATTGAGGCTGTGCGAACCAATGAGAAGGAGAGAGAATGTGTGATGAGACGATGTCCAAATGAGGTTTGATTCTCTCATTTTTATATCCATCAATGAGGGGTGGATATCTTTTGGGGCTTATGAGCCTACATTACAATTTTGGCCAACCTTGACAATTTGCACGTGTTAGAGAATAAATTCAAAATCCAACCTCTGCTCATCCAAACAAGATGATCTTTAGATCAATCGTGCACCTCTCGGAAAAAGGAATCCAATAAAAATATCATCTCCATCATATGAGCAGTCCAAAGTGGAGTTTGGCCCTATTTTCCAAATTTAACACTCCCTCTCAACTAGGGAGAACTCCACCAGACAATCCATCTGTCAACATGTGCAATCATGTCATCATGTACCATATTGTCATCTTGTGTCATCCTACTGTCCCTGTACTCTGCTCGGTTCTACTTTGTTGAATCATGAAGAAATAATGAAGAAGATATGATCGAGAGTGAGTCACGAGACCTTGCCACTCTCCACTAACCCGAAGTCAGTTTAGAGGTAAAAACCTCAACCAGACTTGATCCCAGATCAAGTTGTTGGACACAACCCATCCTAGACGTAGAGAGTACAACAATACACGATGCGTCCATCAATAATGATATGGCCTCTATCCTCATTTCCCAACTCAATGGCCAGATGAGAGGTACTTCCCATGAGCCCCAGACTACATGGGTAGGATGTATGTGGGGCATAGATCAAGAGAGGGTGACCCAGCTCAATGGCATAACGGTGGGGAAATAGCACACCGACAAGGAAAGGTGAACCTTTCCCTGTGGTTGCTTATAGCTCCAAGAAGTTATCCCCAAGCCCCTTGGAGCTCCCAGAGCTCGCGATCCAACTCAAGTAGGACCCTCATAAGAGGGTATGTCCATGATTCCAAGCTTCTCAAGGAAGGTTAAGAATTTAACCTTCCCCAGGGGCTTCATGATAATATTTGCAACCTGCTCATCAGTGTCAATGTGATGGAGCCTTACGGCGCCTCATTATACCATTTCCCGAATGAAGTGGTACCTAATATTAATATGCTTGGAGCGGTCGTGGAACATGAGTTTCTCTAAAAGTTGAATCCCACTTTGGTTGTTGCAATGGACCGCAGTGGTATGGAGCACATGCCCAAACAGCTCACTGAAGAGCTTCCTCAACCAAACAGCTTCACAATATGCCATACTTGTTGCAATGTATTCGACCTCGGCAGTGCTCAAAGCAACCAATTTCTGCTTCGTGCTCATTCAAGAGATCGAAGCAGAACCTAGGGTGAAGCAACATCCATATGTGCTTTTACAATCCACCACACTACCTGCCCAATCGGCATCGGTATATCCACGGAGCCTCACATTCCCGGCAGTGTATCTCAGTCCATGGTTAATTGTGCCCCGAGGATATCTCAAGAGGTTCTTGGCACCAATCCAGTGAATGTGACGAGGCTCGACCATATACTGACTCGACGTGTTCACGACAAAACATATGTCCGAACGGAAGTTCACTAAGAACATCAAGGCCCCTACGAGTTGACGATACTCGATAGGATTACCCAAATCGGGCACTCCTTGAGAATGGAAAATCTCACCTGGCTTTTGCCAGACCTCCAAGCCTAGGAAGTAGTGCATCAGTCCTAGGTCCTTCATCTCGAACTCAAAAGCCAACTCCCTCTTACATTGATGAATAAGAGGGTCTACACCTGTCAAGAAGAGATCGTCCACATAGAGAACCAGAATGAGAGGCTTGTCATTATCAACCTTGAAGTAAAGGTTTGGATCAGCTTCAATTCGTGTAAAGCCCAGCTTCATCAGATAGTTATTGATCCTCTCATACCAAGCCCTGGGGGCTTGCTTCAACCCATAAAGGGCTTTCTTCAACCTGCATACGTGTGTATCTCTATCTCGAACTTCGAATCCCAAACGTTGTTCCACATAGTCCTCTTCCTTGATCGATTCGTGTAAGAAGGTAGTCTTGAGTCAGGATAAAATCGGTAAGGGTCCGAAAAACCAATAAGTCATAAAAATCGGGAAAATGTCGTTAAAAATTGGCAAACATCGACAAAATTAAGATAACATAAAAATATTGGTAAAAATCGGCAAACATCGGCTAGGCCAAAAAATCGTGATTTTGAGATAAAATCGGGATATTATCGAGATGTTCACAACACTAGTCTTGACATCCATCTGATCTATACTCCATCCTTGCAATGTAGCAAGGGCAATAAGCGAACGGATGGTGGTGTAGCGGGCAACAAGTGCAAATATTTCATCATAGTCTATACCTTCTTTCGGCGAGAAGCCTCGGGCAACAAATCTTGCCTTGAATTTTTCAGCACTTCCATCAGCTCCATGCTTGATCTTGTAGAACCATTTCGATGTGACAACAGATTTGTCCTTGGTCTAGGAACCACATCCTAGACATCATTTTTCATGATAGACTCATATTCTTCGTTCATTGCATCCTTCCAAACTTGGTGCTTTACAGCTTCTTCAAACGTTCCAAGCTCAGACTGTACAATGGTGCTCATGGCTACTAA
This sequence comes from Pinus albicaulis, assembly GCA_034641835.2. Classification (NCBI taxonomy): domain Eukaryota; kingdom Viridiplantae; phylum Streptophyta; class Pinopsida; order Pinales; family Pinaceae; genus Pinus; species Pinus albicaulis. Next base: position 1,111,136,680 of record CM076572.1, on the reverse strand, counting down.
GTAACCTTGGTACCTATTTGGCTTCTTACTTTCACGAAATGTTACCCTTGGAGCAATATGTCTCTCGGCATCTTCGAGAGTATCTCTAAGCCATGAGGGTCTTCTCTTTGTAGAAGTGGACTCTCTTTGGTTCTTCCTGCTTTCCTCCTCCTTCTTTGTCTTCCTTTGAGATAGGAAGATCTCTAACCTTCCTAAGGGCAACATCTTTGTCGAAGGTGACATCATGACATATCTCCACTTCTCTTTGACTAGGCACATAGATTCTATATGCCTTCAAGGTTTCACTGTAGCCCACAAACGTTCCCTTCTTTCCAGAAGCATCCAATTTGCTCCTCTTTTCTTTCATCACATGAAAGTATACAAGACTTCCAAAAATTCTAAAATGGGAAACATCAGGTTTCTTACCAGTGAAGACTTCTTCGGGAGTTTTGGAGTCCAATGCTTGATGTGGGCATCTATTTTGAACATATACAGCGATGTTGGCAGCTTCTCCCCATAGGAACTTCGGAAGACCTTGGTCATGAAGCATGGCATGGGCAACTTCAAGAATAGTTTGATTCTTCCTTTCGACAACTCCATTTTGTTCGGGAGTATACGCAGTAGTGGTCTCCCTCTTAATGTCAGCTTCCCTACAATAGTCATTGAACTCATTTGACTCATATTCAATTCCATTATCGGTCCTCGAAATTTTGATCTTCTTCCTTGTTTGATTGTCAACCAAGGCCTTGAAGGAGCGGAACCATTTGAACACTTCGTCCTTTTTCTTCAAGAAGTATATCCAAATTTTGCGAGAGAAGTCATCTACAAAAATAGCATAATACAAGTATCCTCTCAAGGATGTTCCGGGCAACATACCAGATAGATCAAAATGAATCAATTGACGAATGTCGATAGTCTTGGTATCACTTGAGGGTAAATGCCCCCTTGTATGTTTTCCTTCGGCACAACCATGATACATACCTTCATGATCAACTTTGAAATCGGGCATACTTGTGACCATCTTCCTTGCTTCAGGAAGAGCTTTATAATGAAGGTGGGCAAACCTTCGGTGCCATAATTCAGATTGAAGAGTTGTGTTGCATGTCATGGCTCCCAACAGGTTTCCTCCAACCTGATAAAGTGTATCGACCCTGAAACCAAGAGCGAATGCTTCTTTGAAATTCCTCTTCCAACACGTACCTTTCCATCAATGAATGCCACCTTGTATCCTTTATCTTCCATCGCCGAGATAGACACCAAAATCTTCTTTAAGTCAGGTACATATAACACACCTTGTCGATGAAGGATTTGACCTTGATTTAGATGAAAAGTAACAGTCCATGTCCCTTTCACAGGATATGTGCCATTGTCTCCAAGTATAATTTCCAAATTAGTTTCCCTTTCAATCAAATCTGAGAGGGCCTCTTTATATCCAGTGAAGTGTCTTGAAGCGCCACTATCAATCAACCAATTATCCAGGGTGTCGAGAGGAGATGCAGCAGAGAGGGCAGATATAAGAATAAATTATTTTTGCTTGTTATCTACAACATTAGATTCATCATACCTGGAGTTCCTTGACTTCTTGAAAGGTTGACCATTTCCATTTCCATTTCGAGCAGAGGGGGCATTTCTCTTTCCTTTGTTGTTGAACCTGTTGTTCCTTTGATTTCCATTTCCCTTGAACTTGTTATTGTTGTTGTAGTCATCATCTCGGGGTGAGTCCCTTTTATTGGGACACTCTCTAGCATAGTGACCAAACCTGTTACAATTGTAACATCTACCCTTCCTTCCTTTGGATCTCGATCTTCATTGACCTTGATTTCTAGGACCAGCATTACTTTTCTTCTTTACATGAGCGAAGAAAGCAGTAGGTTCATTTCCATTTGAGGGTTTGTCTCTCTCCATCATCCTCGTCTCCTCTTGAGTGCATTTCATCAACAATTCATCAAAATCAGGAATCGTGTAATTGTTGAGAATAGTGGTATTGAATACACCAAGTGCGAGGAAGACCTCCAAGAGCAATAAGAGTGAGCTCTCGGTCAATTATGACTTCTCCAATAGATAAGAGATCATTTTTTATGTCGTTAATCCTCATAAATTAGGATTGGATGCATTCTACTTTATCCATCTTGATGTCCTTCAGCCTGTTCTTCAAAAAGAGAATTTGATTTGCATTGCTAACCCTAAACATGCCAACCAACTTGTCATACATCTCCTTACATGTGCCCAGCTCAGAGATATAAGCAACCAAATGCTTGTGAATAGAATCCCTGATGATCTTCTTAACTTTGACTTCTCCTTTCTTGTACTTTGTTTTAGTGGCAGTCGGTGCATTAGAAGGAGGCTCAGCAGTCTTTCCTCGCACATAGTCCATAACTTCTTGTTTCCCAAAGTCAAGTCGAAGGACAATTTCCAAGCATTATAATCAAACTTATCATTGAGCTTGTCATTAGATTTGAAGTATGATGTGGAAGCGGCGGCTTTATGAGGATTTCTGAAATAAGAGATCAACTGCAGGAACTGGGAGAAATAATGTTTGACACTAAGATGACTACAGTGGTGTTAAATGCTCTACCAAAAGAATGGGGAAACTTCACTTCAAGTTTATAAGGGAAGAAAGAAGCCACACCATTCCATGATTTATGGTCTCTATGTAAAATAGAGGAAACAAGATTGAAAGCCAAAGCTAATACAGGATCAAGTGAAGGGAATCAAGCCTTTGCAACCATATCTAGGAAGAAAGGAAGATTCGGAAAATTTGGTCATCAGAATAAAAGAAGAAATATGGACAAAGTACGATACTTTGGATGTAATGAACTTGGTCATTATAAAAGAGATTGTCCTAAATCTGAAAAGGACAAGAGGAAAAGCGAAGAAGCCCATATCTGAGATATGAGGTAAGAACCCGATGCAAAGAAATATAAGAAACGATAAGCGAGATCATCTTCCTCTATAAGTGATTTCTGTTGATTGTAAAATAGTATGATAGGAAGCAACGTATATTGATAGCATCATGATAGAAACATGGTAGGAGCTCTTGGTGAAACAACTCCGAGAAAAACCTCACTGATAACAATATTGATGGAAGGCAGTGATCAAGATCAAGGGTCATCATGAAACAGGTGCTGACGGTTTCTAATGGAATTATCTATGAATTCACTGGTTAGAAAGAAAGTAGAAAAGGTTTCATCAAAGAATTCAATACTACAGAATTTTGGGATTAGGATATGATGGCATATTGATGAAGCATGTCAATGGAATGAAGTTCTTCATTCAGGTAATGGACTTTTATATTTAGAAGTATGATCCATGGAGGAGGATCTCTCACGGTGCACTGACAGATGAAATCAACATAATATATCCTCATACAAAATATGAGGTGGTTGTATATGAACAAGGAACTGGAAATTGGAAGTTCCTGGGAATGAAGATGTGCAAAAAGGAAGAGATCATGAAGTGCAACCATGTCAAGAGGCAGTTATCATCCAAAAGCCAAGAAGATGTGACTAGAATATCTCCTAGGAAGATATGTAGACTCTGATAAGAAGTCTGGTAAAGAAGAAGACCCTTGACAAAACATATCATTAGGAGAAGTGTCAATCTGAATAAAGGATGTCGATGCCTATAGGAAGATGTCATGGTGAAAGATCAGCACTAAGGTAACTTTTGATTTAAAAGTTCATATTGATATGTATATGTTTATCTGGATGAATTTGTGCAGGGATACCAAGCATGTGAAAGGATGTCAGATCCTTGGAGATGGTTCAAAAGAAAGCAGCATGGCATAAAAAGGTGGACCAGATAATGAAGACAAATAAATCACTTTCTCATAGTTGACATGACTCATGGATGAAAGTGATGGATGATTTGTGCCCTATGGAGCCAAAGGTTGAAGATTCATCAATATCGAAATCCATGACATCGAGGGGAGAAATTCTCCATGAGCAAGCTAGGTGTTTCACCATTGCTGCTACAAATCCCTGGTTAAGAGGGAGCCTAGTGGCAAGTTTCTTACTTGGAAGAAACTGGGTAATTCCTAAGAATGAGCTTAGGTACATTCCTTGTAAAGGAATGAGTATATTCCCTTGTGGAATAGTCACTGGCTGAGAGGGAGAGATAGACACAACATTCTGGTCTTCACTTGGGAAGACAGAATGGAGGATTGGGTAATCATCTGGCATTCGATACTCTTTGAGAATGTGATAGGGAATTTAAGATAAGAGTAGTCGGGGACCGATATTCTTTGAGGGCTAGCTACCCAAGAGAAGAATAGTCCAAGAAGGTCATACTTTGGGAACACCTGGGTGGAGTATGTACCTTGGAGGGACAATGACTATGTTGTCTATAAGTCATGTGTCTCGCCAGCATTCTAGCCCATTGTCTCGTGAGAGATGGGGTTGTTAGTCAAGGCCTTGCACTAAGACAATGCTAGTCGATATGATGCTATACAGATGCGATTACCAATCCAATTCTTCTTATGAGATTCTTCAGTTTGAAAGTGACCATGTACCTATATGAATACCTCCCTAGTTAAGGAGTGTTGAAAAGTGTAACTAGGATCGGTCTAGAAATGAAGTTATGAATTTTTGAAGTCTAATGTTGGGTTGACACCATAAGAGTTACGGTCGGCTTAAGTTTAATAAGCCTCCTTGACAGTTGGACAGCCCAAGGAGGACATTGGAAGAAGCCCTCTTAATGTGTATAAACAAGAGGGGAGTGGAGGTCATTTAGACCATCCAAAAGTGCAACACAATACAAGAAGAAGAGCTCGTGGGAGAGGACAAGAAACTCGGACTAAGGCAATTTCAGATCTCTGTTACGGCAACGGGAAAGAGGGTGCTTTAGCGAAGGAAAGAGGCTGCCTTGGGAGGCCTCTTCTGACTGTTTGAAGGGCTAAACATACCTGTTGGAAGGCCGAGTTAGGAGACCTCTAAAACGCAGGTCTGTTGGGACAGGACAAGTGACCAAGTTTATGTTGGATGCAAGCTACAGGAGGACTGAGTGTTAGGCCGCAGGCCATAACACCACAGTCAAGGGTTGCATAGGGCTATTTGAGGGCTCATACATGCCCAGATCAACAGCATAAAGGAGGAGTTATCCTATGAAGTTATGTCGCTGGGATTGAAGGCTGTTTATGGACTGATAGTGATTGTTTTAGGGCTGTTGCGGTGTGCCAAATTGCCAACAATCAAGGGCAGTGAATTACAACAGACTTGGAGTAGCATTAGTGACTTGTGTTGGGTCATGATATTGACCTATTTTGGATCGTTTCTTATAGCAGCCTGTGGGAGCTAATTTGGAGGCTTGATTCGATGATCAAGAGCCTCTATTGGAGCAGATCTTGCAGTGGTTGGATTGGTGTCATTGTTCTGTTGGAAGTCAGTGTGTTGGCTACCCAAAGTAGCTCTAGACAAGCTATCTTGAAGTGACAAAAATGAGCTGACGGTTGGGTGAAGATTGCTACCAAAAGTGCAGCACTTTAATGGACAAAAGTTACTGCTAGCCTGGTAGATTGGAGCTCGGGAATTAACCAGCCTAGATAGCAGATTGGATCAGCCCATGTACATGCAACAGAAGTGACCTGCAGCAGCGTTAGGTGGCAGCCCTCCTAGAGTCTCGATGTGTTGTTCTTTTGTTAAATTATGAAGATGTTTTATGCTTAGATACAAATATACTTTGACCTTCTAGGGCACAATGAAAGTAAGATGCAGATAGAACATACCAATAGAACGATGGAAGACAAGCCAAAAACAGAGATAAAGAATGGTGGCTTTACGGCGATCATCAGGATGCTTTAACCAGCAAAGTCTTCATAAGGTCAGTGACCCACATGTGTCACACAACCCCAAGACGTTTCATCAAGAATACTCCACCAAGATGCTGCACCAAGAAGCCCTAAACGCAAAACCAAGAACGTTGCTCCATCATCATCCAAGAGAGAAGAAAATGCCTCCATCAAAATGTGTGTAAAATAAACTTCAAGTCTCTCCAATATATAGGCATCTGTGGGGGTGTGTGACACATCTCTTATGGATGTGGGATATAACAGGTTGACCTTGCACATGTGGAATAAATTCAAAATACATGTTTTGCTCATCCGATCAAGATGATCTTTAGATCGATCTTGCACGTCTCCGAAAGAAGCATCCAATAAAAATATTGGCATCGTCATCTGAGCATCACAACATGGAGTTTGGACCTAGTTGCCCAAAATTAACACTCCCTCTCAACTAGGGAGAACTCCATCCACCAGTGACATCCAAACATCATGCGTCATCCCGCCGTAACTTGCTTCGCTAGCTTCTTTATTTCAAAACAAAAGGTGAGTCACAAAGACATCACTCACGGTTAACCCGAAGTCAGCTCAGAGATCTGAAACCTCTATAGGACTCAAAGGAGTCACACACCCACCCGAAGTTGGTTTAACTGACCCAAAGTCAGTTGGAGGTGTGAAACCTCACTTGGACTCGAGAGAGTCATATACTAACCTGGAGTTAGTTTCACTGACCCGAAGTCAGTTGGAGGTCTGAAACCTCGCTAGACTTGATCCCAGATCAAGTTGTTGGACACGTGCCATCCTAGACATAAAGAGTACGACAATCTTTGATGCATCCATCGGTCTTGTTATGGTCTCTATTCACATTTCCGACCTCATTGGCCAAATGAGAGGTACTTCCCATGAGTCCGAAACTCCATGGGTTGGATGCATATGGGGCACAAGATCAAAGAGAGGTAAACCAACTCAATATCATCACGGTGGGGCGAAGCACACCAACCAGGTTTGGCAAGCCTAGCCCCGTGGTTGCTCATAGCTATAAGAAGCTATCCCCAAAGCCCCCCTAGAGCTCCCAGAGCTCATCGTCCAACAGGACCCTCAGAATAGGGTCGTTCCACGATTCCAAGATTCTCACAGAAGGTTAGGAACATGACCTTCCCCAAGGGCTTTGTGAGAATATCCGCGACCTGCTCATCAGTTCCTATATGATCAAGCCTTACGGCGCCTCGCCGTACCATATCCCAGATAAAATGGTCCCAAACATCAACATGCTTGGATTGATCGTGGAACACGGGATTCTCTGACAAACGAATCCCCCTCTAGTTATCACAAAGGATAGTAGTGGCATCTAGCACATGTTCAAACAGCTCACTGAAGAGCTTTCGCAACCAAGTGGCTTCACAACAAGCCATACATGCTACAATGTATTCGGCCTCAGCAGTGCTCAAAGCTACCGACTTCTGCTTCCTGCTGGAAACTGACCCAAGTGTGAAGCAACATTCAAATGTGCTCTTGCGATCCAGCACACTGCCAGCCCAATCTGCATCAGTATATTCACGGAGTCAACTCCCGGCAGTGTATCTCAGCCCATGGTCTATCATGCCCCAGAGATATCTCAAGGGTTTCTTAGCACCAACCCAGTGAATGTTATGAGGATCAACCATGCGTTGACTCAAAGAGTTCACTGCACAACATACGTCCGGACGGATGTTCCCTGAGAACATCACGGCCCCTACGAGTTGACACTACTCGGTAGAATTTGCTAGTACAGGCCCAACAGCGCTTTCACTGAACTTCTTAAGGTTGAGTTCCATTGGTGTCGACACGAACTTACAGTCCACCATACCAAATCTTTCCAGCAACTTCACAATATATTTCCTTGAGAGAGAAAATCTCGCCAAGTCTCTGCCAGACCTTCAGGCCTAGGAAGTAATTATCAGTCCTAAGTCCTTCATCTCGAACTCGGAAGCGAGCTCCCTCTTCCACTAATGAATAAGAGGGTCAGCACCTGTCAAGAAGAGATCGTCCACATAGAGAACCAGAATGAGAGGCTTTTCTCTATCAACCTTGAAGTAAAGCTTCGGATCAGCATTACTACGAGTGAAGCCCAGCTTCATCAAGTAGCTCTATCCTCTCGTACCAAGCCCTGGGGGCTAGCTTCAACCCATAGAGGGCTTTCTTCAACCTGCAAACATGGGTGTCTCGATCCTGGACTTCGAACCCCAAGAGGTTGCTCTACATACACCTCTTCCTTTATCGCACCATGCAGAAAGGTGGTCTTCACATCCATCTGATGAAGATTCCATCCTTGCGTAGCAGCAAGGGTAATAATAGATTACAGGTGCAATCATAATGCCTTCCTAGAGAGAAGTCGCAAGCAACACAACTTGCCTTGTACTTTTCAGCACTCCCATTAGATCCATGCTTGATCTTATAGAGCCATATGGAGGTTACAACAGCTTTGTCCTCCGGTCTCGCGACTATATCCCAGACATCAATCATCCTTCATAATGGACTCGTACTCTTTGTGTATAACATCCTTCCAAACTTGATGCTTTACGACTTCTTCAAATGATCCAGGCTCATATTGTACTCATGGTTGCAAGATACCCTTGGTATCTATATGGCTTCTTGCTTTCCCGGAATGTCCCCCTTTGGAGCCATATGTCTCTCGACATCCTCGAGAGTACCCCTGAGCCATGATGGTCTTCTCTAGCAACGTCATTTTCTCAGGAGCATACACGGTTGTGGTCTCCCTCTTAATGTCAGCTCCTCTGCAAAGGTGCCATTATCAGTCCTAAGAATCTTGATCTTCTTCTTCGGGCAGCATATAAGATAGATCAGAATGTATCAACTACCAGACATCAGATGTCTTTGTGATATTTGAGAAAATAAATTACAAAAAAAAAAAAAAAAAAAATCGCCCTTTTTTCCTGCAGCACAATTCTGATATATGCCTTCATGACAGATGTTTTCTCCTGCAATGACAATTGTTTTATACTTTCCTTTGGTTGCCTGTAGTTGTTGCACTGCTATATGATTGTTGCAATCCAGAATTTAGCCTCTCTAGTTGGGGAAGAATTTACGATACATCGTGGATAGTTAACTCCAGCAATGTAATTCCGAGGATAACATTAGTAACACAATCTCCAAGATAACTTTGCTTCTTAGCACTCGGTTCTGGAAGCTCAACTTTAGGAATCTGAAAATTGAGTCTTCTTGTAGTCTCTTCCAAGCTTGCGAAACCGAGGTTTGTACAAGAGTAACTTGCCCACAGATTCGAGGTCTTCAAGTTTATTCATTGACCACAGCAAAGGTAAGCTACAGGACTATAGGTCTGAAGTTACGACGACAGAACCCAACCAATTTTCTGTCCACTGTCCGAGATGTGACTGATCACAGTTCACCCACAAATCCAAGCACCGCGCCCTATCCACAAATCTCAAATCAGGTTTGTAGACTACAGCAAGTCTGAGGCCTACAATCGACTGTCCACAGGGTATGTCAAAGGTTTCGAGCTCCTACAGGTCTATTGTTCACACATTAGTCCACAGTTCGAGCTCCAATGTGAGATTGACCAAGCTTGCACTTTGAGCTACAAGTCTAGGATTCATTGTTCTAAGGTGGTTGTCCTATGTTCTGAGTCCTCCTTCAAGCTTGAACACCGAGCCTTTGCATTGTTTTGCTGATTTCCGAACGAGGAGAGAAGAAATACATGCCCATTGATTTTTCCCATAGTTCATAACAGTTGCTTTCAGAATTTCATCTTCGGTGTTTTCCCCCTTTATCATAATCCTCATATTGTCGCAATTTTATTCGTAACCCTAACTACGAATAATATTTATATATTCACTGACTCGACTTTGAGAAGAGTTTCCCTGATCAATAATATACTCACTGTAAATATGCAAAGTTCGATCCCAAAACAACACCGACAAAATCCGATGTCTTTACGGAAATTCCTTTGCTTTGCTTCGACCAACACTGTTTCGAGGTCTTTAACTCAACACAAAAATATGCTTACACAATAAACCTCAGCCTCCTTTCTACCTCTGTCTTCTTATATGCCTTTTCTCTAAAATCTTTCACCGAGTTGTAATTTCGAACAATAGGGAAATGACAACATACAAAACGCTTTTAAAGTTTAACATTTGGGAAAACTCCTCCCCCTCACAGCACACAGAATTTTTTCTCGCCGTGAATTATTAATATATATTTTATGTGGAATTTGTCCACTGTAGACATTTCCGATCAACCTTCATATTGTCGCATATAGGCACCATGCATAGGCACGCGGGCTCGGAGACAAACAATCGCTGCCCCTCTACATTTCAAACATAGACTTCCTCTATTTATTTATATTTTACACAGCCTACTGAATTCACCAAATGTTGACCAAAGAGAGAGAGCAATGATCATATCCAAACAAAATCAACTAAGGTTTGAAGGGCTACTCATTGTGATTTCATTTACTTGAACCAAACACCAAACTCAGCTTCATTTTCTTTTCATGAATCCAGACCTGTAATAACAGAGCTACTACTATCCTGTGAAGAATCTCGATCCTTATAGAAGAAGAGAGAACCAGAACCAACAACCCTTCGACCTCCTCACGTGCATGGCTGTCACAGACACCATTCAATCTTCTTGATGATATGCTGCCTCAGAGTACCCGTGCTACCCGCGTCGATAGTGATCATGTAGCCACCTATCCTCCCCCATGGAGAAAAGAAAGCCCTTGGCAATTGATAATATATATCGAGTAAAACAGAGAAAAAAATCAAAACCCCGAGTATCGCCCACCAATTTCCCCGGCCAGAGGAAGCATGCTTAAAATTAAAAAAGAGGGATGTGATAATCAATATAAGCGGGGCAGGAGTTGGGTTCTGTGCGGCGGGACGAAGACAGAGGAGGTCGTGCATGGCTACAGCTTTGGAAAGTCCATTGCTTTGTTCAAATTCATGCATAGGTTCATATTGATCCTCCTTTCACTGCATGATCCGAATTTATTTACACAGTCATCAATACAAGTCGACGCTGTCTCCTATAGCGTTTGGCCTCCGCTACAAAAAAATGCCCACTCTGTCTTCTAGCTACGGCTAGGCTCTTCTTCCACGCTGAAGGTTAGGGCTTCTTCCACGCTGAAGATTAGGGCTTCTTCCATGCCCCAATTGACCTGAAACAGCGGTTTCCTAACTCGGCCTTCTTTCAGCACCTTGGTTACCTGAAAATAGTCCTTATCTCACTGCCCTAGATTCTCAACTAGATGGGCTTTGTCTTCTCCTAGCTCTGATACCATGCTAAATTTTGAAGATGTTCTATGCTTAAATGCAAATATACTTTGACCTTCTAGGACACAATGAAAGTAAGATGCAGATAGAACATACCAATAGATCAATGGAAGACAAGCCAAAAACAGAGATAAAGAATGGTGACGTTACGGCGATCAGCAAGATGCTTCAACCAACAAAGTATTCATAAGGTCAGCGACCCACATGTGTCACACAACCCCAAGACATTTCATCAAGAATAATCCACTAAGACACTGCACCAAGAAGCCCTAATTGTAGAACCAAGAATGCTGCTCCATCATCATCCAAGAGAGAAGAAAATGCCTCCATCAAAATGTGTGTGTAAAATGAACTTCAAGTCTCTCCAATATATAGGAATCTGTGGGGGTGTGTGACACATCTCTTATGCATGTGGGATAAAACAGGCCGACCTTGCACATGTGGAATAAATTCAAAATGCATGTTCTGCTCATCTCATCAAGATGATCTTTAGATCGATCTTGCACCTCTCTGAAAGAGGAATCCAATAAAAATATTGGCATCGTCATTTGAGCATCACAACATGGAGTTTGGACCTAGTTGCCCAAAATTAACACCTTTAAAGGACTAAGGGGCGACTAGTGAGCAGTACGAAAGCGAAGGACGGGCAGGGCAAGATACGACATCAAGTTTGTGCAGCATGTTTTTCATTGTATCTTGTATACCATAGACTGTTGTATTATTCAGATTGGTTTAATATAACGAAGATTGGGTTGTACCGTTGTACATTATTGTACAATTTTGTTAAAAATTGTGTATGCTTGTGCATATGTGATTTACTGCTTTATATTTTCCGCTGTGCAAAGTAGTTCTGGTTGAGATTCTTGGTTTGGTAGTATCAGTGATTTTAAGACTCTAACCTAGACCCAAGATCATGGAAATTCAACATATAATAGTCACTTAGTCCTACTCACTGTTTTAGTAACTTTACTCGCACTTAATCATCTACAATAAATCTGAATACTGTATAGTTGTTCCAGTAAATCATCCCCTAAATATATTATGGAACTTGCCATAAAGGTACTTTGACACCCACTTCTTAGTTATGAATCATGATAGTCTTTCTCCTTTGGCCATTCATGATCAAAACGTAATTGTCAAATACTTTCAACTAGCTACTTTGAACAAAATACGCAGATATTCTATTTCATCCCGACATGCACATTGGCTCAAGCACTTTCTTTGGGAGAACAAAGGCATGAGATTCCTGGGAATTTCAACATCCTCTCAGAATTCAACGCCGCTGTTGATTTAACAAATTGATAAAGAGGACCAGAAACAATCTAAACTAAATGAGAGGATTTGAAAGAATCAATCTGATAAAAAAAATGGAAAAATTCAAGCACAATGACAGTGAGTTGATAATTACCAGGGGGCTTTAGAAAATAATAACATTCTTAAAAAGAAAGAGCAGAAAAAACATTCAAGGGGAATTGACTAATCGAGAGAATATTCAGCTCTGCATGAAAAGTAGACAACTCGGGTAAAGTAAGACAGATCCAATTGAATCAAATTCATTCTTATTGACTATAATCTGCTAATTATATTTTAATATGACCATACTATATAGTTAATAATCTAAATCACAATACCAGTTGTATGCGACCTTTCACCGGAATTCGAAAACGACTCTTGGCAGCTCGGGGGTCCTCATTGCTGCCATTTTTCTTGGTTTTGCTCCCTTTCGACTTACTTTGAGGTAAATTCCCCGCTAGATCCACAGATGCATAGTAAAGTAAGGAACTGTCTCCATCCACACAAGTCACAGAAAATGGAAGCTTCCGTGATGGTGGAGAAAAACTTCCTCCAGTCACACTTAACACTGCAAGAAATCCATCTATCCTCTGCACAATAGTAAAAGAAATCAAACCAAAATTAGTCTATGCAACAGAAATAAAGTGCATAGATCTTACAAGCACAAAGAAAAATATTTTTTTCAAATTAGACCCTAAAGCTTAGAGGATTTTGAAAACCAACAACTTCAGCTGTTTGACCTCAGAAGCCATTTCAGTTAGCCCAAAACAAGTCAAGCCTGAAACGAACAATTGACTGGGATTCATCACGCAAGCATTAATGCAAGATAAGCGCCAAACTACCTCATAAAGCAAGATACTAATGATAAGTTAATCTCAATATGCCGTCAATAATAAAGAAGGTTTCCTTGTAACAATAAAAAAAAAGAGATTTCTGCATTACTGGTAAAGAATTAATCATGGAAAAATGTCAGTCTACCAGAAGACCACTCTATTCACCTCTACAAAGATGAGGCAAGATTGTAAAAAGCTATCAAATGCCAGTGAATCATTAACAACTGTTGAACTAATAGGAAATCACTCCATGGACAAAGTGGACCATTTTACAACATCATAAAATATGTCAAGCAGCCTAGAATGTCTGGTTTGGAAAAAAAATAACCAACCTGACTCGCTTTGCCAGATGAAAACCTGCCTGAGAGTAGAGATTCTTCAAATGACCCAACAAGAGATCTTCTTGTTGGCAATCCATTTAAGTTTCTAGCCAACTTGATCCCAGTCTGAGGTGCGGAAGTAGATTCACGACCCCATTGAAAACCAACCCCTGTGGACTTGTAAGGTGTAGTAGGAGCAAAGTCTTTGTAAATAATGCCAAAATGAAAATCCTGAAATGCTTTCCTTGCAATTCCAATTTCCTCTTCCAGGACAGACGCATTATTTGTCTGACATTCTGTGTGTATAATATCTACATGTCTGGGAATTGGAGAACACGCGTCCACCACAGCTTCTCCATTTTGAGGCACACCAAGACAGTTTTCTCTCATTCTATCGGCCCACCTTGGTCCAAGAGGAGACAAAGAGAGAAGAGGTGGGGACTTGGAACATTTGGTTATCGATGCGCTTCTGCCAGTAGCTTTGTCATAAAATCCACTGTGTAACTGTTTCTGATCAGCACCCATATAGCAATTATCACTGACAAGGGTATTAGCACCATCAAGCAAAGGGCCATCGGTTTGAATGACAGAGCAATCTACACTGCAATCTCTACTAGAATGGTGTTCCCACATATGATACCTAGGTATAGGCAATGGCATGCTAGGAGAGGAACTGGCACAATTTGCCTTCTTATAGTCATGCCCATCAGACTTGGAATATTCTTCCTTTGTTTGACAAATCTCACTTTCAGAAAGCCCTGATAAACCTCTGCTCTCATTGTCAACATTCCCACTATGCATGCCACCATGACCAGAAGAAAACATGTCACTAAGAGGGGACAATGTTCTTTTTCTGATATGTGGTGCATGGGGATGAGAATTATCCTCAAATGTCCGAACTGGGGTATAAATTTGTAGGCCTTCAGAAACAATATTATTTGGATCATTGTGGACCAAATCCGTAGGTGACCTGAAGCCCACCACTCTTGAAGCTGGATTGATAACTCCTTGACCACCTTTTAAGCCAAACTGGCTTTGCTTTTCATCAAGTCCAACTCTTCTTCCATGTGTACCAGCAGAAACATCAACGGCAATTTTTGAAGAAACAGGGCAATGTGAGAATTTGGGGAGCTCAAAAACATTCTTCCTTCCAGAATCTCCATTGCCCATACAGGCCGTGCCTCTAGTGAACCCAGATGCATAACTTCCTGTATTTGCACTGCTGCCATCATCACTTTCCATTGTCAGTGGTTCAGCATAACCACAACTACTTATTCGAACAAATTGTGGTGAAGTTCCCAGGGAACTATTTGATTGCATTGTTACCTCGTCAGCCACACCAGATCGCGGCAACCCCATTGTTGCTTAAAATACTTAAATACTTGTTAGAAACTTGAGAATGAGGATTTCCCTATCTACAAGTTAGAAAAGCTGTTACTGCACTAATCAGATGCCATTATTGTTTGCTCAGAAATCAGCCCAAATAAGGTTCTTCCTTGATTCCACCAGAGATGGAATATTAAATAATATTAACACCAAGGAAAGAATGGGTAGTGTTGTACAACCACATCAAGCAAACACTTTGTTTACACCGCACATCATTCCCCTTCAGCCAATGTCCATACGCACAGAAAATGCTTTATGTACAGCACATCTCCACAGATGCTACAAAAAATATTGCATATCCATTGTTTCAGAATTCCTTCCCCAAATGCATTCCCTAGCATAGCTCCCATTCACGAAATAAAACACGGCCAAACCCAACCTTGTCGATATGAACATTCTACAACAATCAAGTGCATACCAAAAGCCACGAGCCCGAGACTGATACATGACTCCCAAGCAGGTCTGGAGGGTTCCGGATGGAATCTTGATCAACACATATCCAAATAGAGGAATCAGCAAGGAAAAAATGACTCCAAAATGGTAGAAAACAAGAAAATTTCCCAATAATAACATTCTCCGTGGTACAATAAATATCATCAAAGAAGAACCAATAAGTATTCTTTTCTTAAATTATTTGTCTACTCTGTTATGATTTTTGGACCGAAAAACATACTTTTTGTACTTTGGCTTCAGCTCTAAATTATAAAATTCCCTATTTGGTTTTAGAAGGGAACAGGAGTTCAAGATACTACGTAATCTGTATCCTCTGCTAATATAAAATCCTCTCTTTACCAGCCCAAAAAGAGGTAGAATAAATATCAGACTTCCAAGCTCAAAACAAAAATAATAATGTACCCTCTTATCCATAGCATCCAAAGAAAAACCTAGAACTATTCTACTCGATTATGATAATTTCTGGAGGAGAAATATCGTACGGCAAAAAAGAATAATATAAATCCCCAATCACCTGTACTACTTGTCAAAGAATCCACTACCACACAAAACGAATCATGCATTCTTTTCCACACAAAACAAATGCTGAGATTCGAACCGAGGCAGAATCAAGAAAATATCTGGGCCTTTCTTCCGCTCTAAAGATCCTGATCGGCATTCGTTTCGGAGCCTTTTAATTAAAGACACCAAACCACCCATCTACAAATTATTTTATTTACTAACACAAGCAATGGCGAAAAGCGCACTGATACAGAACAGCTTGAAGCGAGAAATATACGCAAGCGATTTTCATAATATTGATTTCAGAGCGATCCGTTTATTACTATTAGAAAATTATTATAATCAACTCCATCTATTTCATAAAAACACCCACAAAACTTATCAATATATTCATCCTTTCAATGCAAACCAAACTGCCTCGAAATAAACAAAAATCGGCACCGTAACAGCACAGCTTTAAAATCTGGCACCTAAAAACGATGGCTGGGCACCAAAGCCTGCCAATCCCCCATTACTGGGGCCTAGAAACAGAGCATTTTATTGAGATCGCCATGGATTCTCACCTACTATCAGGAATCGAAGCCGTTCGCGGAGAAAAATTTAAAAAAAGGTACGCCGGACGATTTCCTCGGTCTTTTTGGTCGGAAAGAGATTCTTTAAGCTACAAATTTTCAGAGAATTGAAAGCTCACAAGGCACGGGTGGCTGCCATGGCCAAGGCTTCAAGATTCCAAGAGTTGATCATCCATCGATGGCTTCAAACCCTCTGGTGATAACAATAATTGTTTCTGGCTTCACAGAAACAGAATGGGGTGGAATGGCTTCTTATGGCCTTACGATAGATACAATGTCATCATGTTAATTATTTGTGTTAGTGTTACACAATGCTTCTGCCTGCCCGCTGCGTACACATGCGTCCTTTTTCCTTTTTTTCACATAAATTTAAATTTCGTATTTATTTTCTCGTATGCGTATGGATGAGAAATAAATACGTATACGTATACGTATGGTTGAGAAATCTATACGTAAACGTATCTACGCTGTAATTTTCTTTGCTTGTTTGGTTAGGAAGCATAGAATAAGTTTTTTCAAAGTATTGAAGAGTGTTAGGCTTGGTTTCACAATTTTATTTAGTGATAAATTAGGGATTATTTTTATTGACCTCTCTGCCATCATCATGAGCATTCCACTCTTCTAGAAGCCTTTTATAGTTGGGGTATTTATTTCTAAGTGGTCTTTTAGGAGACTTGAACCATAAAGATATTAAAAATGCATTTTTTTATCAACTATACAACCTTAACCATTATATTTGAATTTTTTTTTATCTAATTATTTTTAGTTTATCAAAAAAAAATTATCCACGTAAATATAATATATGTAATTTGAAAAGCATTTGAAAAATTCATATAAAATAATAAATTATAATTTGAAAAAATCATATAGAATACTAAATTCAATTTTTTTTAAATGTGAGGGTGTTTGTGATATATAATAAGAGTTTTTGTTATAATTAGCTATATTTAAAAGGCTAAAAAAAAATTAAATAAAATTTCAAAATTTAAATTGCTATGTTATTATAAAAATATCATTTCCTTTTTAACAAGTGCATGAGAAAATAGTAGAGATTATTTTTCACCATCATTAAACTAAAAACAAATTACAACAAATCATGCTAATAACAATTTTGGATAGTTTATGAAGAGAATCAATTTAATTAATCTAACAAGGTTTAGACAAATTTGAGAGAATGAATAGCATATCATGCTACAACATTTAATTATTTGTTATTAAATTTTTATTATTCATGTAGAAATTATACAGACAATGTGTATATCAATGGATTTAATCCGATCATGTCATATGCTAAAGTAAGATACTAAATTCTTCTACAAATCACACTAAGTAAAAGAAAGTAGCAAATCAATCCATAACACACATATTTTTTCTTAGGGGAAGCTTGCTAGTGAAAACCCCTCTATCTTATAGTGTATATTCAACCAATAAATCATGAAACAATATAATGCATTCTTCTCACCAGATTCTGTTGCACTCTTGTCTCACACTGATCCGGACAAAATCGACCAACACTCAGCCAATTTTTTGTTCACTTAGCTAATTTCTTGTTCAATCTGTCTTGTTGGCGCAATTCTATTAGAATTAAATCCCTCTTATTTGGGAATTTCAGCCTTCCAGAACTGTGCAATGCTCATGGTCAATCATATGGTGGTTTAAGTGCATCTAGGGAGTTTGCTAATAATACAACTGATAGTTAACTTTTCTTTAACCTTTGTCTCAACTGGGTCTTCATCAGAATTAACATGCATGCAACTATTAATAGTAAATCATCAATCACTTACAAGTCACTGCATGTGAATTAAATCTGATTTAATTCACTTGACCTCTCACTAGTGCAACAAATAGTTACAACTAGTTAAACGGATTTTAACTATATTAATTGAGTTAATTGATTTCTCATGCATTAAACTAATACACTAACTGCAACTTGGACTCTAAAACAAATAGAATCACTCTACATGCCTCACCAAACCACCCTCAACTCGAATTTCATGAGCTAACTGAATCTATCACACTCAGTTAACTATGACAAGTGATTATGAGATAAGATTACAATTTATTGAAATTAAATTAGACACAATTCAATTATGGCAAAATAATGCTTTGAGCAATTATCTTTAGTTAAATTTCAAAAAGAAATTTAACCTATTAATATGTGATTAAGCTCAAAATGTAGTGTTAAACTTGATGAAGAATTTTAAATTTCTTATTTTTACTAACCTGATGAAAAATTTTAGATTTCTTATTTCTGATTGTTATCTTGTTTCAATAATAGCATTAATGATAATTAGATGATCGATGATGAAGAATACTTCTTTTTTTTTCAAATATGCTTAAATAATTAAAATTTAAATAAAATATGGTAAACATAAAAATGGTAACTTTCAAAAAATCAATTACAATATTACTAGTAGTAAATCTTGATAGTCATCAATATATAACAAACATCAAAATACTTACTTTATTATACATATTAAGTTGGTAAAATCATAAAAACTAAATTATAACTTTGTTTATTATTGATAAAAAATTAATATATAAGTTAAATATATATACATTTTAATAAAATATGTAACAAGTTTGTTGATCATATGGAAATTCAATTCTACTTTATTATGGAAATTCTTAACTTATAAATAAATTTTGTTACAATATCATTGTTTATGAATACCACATGCCCAAAAAACTATAATTAATTCATTCCATATGACATTGAAAATAAATTTTAGCTTTTAATTTTTATTTTTATATATTAATAAAAATATTCTAAAATATTTTATAAAAATTAAATACCTATCACTTACTTAAAATTATTAGTAATTAAATTAAAAAATATAAAACTCTATTCCAAAACTTAAAATTATTAATAATTAAATTAAAAAATTTAAAATCCTATTCCAAAATAAATATGTATATATAAATAATAAATCGAAAAAAACTCATACTTTACCATAAATCATAAACACTAATTAAAAATTAATAATAAAATAAATTTTTATATTATTTAGACATTCCAGCGCATACATAAATTAACTCTATATGAAAATCAGATTTGACTGTCAAGTTCAGGCCGACCTTGCTTTTTTCTAGATTAAGTAACAAATGTGAAAGTCAACTTTCTTCCCATGCCAACCACGAAGCAAATAAAATATATATATATATATATATATATATATATATATATATATTATTTATAAATATTAATATAATTGCTTGCTAAAATACCATATGAATGTGAACCCATGATTGTTGACGGTGGCATCGTGCAAAACTATTTGCGGTGTGACTTTTAATTTGAGGAAAGGAAAGGAAGTGGTAGAGCGTTTTGGGTTTGAATATACACACGACACGTCAATGTCATGATTTCTTATTCACTGATTCTGATTCTCTGACTTGTCCAACTTTTTAACTTAGTGTTGGTGGTTAGCGATGAATATAATGAGATGACATGTTAGGTTATTTATTGGTGTTTTATTTTTTTATTTTATTTTTTAATATAAATAATTAAATTTATATATTTTCAAAAAAAAATTAATTATAAAATAAGTTAAAAATGAGAATATAGAATAATTAAGTTAAATTAAATTAGGGCGAGGGTTAGGTGAATTGGTCGAGTTTTTATTCTTAAAACATTTTTGTGATTAAGAGGTCACTTCTTTTGGGGTTAGGCTTAGTTGTTGAGCCAACAGGAAGTGATCCCTTCCAGTGGATCTGCCAGTTACAAATATTTGGTGGAATAATTTCCTTGTCCATGAACTACATAGGAAAAATCTTCATCATCATGTCCAATACGTATCAGTTGAACTGGTGACTTCACATCAAAGAGTGCCTTAACATAACACATTCTATCCAATACCCAATGGGCATAATTTTATATAATTTTGATGAAATAATATTTTTAATTTAACTAAATAAAATATTTGTTAAAAACCTAACATTTTGGGCATGAAAATGGCATATCCTCAATTATTAAGCTCACTAAAATTTTAAAATGAGTATAATACATTCAAATACATTTAAATATTTCAACCCCCAAGAAGGGTGTTTTTGATGTGTTCCCTCCATGTCTTGATATGATGCTAGTTCACTTTATAGTGAGCTACAACTCTCATTATACTTAGCACATTGCATGTGCTCCTATCACTTTGTCAACCATGCTCGACATAATGTTAAACATCATTTAAATATTGCAGGCAACATAGGGAGGTACATGAGGGCTGGCAAAAGAATTCTCTCAAATTGGCAGAGCTAGAGGAAAAAAATGACAATATAGACCATAAACGTCATTTAAATATTGCAAGCAGCATAGGGAGGTACATGAGGACTGGCAAAATAATTCTCTCAAATTGGCAGAGCTAGAGGAAAAAAAATGACAATATAGACCATAAGCTTGCCATTCTAGAAGGGATCAATCAACGTCTCATTATCCTCGAATGAGGGTAGTGACTAGCTAATGTCCGTGCTCAAAGAGTTTGCCCAATAATTGTTAGGACTCACTCATTTTTTTGCTTAGAAACTAGTAGTTTTTTTGTCTTATCATGTCTATGTAGATGAAGGTCAGGCATAGCCAACTTGCTTTTACAAGTTTCTATTCACCAAATGCTCTAAGTAGACTAGGTATTAGCAACCTACAAGCATACCACTAGCAAAAAAGTTTAGTCTATATAATCTTTATAGAATGTAATGCAAAATATCTTACTTTCAAATATATATATATATATATATATATATATATATATATATAATTTAAAGTTTAGTTATAATAGTAGGGAAAAATCTACTCAAATTCAATTTCCACAAATAACAAGTTTAACTAGTTAAAATAAATTTAAATAAAAAATATCCTTAATTACAAAGAGTAACTAATAAAATACCACCATAAATCTAAAATTCTAAAATTAGTATTTAATACAATATGAACTTAAATTATTATTCTTTTAAATTATCATTAAATTTTAATTTCTAACTTTTTAATTAAAAAAAAATTATTATTTTTAAATATATTAAATATTATATATATATATATATATATATATATATATATATATATATATATATATATATATATATATAATTTTTAATTTATTAAATATGTTTAAAAAATAAAAATAATATATTAATTTTTATTGTCACAATAATTAACACTTATTAATTACATATCAGCCCATCATTATCAACATTTAAATTTCAATATGATTTTTTTTTTCATAAATATATTCTTTAACATAAAATTTCTCTAAACATGCATCATCCATTCTCAATACCATCATATACTTTTATTAAAGTGACAGCAAAATTTGATCAATATACCAATCACCTTACATATTAAGCCAAAAAAAAAAAGGGCTTTAACAATCACCTTACCTATCACGAAACCCAAAACAAACATGTTTTAACTCATACGAGAGTAACAAATATGCCGAACTTCATTTTTTATAACTAATTTATTGATGTATACATGAATCAAGAATAATAAATAAATAAAAATTAATCACAATTAAATCCATTTGTGTCATGTGATCAGAATTCATGCATGCCCAATGCTCTTAGTTATAGGTAACGACAAACTCAGTTGTTATAAGAATATATATATATATATATATTTTTTATTTATTAGGATAAATTTAAAATTAGTTTGATTTGAAATAAAATTAAAAATTAAATAATAATGTTTTTGTTAGATCTAAGAGTTTTGTGATTTATAAATACTTTAACCTAAAGATTTCACTCTTACTTTATAGATGTCTTTCAGATTAATCATATTGTTATAATTTGTTTGAATTTTCTAACCAGCCAATGTGATTCACCCTGTGGATAAAATAATTTTGTCTTTAAAAAATAAATTATTTAAATTTATTTATCATGAATTTTGTTATAAAAACATTTTATTTATAAATGAATAATTTCAAGACTTCTTAATATTGAATAATTTGATTCCTTCAATGGAATGACAATGGAGAATGTGACTTCCATGTTTTTGACCCCTTATATAACCATTGGTCCTTCTTGTTCGCTGAAATCACAAAAAAGATGGTACATGACTCAAATGAGAAGAGCAATAATGAGAAGAGGTGTGGAGCCCTACTCAATAGTCTATAATATTGTAAGTTACTAGAAGTTGGTATAAGCTCATCTAAGATTTAGATGATGAAGGATATGGGAATTATGAAATTTACAAGGAGAAATTATTTGACATTCATGGAGAAGATAGGTCAAAATTGAGAGATGTTGCAACAATTATGAAATAAGAGATGAGAGGACAAACTCGACACTCATTCTCTAGCAGAATAACCCAATGGGTAACATGGTATGTTTTTCTTGTTCATCTCTTTTTTAAGTGGTGGTTACCTTGAGTAGAGGTCTATAGGCCCTAGACTCAACAATGGTACAGTACATGACCCCTTCACAAGTGGAACTTAGGGGCCACAATCTTGGAATTGGGACCAACCCACAATGTGGAGCAAAGGGAATTCACAGCAATGGTGAGCTTTGACCTCAATTAGAAATATGACTCGTATTTTAATATCATGGGTGTTTCCATGGTTTGGCAAGACTTATCAGTTAGAAGTGAATTCACTGCAATGGACCTTAATTAGAAATATGACTCTTATTTTAATATCATGGGTGTTTCCATGGTTTGGCAAGACTTATTAGTTAGAAGTGAATTCACTGCAATGGACCTTAATTAGAAATATGACTCTTATTTTAATATCATGGGTATCTCCATGGTTTGGCAAGACTTATCAATTAGTTATTCTAGTTTATTAGAACACAATGGTTAATAGCTTGAGTGGGCCTAATGGTTAAGAGCATGTGTTTCTTCCAAAGAAGTCACAAGTTCAATAGACTTGCATTCAAATGGCTAGTCCCTTGTCCCATAAACAAAAGAGTCTCATACACCAATTTGGTGTCTAACTTGGTCGTGACCTAAATTAAATTATTATTATTATAACTCAAATACTCAAAAACAAAAACAAATCACCCATGTCAAAAAAAGAAAGATGACCATGGATATCACAAGTTATATGTCTTCATTGGTCACCCATCTCACCTCACCAAAGCACAGGCAAAGGCGGTGAGCACAAATATCGAACTTGGGTCTTGGGAAGTTACAATTAGAGGAAGTAGGCACCGAGGTGATCACAAAATAGAATACTCTATTAAACAAATAAATTGATAATTTGATAATTGAGTTTAATATCCAATTAGTGCATAGATATATGTACTTTTATATATTTATATATATATATTATATTATATTATATTATAGGGTAATCATAATCGCGACAAGTGAGCCATGATAAGTTTGCGAAAATAATAATGGGTGAGATCGGACGATGCGTAACGTACAGCTGAGCCGCAAGCGTTTTGTGCAAACCCAATGTACCCAACTCCTCCATTGTTACCACAATCACCACCACGTGTCCAACTCCTCCACCCGCCGCCTGCGTGAGCAACTGCACAACGCAACTACTTTTTTAAATCTCTCGTATCTTCTACGAGCTCACCATATCTCTCGCTTCTCTCCTCCCCATACGGTTCTCTAATCTACTGATTATCGATTATTTTTAATTTAATCTTTTCTCTACCATCATTGTTTTCTGTTACGAAACTGTTCCGTAAAAGCGTAGTCTAAAAATCACGCGTTTTCACTCAGAATCCGGTGATCATTTTTACAAAATTCGGCAAAGATTTGCCCAGAAACTTGTTTGCAGTTATTAAATTTTGATATTTTGAGTGCCCTGAGGGTTTTTGATAGCGCTGAATCTATTTCCAGCATCAAAAATGAATTTTAAACACTCCAAACACATGATTTTTCGAATTTTGGTTAACCGAATTCCGGCAAATTTTTGCCATCCGGGCGATTTCGCGTGCTCGATAGACAACTCCGTTCCGTAAATACGATGCTCTTCATCTGAAAAACATTCAGCATGCATGTGTTCTTCCATATGACCACCACCGTCGGATCGCTTTCATCTTTTAACAAATATTTTCTGGAATTCTGGATACACAGTTCCCATTGGCAAATTGAAAAAGATACTTTTCCCATCTAAAAAAGCTCACTTCCCCTTACTTATGAACCTGGCTCTCTTCTATGATCAATACCGTGTCTTTACAAATAAAAAATAAAAAAATCAAATTTATATTAAAAAAATTGAATTTCAATAAAATAACTTTTTCTTTGGGGCAGTAAAATTTATCATTTAGTTGTGAGAACAATTGTTACTAAATGTTATTAGGGAAAGTAGGTTAATTTATCATTGTTAATTTTAAAAAAAACAACATTATCTGGAATTATTTGTTACTAGTTGATTTTGGTCTATTAAGGGATAAACTTTCATTCTAGCCAAATACTTATGAATTTTGGGATGTTAATCTCCTTTATGTTAGAAGAAAAAAAGTTCTTACCCAAATAATTTTAAAACACGCTCTAAATCCACTAAATTTTATGTAGTAATAATATATTTAATTAAAAAATAAATAAATTGAAATTATGTAACAAATTATTAAAAAATAATAATAAAATTCAACGTTCGATAAAAAAAAGATTTGAAGATTTGTCTACAGATGCAACAGAATAGGATAGTTTTTTTGCCGGAATCAGATAAAGATAATTTCCAAAAATCAGGTCGGTGAAATGTTTGAATTGCATTTTTAATGGTGGAAATAAAACAACTATGAAAAACCCTAAAAACATGTCGTTCACATATAATTTCTCTCACTTCTCTCACAGAACCACTTTCTCTCACTTCTCTCACAGAGCCACTAGAGTCCAATGGAAGGCATTAGCATGAAAAATAAATAAAATGCACATGTTTTTATTATATAACTTAAAAGTTATGGTTATAAACATTTATATTTATACTTATTCAAAAAAAAATTGTTTAATCTAAATCAAAGAGATGTAGTTATATTTTGTCATGTTAAGTTTAAAACTAATCTAAATTTATCTTAACTTTAAGTCTATCAAGTGTTTAAAATGATCAAATCCTCAAACCTTATTTTTTACTATAAAACTTAAGGAAATGTTTGCACCTTAAGAGATTTGAGATCAAGATTATAGTTTAAAATATATAAAAGCTATATTACTTAGGAATAAAATTAGCAAAGTCATGGGTTGTCAAAGAGCCCAAAAACGTAATCTCAATTTTCCTTGAACTACAGTAACAATATTTATAAGCATCAGTTTGTTATAATTTTTTAATTTTAATTTTATTTTAAATCATTTGAATTTTGTTTATTTTATTTTTATTTTTATTTGATCTACTCAAAATGTTTACTTAACAGGACATCATATCTATTTTAAACAATTTGAATTTTTATTTTATTTTATTTTAATTTGACCTAGTCAAAATGTTTACATAACATGACATTATATCTCTTTTCATATTGGACTAGACAACCCCTCTTAGGGCAAGCCTTGATCTATCTCAATTTTGGATCTATGAAGTGTCGCACGGAATCTTTCAAGGTGCAAACTTCTTTTTTTAGTGTAGAACTTGAGGAAATGTTTCCACCTCAAGAGATTTGATTGCTCTTTGATCCAGTTCTAGTTTTGTGTAAAATATATATAGGTTCTATTACATGAGAATACCATTGGAATGCCATGTGTTTTCAAAACTTGGAGCCCAAAAACAGCCAACGGTAAACCATGTGTTGTTATAAAGTTTTAATTTTAATTTAATTTAATTTTAAATTTGAATTTTATTTATTGTACTTTTATTTGACCAAGTCAAAATGTTTACATAACTTAATAGGACATTACAACACATTTTCCATATTAGGTTAGAGAGCGCCTGTAAACCGAATTAAAAAAGAGGTTTGCAGTTCCATAGATTATATGGGGTTAAGATGGATCTATGGGCTTGATAGATTCAGAGTTAACTGGATCTACATTAGTTTTAAACTGTAATATTAATAATAATAATAATTTAAGTAAATATTTAATCAAATAAAAAAAATAAATGTAAGAAAAAATATTATTATATTTTAAATGATGTGAAACTAACAAAGATTATTGTATTTTAAAGGATCTGGGAAAAATACTGAGAGAGGAGGCGGGTGGGGGGAGGAAGGTGTGAATCAGTTTTACTTTTCTCTTATTGATTTATATACACGACTTTTATTAACCCAACTAGCGTATATACGTGGATACACTAACAGAAACTTGCGTATACTGAGATAACTTTATTGTTAGAAGAACCTTCAGAAACATTAACCCAACTTATCAGTTATGCATAAGATATTTAAGCACTAAATATGTGCAATAATAATAGAATAAATCATCACACAAGAGCATCACACATGCGTATATACGTGGATACACTAACAAAAACTTACGTATACTGAGATAACTTTATTGTTAGAAGAACCTTCATAAAAATTAACCCAACTTATCAGTTATGCATCAAATAGTTAAGCAGTAACTATGTGTAGTAATAATAGAATAAATCATCACACAAGAGCATCACACATGCGTATATACGTGGATACACTAACAAAAACTTGCGTATACTGAGATAACTTTATTGTTAGAAGAACCTTCAGAAACATTAACCCAACTTATCAGTTATGCATCAGATAGTTAAGCAGTAAATATGTGTAGTAATAACAGAATAAATCATCACACATGAACACCAAGATTTAAGGTGGAAACCTAATTCGGGAGAAAACCACCGTTGTTGTCATCTCTGTCTTCAATATTTATTATATGGAAAACTGCTTACAATATTGTACTGATGCAAACTCATATCAGTACCAGGGATCTACCTGTAGAAGGTTGCAACCTTCTCTCATTCTCCAGTTTCTACTGGTAGGGAGCTCCAACCCCCTGATCTCGTTTACCAGCCGCTAGTGGAAGGGAGCTTCAACCCCTTGATCAGAACACCAACTTTTACTAGCAGGAAACTTCTACTTCCACACTGAAATATTCAACCCTCAGAACCACTACAGACCACATTTCATCAATTTTCACACTAGATCCCATAGCTTCAACACAACTCATCATAAAGATCATCAATAATATACTTAACCCAAAACTTCAATCATAACAGTGAGATCACTGTAACCAAAACACAGTAATAACCCACATTTTAGAATCAATATGCAGAGTCACTCTCAACCTTGATCATTCGTTATCTTAAAATACATAAGCTACTTTAATTCATTGATCCCACGTGTATACGCGCTTTCCTCCACACCAACCTGCGTATAGATCTAAGAATACTAAATTCAGAGAATATGATCAGTCTCAGAACCAGATCTGAAGCTTTCAGTCAGATATCTTTCCAGAATTGCAGAACCCTTAACCAATCAGTCATCATTAAGCATATTTACTCACTCATTGATCATAATTGTACGTATTCAGCAACATATAAAATATTCAAACAACCCAGATCTACATGAAGACTTCATTGACAGACATCATAAATACAACAACAATAAACATATAACCTTTGCAGTAAGCTTCAGAAAAGCCTGACTTCCATACGCACTTTTGCGGAGACAAAGCCACATATATACGTGCTTTCACCGAGACGAACTAGCGTATAGATCTGTAAATATTTAATTTTTCAAAATGTTTCAGATCTATAGACTTACCTAGATTTCTTCACTTCACTTCAGAAAACATGTGTCAGGTCACAGATCTAATCATATCTTCAATAGATCAAGTACATAATCATTTCAGGTCTAGAGATCCTGATCCATCATTTTATCCAAGGGTGCATCATAGATTCAAATGTACCAATAAAACAAAGTTCATCCCATGCATATATACTTCAGAGAGAAGTATTTAGTAACAACCCTTACACATGCACACCCTTGCACTATGATCTTCTTCTCCTTATATAGATTTAGCCTTTACCAATACCATGAGCCAAAACCACACAATTGTCGATGGTATTCTTGGACGGAATCAAATAGATGACACAACGCTCAATATTGTGGGCTAATACCATGGTAATGCCCCCTGGTATCATAATTTTAAAGCGCAAAAGACATACGCGACTTTGCTTCTTCATACCCGCGTGTATACGTGACTTCTCTTCATAAAAATTGTGTATATTTTAATTTTGGATGTATACGTAGGTTGCCTATATACCAAGTAGCATATACATTGCCTCCATACGTGGGTTGCCTTCTTCAAACCTGCGTATACATTGAGAAGTATTTCTGGTTTCATTTTTCTGGCAGTTACTGGAATTCCTTTCTTTGTCACATTTGAACTGACCTGTAGAAACATCATTTTTACATCTTTAACAAATAGGTTGCTATCAAAAAGCAACACATCAAGTAGGTTTCCATCCGGGACAACTTCATCAAGTAGCTTTCCATCAAGGACAACATATTGCATCATATTGCCAAAAATCTCCCCCTTTGGACTTGATGGCAACCATGATGGTGTTTGATCACCACAACAGATAGATACATTAAATTTTATATCTATATTCAAACACCAAGATACTCTCCCCATTTGACATCAAGGGTAAAGGGCGGATCAATACTAAATCAAGGTTTCTCTTCCTTTGTAAAAAAAAACAACTTTGTAGATTTGAAGTTCACTGAATTTACCATGCTCCCCCTGAGTTCATGCTGAATCTTCAGACATATTTTTTTAATGAAGTACATGACTCTATAACTCAACTGAGTATGACCTTTCCTATCACCAAGGACTCATACTTACATCAATGATCCAAACAAGTGGAATTACATATTTGACTCAACTTCCCAACCAAGTGGTTTTACAAATTTGAACAAGTCCTTACATGACTGAATATAACAATTTTACATCATAGGTCCCAACATGAATTTTTCATCAAATAAAAGATATGACCATGACCAAAAGAATTTCAAACAGGAGATCATAACACAACAACCAGTCAGAATGCCAACAATGCATCCTTTTCAATCAAGGCAGGTGCTCCCCCTAAACTTGTGCATCTTGAACATCTTCAACAACAAATTCATCAAAGCATCTTCATCAAGGAGATAAATATCAAAGAGAGGTATAATAAGATGAATATTGGAACAATAACAGATATTTACCCAACAGTACCATAGACTGTTCTGAAAACCAAGCTAGATAAATTATGTCAGCAAAAACCATATGCGGTTTTATTCATAGAAACTCGCATAGATACGCGATTCACCTTTATGAAACCAACGTACTGAAATTTAATCTTTTGAAATTAAGCATATTTGATAAGAGTGGCAAAGACAACTCCCAGCTTCTGTCTGAGATATTCGAATGCTTCCTTGGGAAGAGGTTTAGTAAATATATCTGCAACTTGTTCTTTGGAGGGAACATACTCCAATTTAACCTTTTTTTCAAGCACTTGTTCACGTAGGAAGTGATACTTGATAGGAACGTGCTTGGTATTGGAATGCATAACAAGATTTTTCGAGATACTAATGGCACTTGTATTATCACATAGAATGGAGATGGGAGGTGAACATTTGATTTGAATATATTGTAATGTCTGCATCATCCAAAGAAGTTGTGTGCAACAGGATGCGACAGTCACATATTCTGCTTCCGTTGTAGATAAGACAATAGAACTTTGTTTCTTGTTCAACCAAGAGACTAATCGAGGCCCCATATAAAATGCACCGCCACTAGTGCTTTTTCGATCATCAACATTTCCTGCCAAATCTGCATCTGTGTAAGCATGAAGAATGAGATCATAATTCTTTGGATACCATAGACCAAAGTCTTGAGTCCCTTACAGATATTTGAATATTCTTTTTACAGCATGAAGGTTAGACTCTTTTGGATTAGCTTGGAATCGTCCAACAATCCCAACTGCATGCATAATGTCTGGTCTTGTCTCGGTTAGATAAAGCAGACTTCCAATCATGGATCTATACTATGTTTAATTCACCATGGGAGAATCATCATGAGAACTGAGGTTACATCCAATTACCATTGGAGTACTCACAGGTTTGCAGTCTTCCATCCCATACTTCTTCAGAATTTGCTTGAGATATTTTGCTTGTGATAGAAATATGCCATTTGTTGCTTGTTGCACTTGTAGGCCAAGAAAATATGTTAGTTCCCCAAGTAAAGAGATTTCAAATTCTTGCTGCATAGCAAAAGAAAATTTCTGACTCATGGATTCTTCATTACTTCCAAAAATGATGTCATCAACATACACAACAATAATCAATAGTTTATCATTCTCTATTTTTGTGTACAAGTTACTGTCAGCATATCCCTTTGTGAAACCTTGTTGTTGAAGATATTTGTCAAGACAATAGTACCATGCCCGAGGAGCCTATTTGAGACCATACAAAGCCTTTTTAATTTTGCAAACAATTTTTTCATCATTTCCTAGAATGAATCCTTCTGGTTGTTCTATATAAACTTCTTCTTCTAGATCACCATTGAGGAAAGCAGATTTTACATCCATTTGATCAAATTTGAATTGTTAAAAACTTGAAAAAGAAAGAAACATTCTTATGGCTTCTAGTCTGGCTACAAGAGAAAATGTTTCTTCGAAGTCTATACCTTCTTGTTGAGCATACCCTTTACAAACAAGTCTAGCTTTGTTTCTAATAACATCTCCATTTTCATTTAACTTGTTTTTGAATATCCATTTTGTTCCAATAAAATTTTTACCATGAGGTCTTGGAACCAATTCCCAAGTATGATTATTTTCAATCTAATCAAGTTATTCATTCATGGTTTGAATCCAACATTCATATTTACTAGCTTGATTTACATTACGTGGTTCAACAGTGAATAAAAATGCTAGATAGCTAGGGGATCCTACAAGAGTTCTTCTTGTTTGGACACCTGATCCCTTTTCTCCCAGAATTTGAGATTCTAGATGATTCTTTTGAATGTACCTGGATGGAGCCTTTTAAGATATATCATCTTCTAGTGCTTCATTGGTTTCTCCTTCTATATCGTTGCTATTTGATGAGGGAAAATATACATCATCATCATCTTCATTTGTTGTTGTTATTTCCCTTTTAGGAGCTGTGAGAGACTCATCAATTACAATGTCAATACATTCAACAATATTTCGAAGTCTTTTATTGTAACATTTATATGCTTTACTTCTGGAAGAGTAACCAAGAAATATTCCTTCATTTTCCCTAGGTTCAAACTTACCGAGTTTTTCATCATTGTTCTTGATAAAACATTTGCTTCCAAAACTCTAAAATGCTTTACAGTGGGAAGATTACCATACCAGAGCTCATAAGGAGTTTTATCACTATTCACACGAACATGAGCCTTGTTAAGAATATTTACTACAGTATGTGTTGCTTCTCCCCAAAAGGTATCGGGAGTTCCAGATTCATCAAGCATAGCACGAGCCATCTATTGAACAGTTCTGTTCATTCTTTCTACCACGTCATTTTGTTGTGGGGCTCCAGATACAAAAAATTATCTTTTTATGCAATTATGTTCATAGAAATCAAAGAATTCATCTGATATATATTCTCCTCCTCAGTCAGATCTAAGACATTTGATTTTTAGATCTAATTCATTTTCAACCAAAGCTTTGAAGATCTTAAAATTTTCAAATGCTTCATATTTATGTTTTAGTAAACCAATCCAACACATTCTAGAGAAGTCATCAATAAATAAAATATAGTATTGTTCTCCACGAGGTGAATTTTTCCTTACAGGACCACATAGATCAGTATGTAAAAGTTCAAGAGGCTTACTTGTTGATCCTTCTTTGGCATTGAATTGCACCCTGGTTTACTTACCAAATTGGCATGATTTGCATATGGTACTTTCAAGCAGAGTGATGCTGGGTAAATCATGAACAACTTTGAGTTTGCTAGATTTTCTTATTTGAAAGAAGCTCAAATGTCCCAATCTTCTGTGCCATAACCAATTTTCTGTAGATTTATCTAAGTAGCATTTCTCTTGGCCACCTTTCAATACATAAAAATTACTTGCTGTTCTAGTTCCTTTTATTACAAATTTTCATGTGTCAAGTTCATGTACTACACATTCTTTTGAACTAAAGGCAACTTCATTTCCTTGATCACACACTTGACTCACACTCAATAAGTTATGCTTTAACCCAGCCACATACATAACAGTGTTAGCTTTAACATTTTATTTTAGAAACACGGAACCTTTTCCTTTAATGATAGCTAGAGAGTCATTTCGAAAAGTAACATTCTTTTCTTTCTCTAATGCATTATATGAAAGAAGTTTATTTTTATCACCTGTCATGTGTTTTGAGAATCCGCTACCATTGTACCATTGGTTTTCTTCTCCTTCTGCAAATAACGTTATACCACAACTTTCAACCTGTGAGTCCTTCTTTCTCCATACCTTGGAATTTGTGGGTATATGTTCTTTTGGTTGAAGTTTGCTTCTGCATTCGGATTCTTCATGTCCAAAGTTACTGTAATAAGAACATTCAATTTCGCCTTGAAGAGGAAAAAAGTTGTTGTAAGTATTCTTCTTTACTCCAATCTCATTTCTTTGCTTTCTAGCTTCTCTGGTCATGATGGTTTTGTATGCAACACATTGTACAGCTTTATGTCCAAAATTATGACATGAGAAACATTGTCCATTAAAGAAGAAATTTCTGTGATCATGAAATCTCCTATTCATGTTTACATGTTGATTGTTATTTCTATTATTGTTCTTCCTTGAATTGAAGTGGTCATGCTTTACCTATGTAGTATCTTTTTTCTTTTGCTGAGTGACAAAATGTTGCTGGCTGGCTTTAGCTGCATTTAGATAGCTTGGTGCTGAAGATTGAGAGGATTCTCCGATATATCCAAGACTTGTCTTTACAAGAGGAGAGCGTTGTACCTTTATAATTTCATCTAAGGTTTCAAATCCTTTAGCAAATTTAAGATTTAAAGTTTTCACTTTCTCAATTTCCTTTCTTAGACTTACTATTTCACATTCTAATTTCTCATTGTGCTTCTCCTTTTCTATAAGCTGATTCTTTAGAGTATCTATGGCAATTTTGTTTTCTTCCAAACATATTTTGAGTTGATTTATTTCTTCAAGAAAATCATTTTCTTATAATGCATCCATAAAGGTATATTTAGCCTCACTAGAGTCTTTTTCAAAATCCATGAGCAATCTAATATCTTGATCAGATTCCCCTTCTTCACTATTTGATAGACCATCACTATCTTCATGAGTATAATAGCTTTTTCTATTGATAAATCGTTTCTTATTTCCTTTTTCTACTTCCTTTCCCTTTTCATGATTATCTTTATGGGGACATTTAGTAGCATAATGACCAACTCTTCCACAAGCAAAACATTTAAAAGGAAGCTTACCTTTGAACCTTCCAGTGCCAAGTTGTAGATTCTTTACAAAATTTATCTCATCTTCTTCTAAAACATACCTTGATCTTTCTTGTTCTTCTACTTCCTTTCCTTTTGCAGTAGCTCTAAAGACAACTTCTTTGACTTCAGATGGACCTCCTTTCCTCATTTCACATGTAATCATAATCCCATGAAGTTGAACAATAGTAAGAGTTTGTAGATCCTGCTTCTCTTTAAAAGCAGACACTTTTGACTCGAATTTGGGAGTTAGAGATCTTAAAACCTTTTCTACTAGAGTAGTTTCAGTTATGGTTTCTCCCAGATTTCTCATACAATTTACAATATCATCTAGACATAAAAAGAAACTAGCAATTCTTTCCTCATTATGCATTCTGAGTTTTTCATATTTTATTCTGAGAGTTTGGAGTTTAGCACTTTTTACCTTGGCATCACCTTCATAGCTCAGAATGATTTTGTCCCATATCTCCTTTGTTGTATTCAACTGCATGACTTTGACAAATTCTAATTCATTCAAACTTCCCAATAATGCATTGATCACCTTTGCATTGGTTTCATAGTTCTTTCTTGCTATTGGATATGTTGGAACTGAAGCTGGATATTGATAACCTCCTTCAACTATAGCCCATACATATACTCCAAGAGACTGAAGATAGGATCTTGTCCTTGTCTTCCAGAAGATTAAATTGTTTCTGTTAAAGAGAGGAGGCCTGATAGATGTTGTCCCATCTTGATTGCTCGTCTTAGCTGATCTTCCTTCTAGCGATTAAGCTTCTTCAGAAGGACCTTCTCTGATACCAATTGTTTGGAAAAATACTGAGACGGGGGGGGCGTGAATCAGTATTTACAATAATCACAATATTTTACTTTTCTCTTACTGATTTCTATACGTGACTTTTATTAACCCAACTAGTGTATATACGCAGATACACTAACAGAAACTTGTGTATGCTGAGATAACTTTATTGTTAGAAGAACCTTCAGAAACATTCTTTAACCCAACTTATCAGTTATGCATCAGATAGTTAAGCAATAAATATGTGCAGTAATAACATAATAAATCATCACACAAGAGCATCACACATGAACACCAAGATTTAAGTTGGAAACCCAATTCGAGAGAAAACCACCGTTTTTGTTGTCTTTGTATTCAATATTTATTATATGGAAAACTACTTACAATATTGTACTGATGCAGACTCATATCAGTACGTAGGCATCTACCTGCAGAAGGCTGCAACCTTCTCTCGTTCTCCAGATGCTACTGGTAGGGAGCTCCAACCCCCTAATCCCGTTTACCAGCCACTACTAGAAGGGAGCTTCAACCCCCTGATCAGAACACCAAATTCTACTGGTAGGAAGCTTCTACTTCCACACTGAAGGCTTCAACCCTCAGAACCACTGCAGACCACATTTCATCAATTTTCACACTGGATCCCACAGCTTCAACACAACTCATCATAAAGATCATCAATAATATACTTAACCCAAAACTTGAATTAGAATAGTGAGATCACTATAGCCCAAACACATTAATAACCCAGATTTCAGAATCAGTGTGCAGAGTCACTCTCAACCCCGATCATTCATTTTCTTAAAATACATTTGCTACTTTACTTCACTGATCCCACGTGTATACGCACTTTCCTTCACACCAACCTGCGTATAGATCTGAATACTGAATTCACAGAATATGATCAGTCTCAGAACCAGATCTGAGGCTTTCAGTTAGATATCTTTCCAGTATTGTAGAACCCTTAACCAGTCAGTCATCATTAAGCATATTTACTCACTCATTGATCATATTTGTATATATTCAACTTAACAACATATATAATATTCAAACAACCCAT
Source organism: Pinus albicaulis (assembly GCA_034641835.2). Classification (NCBI taxonomy): domain Eukaryota; kingdom Viridiplantae; phylum Streptophyta; class Pinopsida; order Pinales; family Pinaceae; genus Pinus; species Pinus albicaulis. The sequence continues at coordinate 1,111,101,140 of CM076572.1, read as the reverse complement.
ATCTACATGAATATTTCATTGACAGACAACAGAAATAGAACATCAATAAACATATAACCTTTGCAGTAAGCTTCAAAAAACCCTGACTTCCATACGCGCTTTTGTGGAGACAAAGCCGCGTATATACGTGATTTCACCGAGACGAACTAGTGTATAGATCTGTAAATATTTAATTTTGCAGGATGTTCAGATCTATAAACTTACCCAGATTTCTTCACTTCACTTCAGAAAACATGCGTCAGGTCACAGATCTAATCATATCTTAAATAGATCAAGTATATAGTCATTTCAGGTCTAGAGATATTGATCCGTCATTGTATCCAAGGGTGCATCATAGATTCAGATGTACCAATAAAACAAAGTTCATCCCATGCAGATATACTTTAGAGAGAAGTATTCAGTAACAACCCTTACACATGCAAACCCTTGCACTATGATCTTTTTCTCCTTATATAGATTTAGCCTTTACCAATACCATGAGCCAAAACCACACAACTGCCGATGGTATTCTTGGACGGAATCAAATAGACGACACATCGCTCAATACTGTGGGCCAATACCATGGTAATGCCCCTTGGCATCATAATTTTAGAGCGCAAAAAATATACGTGACTTTGCTTCTTTGTACCCGCATTTATACGCGACTTCTCTTCATAAAAACTATGTATATACTAATTCTGGATGTATACGCGGGTTGCATGTATACCAAGTAGCATATACATTGCCTCCATACGTGAGTTGCCTTCAACAAACCTGCGTATACATTGAGAAATATTTCCTGTTTCATTTTTCTGGCACTTACTGGAATTCCTTTCTCTGTCACATCTGAAATAACCTGTAGAAACATCATTTTTACATCTTTAACAAATAGGTTGTTATCAAAAGGCAACTCATCAAGTAGGTTTCCATCAATGACAACTTCATCAATTAGGTTGCCATCAAGGACAACATATTGCATCATATTTCCAACATGTAAGAAAAAATATTATTATTTTTTAGAGACTTGAACCCACAGAGTAGGGGAAACAAATTATTCACTAAACCACTAAGATCATGAGACATTTAAATTTTATCTTTATAAGGGATGTAATTTTTCATTTTATTAATCATAATATTTTATATAATAAATTATAAATTATATGGGAGGTAAGAGCGGGAGGGTCCTTATTCAGCCTTGATGGAAAAATTATATCGCAATATTCATGAGGATTAGGCCTATCAACTAAAAATTGAGTATATCGCTCTATGGAAAGCTCTATAAATAACTATTGCAAAAAAAATTCCTAGAATATTATTTTTTGAAGATTCAATGATTGTTATCTAAGGCTAAGAGACAAATTGCCTTGATTTATCCCCCTTGGTTCATAGGATTGTTGTATCTTTCCCCCAATTTGAGTAGTTGGATCTCTTCTATGTGTATAGGCAATTGAATTTGGTGGTAGTCACCCTGGCTAAAAAAGGATCTATTTTGGGTCAAGGTAGGTTTGGAATTAAACCATATAGTCTTATCAAATTTCCCATTCCTTAACTATGACCAAGTTATCAAGGTGAAATTAGGGTTGTTTGGAAGTGAGCCTTAGTTTCTTCATGTCTCCAACCACGTTTAGAGTCCCAAGAAGCAATGATTCCTTTATTAATTTCGTCATCATTGGGGAAATCCTCTGAATTGGTTTGTGGCCATCTTTTGCTCTCTCATTATGTCACATAGCTCATATTCAAACTAGGAAGGGTCTTGAGATCCAAGGACCTCTCCTTTTTTGTCCATGGATCCTTAATACTACCTCCTGGTGTCGTATTATTATCTACAAGTGGCATATTTCATTAATCTTCGGCACTAAGAATATTGTCTATTTAATTTGTTCCCGATGGGAGTTGTTGTGGATTTCCTCAACCACGAAGTTCAATTTATTGAGCAGTGGGATGGCATTAATTTCAATGTCTCGTGGTATTCTTCAACCGTCAATTCTTTGTCTTACTAATTGTTAGCCATCAATAAATTTTTGATTGAGCAAATGATGGCTAAGAATAAGTCCAAATCCTTCAAGAGATTGTTTTCATGAAAAACTGCTCATTCTTGAAGTCTTCTTGTGCTGTTTGAAATTTGCTAGTAATCTTCACTGCTGTTTAATTAAAAGAAAACCAAGATTAAACTTGCTGCCCCCTGCAAAATTATTCCCTAAATAACCCCTCTTTCATCATTTCATTCATTCATTTTGACCCTTTTTATCCTCCATTTACATCTAAAAAATCCCCTTCTCTCTTCATTTATCCTCATTAATCCCAAAGGGAACCTTCCAAATCCCTTTTTAACTCATAAAAAAAATCCCTCTTGATTGTTTAAGAACTCCTATTTTGTCTATAGGAACCCCAAAAAACCCTTACAAAACCCTCTGTTTACCTCAAAGATGCCCTTTTCAAAACACACAGGTTTTAGCCCCCGAGGGCTTTAAAATCTTTGACCTTTTCCCCTCCATGTGTCCAAGCGCTATAACCAAGCGTGTCGTCGATAACCCCTTCTTCCCTTGACCTAGGTTTCGTGTTCTCCCATGGAACCTCACCTTTCCCTTCCTCTTTTCCCTTTCTTCTTATCCAGGCCTTGTCACTTTGCGAAATAATCCCAATCGTTGATCTTTAAAAAGATCAACGGCCATCGCGCCCTTTCCCCTATCTTCCTTTAGCCCAAATCGTGCTATTTTATTCACCCTTGCGAATAAATCCGATCCGTCGATCCATTTGATCTGACGGTCCTCAGTAATCCCGATGACCCCAACTCCACCAGGGCCTACCATCCATCACACACAAATGTCCGCCCAATCTTACTGTGACACCTGGCCTCCACTCAAACGACTTATCATGCAACTTTTTCATCACTCTCATTCCGCATTGTTGTATCTGGAGCCTCCGATCCAACAGTTGACGACGCATATTGCAAAATTCTTGTGCCTGAGGTTTAACGCTTCAAAATTTTGTGATACCGGTGGTTTTACAAAAGACAGGTGTCGCGTAGTGAATGGAATCGCACTCCCTCCGGGCAAAACCACTTACTGCTCGAGGGTCGTGCGATAATCACTCGTGGTATTGCGAAAGCCACTTTTTGCCCAGATCACGCCAAATACAGTTTAAACTGCATTTTTTCTCATTTTTCTCCATAGGACTCCTCCGCCTGCATAATCACCCCTCCTCTACATCACTCCTCCGCTCCGCCCAGCTTCTGAAAGCAGTTTAACCTCTAAATGTAGGATTTATCTAAATGTTTGTTTTATGTTGCAAGTTTCATGGAAAATGAGCTATAAAGCCATCCCACAGTCATGATAAGGTGACCAAGGGCCAAGGATGACGATCCTCAGGCCAGTATTCACATAGAAAAGGGAATCCACAGGGTTCAAAATCATGGTTTGACCCGTGCCTCATGAGCATTGGTTATATCATGAAACCCTCGACGCGCCCATACACCTGTACATCAGCTAAAGCAGTGATGAAGGATTAAAGAGTATCAATAAACCAATAAAGTTAAAGGGTTAGTGCATGAAGACTGAAGATCAAAAGAGCTTAACCCGATAGATAAAGATAAAGCACAGATTAAAAATAGATCAATGCTCAAAGCCACAGAAGAAGACAGATCAACAAAAGAGCCTCCGGATGCCACCTCATCAAGGCTATTACTCCTCAAATGACACTTTCAAATGTATCTCTGTAAACGAATACATAATGAATGACCAGTCAAAGATCTTTTGCCAAAGACAACTCAGACTTTATGATCAGCCTACCAAAACCCCCAAAGTCAACAATAGTAACTAAGGTTGATGAAATTTAATGTAAAATCATTTAAACAGAGATGAGCACTCGAAATCTTCTCCCTTTGGCCTCCCAAAGGTCAATACACCATTACTCTGTATTAATTGAACAAATGAACCCCTCTTACACTCCACCTCCTCTTTCTTCTATACATACTTATGTAGAAGACATTATAGAGGTCGGTCTTTGGATATTTTGTTGCATGTAAATAGCTTTTGAAGCTGTTGTAACCCTGTTTGTAATTGAAGACACATAAGCTGAGATGAGAAGTTTGAAGTTGTAGAGGCCCATTGGACTTGAAGATTGTAACTGGTTTGAACATCAAATACAAATAGCTGATTTATGGGATCCTTTTCTATGTCAATGATGATGTGTTTCTCACTATAATTGTCATTTTTCTTTATGTTTTCATTCTGTCCACTTTTCTTTGATAAAGAACAACAAATATAGATTAGGATTTACTTCTGAAGTACCCTAAATCTCACTGAAAATCTTTATCCTTTATGTTTTCTGCTGATTGTTTATTTAAAGATAATTCAATAGAGTATAACCAGTGAAGTTTTGGTAAGCCCATATTTCCTGAGTACAACTTGAGATTTTATCTTTGAATGTTCTTAAGAAGTTTGCTAATTAAAGTTGAGCTGGAGAAGTTTATGGCTAGCCTTGTCCTCTGGTTTATCTCCAACAGTTGCTTTGAAAAGTTACCTTAAGAGTATGTTGAAAGCCGGCTAGTTTCAAAGTACTTACCTGATCTTAGACTACCTTTTGTGTTTATCATGAATGTCTTTCCTTTGAATATGCTGAAATCAAGCTAAGTTAAAAGTCTTTACTTGATCTTAAGCTATTCTACGTTTTTAAATGTTTTCTCTTGAAAGTACATCAAACACAGGCTAGTTTAAAAGTACTTACTTGATCTTAGATTACTTTGTGTTTTTCCTTAAGTGCATGCCAAAAGCAGGATAGTTTCAAAGTACTTACCCGATCTTAGGCTGTTCTTTGTTTCTTCATCTGTTTGATTTCCCTCACTCCACTTTTTAATGTCTCATTCCATAAAATCAACTTAAAGAGATCCTTTGACATAGATGACTTGCCCCATGGACCACTCTTGAACCTTGTTGTTTCAATTAAATCCTCTTATGACTCCATAGCCCAATGGATTGATACTGCTCCTTGCTTATCTTATCAGTTGAACCATTCCTTCACCTACTCACACCTTTACCCTTCATATAGGCTTCCTTCACCTTCATTATATCCTTGCCCAACCAAACAAAACAAAAACTATGTTCTTCATAACTAGCCTAATATCATAACATAAAACTTAAAGATCATACCTTTGAAATCATGTATAGAGAGATCCCTCTCTGAATCTAGGATGGCTAGGTCCTTAGATTCCAAAGCGGTTTTGATGTAGGCTCTGCAGCGTTTGTACTTGTCAATCTTGCAAACTACGGAGACCTAACACTAATGATTATGTGATGGATCTAGAAATATTGTTGTTGTTTGGCTCATGCCAAGGTTCCAATTTTATCTATTTATTGAAACATTTAACCTCTAAGGCTAATTAAGTTCCATTATCCCATGCTAACATAGGAGTGTGGAGAATTCTTATTAGATGGATAGTTTGTTGGGCACTGGATCTATGTTTAAAGATGGCAGACTCTTTGGCTTCTTGGGAGAATGTTGATGCCAACACTATTTTAGACAGATTATTGGTAGCAGCTCAAGCAATCTTGGTCTTTATTCATAAGTTGTAGGATATGGTGGAAAGGAAATGGTGTTCCTTCCAGCTCTTTCTGGAGGCTAAGTTACCCAAGAACCACTCTTATATGGAGGAATTGTTGGAAGGTCTACATAAGGAGGTCCATTCACTAAGTAATTGGATAACAATGTTAGAGATCACCAAGGTTGGCGATGTGCAACAAGACTTGGGTGGAGTTAGCTCTAGCGTTGCCATGGAAAGGAAGAGAGTTTGTTACTCGAGGAGGTCTGATGTTGTTGGTCATGATCATTATTGAAGAACGAGACTTTGGCTTGTGTCTGATGTAGTTTCATAACTTTGTTTCTTTATGCTATTATGTAAATGTTACTTTATACTTGGGTCTTTTTGTCAAATTTATAGTTTTTATGCTTTTAGTATAAGAAGGATTTGTAGCCTTAAAGTTGGCAACCATTTTGAATGGACTAATAATATTAGTAATTTTGTATCAGGAATTTTGTGTAAGGGTTCTGGCCTATAACCCAACTTTTATTAAGATAAAAACTCTTACATGTTCCTATATGTTATCTTCCCCACCTAAATTGAGTGACATAATAAGTTATAATGCCTTGATGAATATTATTGTATTGGTTTTAAACCTCGTAAACTCTTAAATAAGTATAACTGCGAATTGACACTAACAATCTCACTCTAACCGTCGAGTATAGATAAAGATAAATTTCTTAAAATTAATAGTTTTTTCCATTTCTTTATTTTATTATTTATTTTATTCTTTTAATTAAATATAATTTTTATTTTTATTATTCACAATATTTTACATAATAAATTATATTTTAAAATTATCAACTACGGTATTAAAAAACCGTTTTTTAAATAGTGTCTCTTTTCATTATCTTATTATTCCTTTTATTCCCCTTAACCAAAATCCTTATTATAGTGATATAATCATTATTAAAGGTGTTAAACTACTTTATCCTTTGCATGTTTAGAGTTTTATCGTTCCCTTTTCCCTTTTTGGTTCATTAAGATTCATGTCAAAGGTTTTATATTTTTTAATTGTTTTCAGGCTTGGTTAATTAATATCAATGTTTTTTATATTTTTAATTGTTTTACATGTTTGGTTATTTAAGATTTTTGTGAAAAAGTTTTATATTTTTATTTAAAAGTTTATATGGATGATTAGGCGTTTTGTTAAGACACTCTTTGATGTGAAGTTATTGGTTGAATTCCTCATCTTGATCGAGATGATATATTGGACATGATGAAGATGTACTCATGCCAAACTTACAAAAAAATAAGATTTATATTTCTAACTTCACTTAATGTTAGATTGTATAATTTCCTTATAATGTTGAAGTAAATAAAACAATAATGGTAAAATTGATTACAATAAGAGACTTCTAATTTAATTTCCCCTTAATTAAGTTAGAAGGAAATTGTAATTCCACGTCACATGACAACTTGTATGAGTTAACTGAGTTGGGAAGACTTAGTTAGCTCATTCAATTTGAGTTGGGGGTCAAACTAGAGGCATGTAGAGTTCACTCTAAATTTTAGGGGGTCCAAATGCAGTTTATTTTGAGTTCTAATTATTTAACTTAATTATTTGAGTTAAAATCAGTTTAACTAGTTCTAACTGATGGATGAGCCAGTGAGATGTCCAGTGAATTAAATCTGATTAAATTCACATGTAGTGATAATTTTGATAATTGATAATTCACTCTAAATAGTTCTTGCATGTAAGTTCTAAGGAAGACCCACTTGAGATTGGAGTTAAAGGGGGGTATACCATCAGTTGTATAATTAGAAAATTGTACAGGTCATGCATGAGGTCATCAATATGCCTTAGATGTATTGTACAATCAATTAGTTGGAATTTCCTAATTGATATGGGCTCAATTCCTTCAAGAATACGTGAGAAAGGTTGGTCATACAGGGGCAAGGAATTGGTTAAGTATTGGACCAAACCTGCTAAGATCAGTGTGAGACAGTCAAACATAGTGCAGAGAGCTCTCAAGCTTGAGAGAAGCATTGTATTGTTTCATATTCTTGACTTAATGCAATATACATATAACGGGGTTTTTAGCTGAGGCTTTCTCCAGACACATCTTTGTGTTGTGTGATTGAATTTATTTCTCTTTCTTGTTCATGTGATTATGCGATCGTAATTGGTTTCCGCAATTTGTAGAATAGATTCAAGTATTTTGTTTTAGCATATTACAATATCAGTTGAATCTATGTGGATTTTCTACAAATAACTTATAAATGATATAATTTTTACATGTAATTTTTATTTTTTATTTTTTAGTAACTTTTTATTGGATGGAAGAAAAAATTACTTATTAGTGGCATGCTATCAGTCATATTATGCCAAGCTTTTTTATTGGATTATATAGAAGAACTAACTACTCACTAGTGGCATGTTGTCTCTAGGATTGTGCTTGGACACCCATTGGGATAGTTTAATTTCCCCATAAGTGGCTTATATCCTTAACCCCTCCCCGTGAAATTTGAACTTGAAACCTATGAAACCTAGTAGGAACTAAACCCCACTCAAAACAACTGGTCTACACCTCATGAATCTTTTACATATAAACACTAATTACATGTTTTATTTATTTATTTTGTTAGAAAGTTATTGATGAAGCCTTACAATTTGGGCTTAATTAATGTTTTTTTATCCCTAAAAAACATCAAGAAAGCCTTAAAAGAAAGCTTGGAACTTGGGACACAATTTTGTTAGATAATATATATTTTGAGATGGCTCCAACAAATTTCTAATAATAATTTTTTTATTAAAACATAATAATAATAAAAAATAGCATATATATATTAGTCCATTTCAAATCATTTTTTTAGGAATGTTTTTGTTCTCTAAAAGTTTTAAATATGGATATAAGAAAAAATTCTTGACCATTCTCCCTCCATAGTATTATTTTGATTCTTTTTGGCAGTTCTCCCTTTGCCTCGATACCCTTTGCTTTTTCCAAAGTTCTTTATCATCTTTTCTAGTTGTTCTAGAATTATTTTCTCCAAAAGCATCAACTTCCTTTACACATCTAATGTTGTTGGGTGTGTGTTATATTCTTTGCATCCATTTTTAAAGATTTTTGGCATACAATTTTTCTTTTAATTGTTTTGGGACACATGGTGGTTCAACCAATGGTTTTGTAATTCCAATTATGAAATTGGGATTGTATTCTATTTCAAGATGAATAGATTGTGAGTTTATAGATGCTACAACATATGCATATTGTATTATAACATTATGAAGACATAATATACTAAAAAAATTTCCCTTTTAAAATTTCAATTAATAGAAAATATATGTGTTAATGTGTATGTGCAATTGCATCTTTTTTGTTTTTTGTTTATTAAGAATATGTTTGCAAAAATTAATTGTACATGATTAAAAATTACAAATGTTAAATCTTCCATGCAAAGTAAAATATGTCCTCATTTTCAAATGATTAATAAAATTTCAAATCCTCTACATTCATTGTTGAATTAATATGCATATATAAATATAAACTTTCTTTATAAACAATGTTTCCTATTTGAATTAATATGCACACATAAATATAAACTTTTTTTATAAACAATGTTTCCTATTTGTATTAATACTTCAAATTTTGCATCTCTCATCAGTGTTATTTTATTTACACTTTTTTAGAATGTTTCTTTGTTCAAAGTGTACATAGACTTATTTTCCTACCTCAAATGCCTTCTCTATTTATCTATAGTTCTCTACCTTTGTACTTTTCTTTTATTTACTTTAATCTCTTTTGAATTTATAAATAGATTTTATTTTATTTATCAATAAAATTTTAATGCATTTAATGAAATATTTGAATACTATGCTTTTTATTCTCATAATGTTTCATAGGTATATATATATATATATATATATATATATATATATATATACAGTGTTAAATGATAAAAATGGCAAAGATGTGAAATAATTTCCAATAATAAACTTATAAGTAGAAGGGTAGACTACCATATTATAGGAATTGGTAAAGATGTGAAACAAATTTCAAAATAAACTAGAATTAGCAAAGATATGAAATATTTTTCAATAAAAAACTTACAAGTGGAAGTGTAGATTACCATATTATAGAAATTGGCAAAGATGTGAAACAAATTTCAACAAGACAAGCTGCAAAGCAGTAAATCCCTGCCATATAGTTTTTTTGTTGACTTGTAGTGATGGAAGAGTAGGAATAATAGGCATTTTTTTGATGGAGAGGACTTTAGCTTTTTCTGAGGCATTCATTTTTCTATTAATATGTTTGGTATAAGTGATTTATAGTATTATTAGAGCAATGTTCAAAAGCTACATGTCACAAATTTGAGACTTAATAGAAGTCTTCTTTTTCATTGGACAACAAAGCTTTAAGGACATGTACAAAAGTGAGATTTAAGATATCAAAATATTACAAACTTTGTTTTTCATAAAAGTCTTATTTTTCATTGGACAACAAAACTTTAAGGACATGTACAAAAGTGAGATTTAAGATATCAAAATATTATAAAATTTCTTTTTCATTGGACAACAAAATTTCGAGGACATATACAAAAGTGAGATTTAAGATATCAAAATATTACAAAACTTTCTTTTTCATTGGACAACAAAACTTCGAGGACATGTACAAAAGTGAGATTTAAGATATCAAAATATTACATACTTAGAACTAGCAAAATGGACTAGAAAAATGATTGAAGATATCAACTTTGCTTGAAATCGACAATGATATTGTCCATCGAAACTGTAAAGGTTCCCTTTAGTGAAAATGCACGTAGCATAAAAATAGTTGTAGAAATGTTTTTTTCTTTTATATTCTACAAACGATATTTGCAGAAGACTTGGAAATAAGTTTTGAAGGAGGTCTTTTGAGAGGATGGAGTCCAACTTTCCATTTGCATCTTTTATTGTACATTATAAACTGTGCTCATAAGAGAATAGCTTTTTGTGAGTACAATTTGTGCAATATAGCATGCTATCAATCAGGCAGTCTGTTGTTCTAATCAATTCTTTGCAGTTGTTGCAAAATGGCTTGTATGGTGGACATAATAGATCAACTGGTTTGAGAATGCCAATAATCTGCAGCAGCTCTATTAAGAATACAAAAGAATACAGAAGAAAAAGTTGAAATGCAATTGAAAACTTGCCTGTAGCTTTGTTTTGGCAAGAGTTTGTAGATAAGATTTTGTGAGTTCATCGTTAAGTGGCTCAAAGAAGCTTGATAAGCACATTCATATGCTATGGGATTCTCTTGGTCCATTTCGAACCATGTTTTTTAAAAGTAGTAAGATTGTTTTCCCCTTTGCTATATCTTGTTGCAACTCGACAAATTTTTGCCTGTGTTGTTCGGAAAAAAACACCTGAAAAAAATGGTTAAAATTTTGATTAGTTGTAACAAAGAAAGCATCAAAACATAGATTCGTTTACGAACAAAAAGGAAATATTGAGACTTAAGATGGAAAGCATAATATAATACAAAATTTGACAAAATATTGTGGCACAGTTGTTGTTTGTTTCACCATCTTTGACATATATTTCCAATTGGTGATTGTTTTGTTGGCATCCTGTGACAAGTGTTGCAAAGCTTCCAACTGAATAATCTGTATTTGCTTCTAAAAACATTGCAATTGTGGTGTCTAGAGTAAGTCGACGTCCATAACAAAGTATTGGTATTTCCTCAACGACACTTGTTGAAGTCAGTGAGATGCAATGGCTAGGATCATGTCTTTCATATTTGATTTTTTTGGTCACGTTGAATCCTATGTTGCAAACACTTTTTCCAATAGAGAAAAATGAGACAAAGTGAGATATTAGTTTATCACTTATGTTGAGGGTTATTATAGGTTGGCCATGGACATCAACAAGGTCGGCGCATACAACTTGCATCTTCAGTGGTGAGGTGGCTGCTCGATTAGAAGCAGGGCCATATAACACTAACACATCACCTTCAAAAATATTTGTTATACTTCCCATGAAAATGTTCATTATGGATGATGGCATTATTTCTTGTTTTTCTATTTTTTCTTTGCTGTTTCAGAAAAAGTAAAATGGAAAAAGGAAAAAGAAAAACTAATTAGTGTATAAATATGAATACTAAAGAGACTAAGATGGCAAAAGTAAAAGAAAAAATTAAATAATGTACAAGTACAAAGAATGGTTGACTTGTTGTTGATTGTGAAAGCAAAAAGACGAAACCTTTTTTCGTAATGGCTAGATTCATTCTGCTTGTTGCACTGTCTGCTTTATCATTGGATTCATTTATGCTTATTGCACTATTTTCTTTAGATGTTGACATTTTTTTATTGGTAGACCCATGAAAATGCAAAGAGGAAACAAAAGAGTTAGATGTTTCAAACACTAGCTATGTAGTTTAAACATATTTCAGTTCTGGCACAACAAATTTTCCAATGTAAGTATGAAGCTATAGAATCAGAAAACAAAGAACAAATTATTATACCTGAATTGTTGCAAATGAGGGATGTGGACGTGTTTGGCGATGATCTAACGAATATGAATTTGCAAGATTGATTTCACATTGCTCAATAGGAAAATATGTTCTGGTTAGGATCGCAATAAGGCGTATACCATGTTTTGATTAGAGTTGTAGCAAAGCACAAATGATGCTATGATCTGACCAGTATGCATTTGCAAGATTCATTTCACATTGGTTAATAGGAATATTTGTCCATGTGTGATCTATTGTTGTTTTTTATTGTGGACATAACTTGCTTGTTATTTCTTGGAAGTTTTCAGTTTTCATATATTCTGTGAGAGCTCAACTGTGAGTTGTTTCTAATTGAATATCAATATTAAAATCACCGATGATTAAAAAGACACAATTAACATGTGTAGTTTGGGATTTTTCTTTTCTAATCATTGCTATTATTGTAGAAACATGTTCAAATGGTGCTGCATAAATGTTGATTAAGAAAATTGGTTGTTGGAAGTAAATGTCAATTAGCGTTAGTTCAATCTTGTTGTTACAAAAAGATTTTGTTACTTTGATCAATATCTTCTTGTTTACACAAGTAAGTATGCCATGAATGTAATTTTCTATGGAAAAGTTGAATGATAGTAATTCTTTGTTTTTGGGTAGAATGTACAAGTGTGTTTCTTGAAAACATAGAATCATATTGTCTAATAAATTTGTGTCATGGACAATGTCGACAAGATGTGCATGTATACTGCATATATTTAAAGTTGAAACTGATAAAAAATTTGGGTTGCTAGGATTTTTTTTGGTAAATTCCATTTTCCATGAAGCAATTGTTTCTAGTTGATTCATTTCATCCAATATCTTTTTTTGTACATGAAATTTTTGATGTTTTAATTTGTTAATCAAGTATAACGAATCAATGGTTTTAACACGTGATAGTGCAGTGTACACTAGCCCATGTTTGGTGACATCGGTTGGGTCAAATGCAAGTTGATCCAATGTTAGTCCCTGTGTGCAGTGTATTGTGTGTGCACAAGATAATTGTATTGGGAATTGTTTTCACATTGTGATTTGTGATTTGTTGTGAGACATTGTTAATGCTTTTGCAATTCGAAAAATTGGTGTCCAAGTTGGCAAGATGTTTATGCCATATAGTTCTCTGAATTTGTTTCTTTGATGCTTTCCAATGTTAACATCTGGAAATTCTATCCAAATAATGTTAGTTCCATTGTTATTGGATGAGTAGGATCTTAGAATGCCTTCGGCACTGTTGACTAATCCATCATTGGTATTGTAGTTTCCTGCATATAATTCAACTAACATGTTTTGTTTGACTATTATTTTTGATGGCAATGATATTGTCTTCTCAAAAGAAAAATAGTTTGATCTAGTGATTTCATACACATCAATAGCATTTAGTGTTATTTGTTGATCATGTGCTAGTGAAATCATTTTTGTGTTGTGATTATGAACATCCTTGTTTCGGTATAAAATGTATGGGAAAAGAGGATTTAAAGGTGTTGGCTTATGGAAATTGTCATTAATGTATGCAATATCTTTATCAGTTTGCATGTTTAATCTCATCCTATTTAGGACATTGATGAAGATCGAGTCTTTTTGATGCATCGATGTATATAATTGATAACATTTTATCTTGTTTGTCCAAAAGTCATATGAAATGTTGTTTTTGTTGATTCTTGGGTTTTCAAATATAAGAGAGTCTCTTACAGGGCTTACTTAGTACAAATCACTAGAAAATATCATGTCGATGTTAGCAAAGTATGAAGTTGGTGTATGCAGGGTTTGAGGAAGTCGCTTATCAATTTGATAAAGAGTTGTTGCACCAACAAGCTATGCCTCGTCTATAAGAACTACAGGAAGTTGTTCGAAGTGCTTTGATAATGTATCTAACTTTTCATTGTTTAGTGAAGAACAATCATTGTTATTAAAGGGTAAATAGAATGCAGAATGCAATGTGACATCGCCTGCATTGAATGTAGCTTTTCCTGTATGCGCAATGATTATTCCTTTTAGTTATGATGGATTATAAGCCAATTTTCCATTATGTATGCATACTAAGGATTGGAAGATTTCTAATGTTGTAAATGTTTTTCCTGTTCCTGCACCTCCTATAAAAAACAAATGAATTGGTTCATCTGGCCTATAGAGTTTTGTCGCTACCACATCAGCAACTAATTTTGCTTGTTCAGGATTTAATTGTCGCAATAAATTGTAATACTCTATGTCTTGTAGTATATTTGGTTGTTTGAAAATTTCATATGGCCTTGTAGATAGTAGAGTAAGGTTATTTATATGTTGAAAATGTTGCAAATCACTTTGGAAATCATAGGTTTCGTATTTTTCATTGATGCATTCATCAAATCGCGTGTTCTCTGTTTCATTTGATTTTAGACTGTCTATGTCAAACAATTATTCTGTATGTGTTTCTATTGCATCGATTGCATCATCTATGTCGCCCCATGCAGGTTCTGTAAAATATATACATTTTTGTTCATTTCGCCTAATTATTTTTTCCAATGCAACATATGCAGATTGCCAAGTTGGGTGATGTTGTTTGATTGTAGTTTCATTGACTCGATACAGATAGTATAACATTACTTGTTCTCTACAATAATTTTCAATGTCTTTGCGTTTGTTATATCTAATGCGCCTTATGACATATGGCTTACTTGATTATTTGCGTTTTTTCCCTTTGTTTGTGTAACTAGATGCAAAATTTGCTAAACATATAGCAGTAATAGCTATAGGTCGTAGAATATAATAGTCAATAATTGATGGACACATGATGTCATCAAAGTCATCTGGTTCGTTTTGCAAGTCTTTTTTTTATTTTCAAAACAAATGCACGTCCCTTTATAGGAGATGTGTTAATGAAAATACATTTTCATGAACTATTATTTAATGGAAGCGATAACACAATGTGCACTGCTTGTTGTGCAGACATTTGTTGCATGTTTACTAAAGCCTTTCCTAGACAATTGATAATGTTCATGATGTCCAATTGTGTTTTAAGGTGATGATCGCATATGTTCTTGAACATCAATGTAAGTGTTTTATCTTATTTTGTCATATAGGAGTTGCAGTACATTGCAGCAGCATATGAATCGAGAAAAAATCGAGAGTTAGTGTTTGTAATCCATACTGATGGAATATGTCAAGAAAATTTATTTTTCCAAGTGTCAGTTGGCTTACTTTGTAGCAACAAAGTTGTGTGATTTAGTGTACATTGGATAACATGTGTGTATTCATCATTTGTTAATCCAATGCTATTCAAGAAACTAGCAAATGTATCATTTTGATCATAATTTACATTGTTTATTGTGTCAAATATTAGCTTTGCATTTGTTTTCGTTTTAGCGTTATCAAATTCAAGAGGTTCAAGTATTTTTATTGTTTTCATTGGAGGCATTGGGAAATTAAATCTACAATTAGAATTTTTATGCTTCCTATAGGTTCTTGTGTGACAATGATGTTGGACGGTTCTAAGCTCTTTAGTTAGAACCGATGAATCAGTTGACAAGTATTTATCAACAAAATTTTCAACATCAATGTTTCTATCCTTACCATAGATTGGTGCAGATTTTATCCATAATAAGCCATGTTCATGCTCTCTCCCTCTATTTTGGAATTCTGTAATGTAAAAGTAGTCATTGATTTCTCCATAATACTTGTAATCATTAGCTATTAGTTTATGCAAAGCATCCTTCCTAGATCTATACTAAGGTGCACAAGTCACATGATCATTTCTTATTAATGAGTGTGGCTCATTCTGCTCTAAGTCATTTTTGTTTGGTCTTGTTGTGTTTTGTCGTATGTGTTTTAATGCATTCATGAAAGGCTCCCAAAGATGCTCTGCACTACTAAGGGAGACAAAGAAAGTAGGCAGACCTAGTTGTCGAATCATTGCATATAGTTTTTTACGTATTTGTTGATGGTGGTGTGGTGAAGTGCGGATTGTTTTTAAGTCCATGTAGCCAATGTCATATTTCAAAATGAAATCTAAATTTGGATTGGATTTGACATCTTTTGCATGGAGTTTTCTTCCTTTAAACTGAACTTTTCTAATTCTAATCCAGATAACGTTTAACACCTTGTTTATGATGATGCGAATTGATTTATAAAATAGATTTGTTATATGGTAAGAAAAGTCATGATTTTTATGTAGCACTTCCCATTGACATATTTTTTGATATGTAAAGTTTTTCAATAGATCAGCTGGTCGTTTGTTTCCATAGAATAATGTTGGAAAACTCGTTTCTTTTGAGTTTTTGTCTTGGAAAATTCCTAGCAGTACATAGCCTGCAACAGGTGCAATATTAATTTTCTTATTTACAAGGTCGTAGATAGTATGTGGATCAGTGAAACCATGAACCAATTTTTTTGTGATCGGTTCATCAATATCTTGATTATCATTTTCACTATCTTCAATGTCAGATGTACTGTCGTATTCTTCTTTGTTTTCTATGAACACTTGTTTCCAATTGTTATCTGTGTTTGAATTTTCTAATATGTAAAGAGTTGTTTTGCATAACCGTTTTAATGCTTTCATGAATATGTGGACTCGAAGTCGACCAAATGCATAAGCAATTTTGAATTTTAAATGTTTTTTTAGTGCAACTGCCACTGTGTCAGTGTCTTTTATGTTTCGAGGCAATGCAGATTGAATTCTACATATGATGGTTGGCACCTTGATGACTCCTCCAGTTAAACCTAGTTGTGGTTTTCTATGTCGATGTGCTATTTCCTTTATTTGAAAAAAAGGCAGTCACAATGCCACTAGCCTTTCTTCTAGTTCAGTAAGTTGACTAAGTATTTGAGTGCCTTTATTTCTTCTTATTTTTGTAGGAACTGCATAATTAGGAACTGTGTTATCGGAAAATGATTTTTTTCAAAGCCTACAAATGAAGCAATTGTTATTTTCGACACTTTGAAAGCTAGTTTTCTCAATTCCATGGGAACAATTTAGTGGTTTTCGAATGTTTTTTTTTTCTTCAGTTATTTCAATGGTAAAAGATCTTTTCTAAAGAAAGATTTTTCACATATTGAATAATGAAAAATAGGGGTATCATTTGTTTATGCTCAATATTTCTTTTTAGACATTGATGATTCCGTTGACTTGTTTCGGGGTCTTTTTCTTGACCTTGAATGGGACAAATCTTCTAATACAGTTTGTTGTTTCACCTTTGTTCTGTCATATGCAACCTTTTTTGTATGTGTTTTTGAATTTCTTTGAATAACATCTTTAAGCAAATGCAAAGAACAAATTTTCTTCTGCTTGTCTAAGGGAAAAGACGATTTGAATTTGCATTCATCTTGTTGATATGTTTCTTTAGACTTTTTTGTAGCATTATTTTTCAAACACTGCATTGGTTTAGAGATGACATTATTATCAATGTTTCTAAACTGATGATCTAAATCTTCTAGCGCTACTTGTTGTTTCATTGTCGTTCTGTTGTAGACAAGTTTGAATTTTTGTGTTTTCAACTTCATTCGAATAATGTATTTAACAACACACAAAGATAAACTTTTGTTGTCCTTGGTTAAGATACAAGATGCTTTGATTGGGGTTGCAACAATATTAGCTATTGCCTCACATGCGTTGTTTTTATATTCGATTGCACCAAGTTCACCCGTTGTTTGACTTTTAATTTTGCCTATTTGTTGTAAGGGTTCATAGTGGACATGGCCTATACTTGTTTCAAATTTCAATATGTTCAAAGTTCTAAGAATTGTTTCTGAATTACATATTTTCTTCGATATGGACATTGTAATTGAAAACCAAATGACGAGATGTATGTTTAGCATTTTTCTTAACCAAGCAAAGACAAATACAACACCTTCAATATTTCCTTTGTTATAGGGCAATGCTAATTGTTTTATGTATTATTTCCAAGTAGTTATTGTTTTGTACTTTTCTATACGACTAAAGTATATATATTCTGTTATACAACTAATTGCAAATGGGTCATTTTGAACAACTGCATTGCAAAATTTTTGTACAATGATAAGTCGAAGGCATGGCACAATATATTCATTATCTAGAAGATAAAAAATTGTTTCAAATGCACTTTCACCATATATGCTATTGAACATGGGCACCCTAATGAGGTTGGGCATGGCTCTAAATTTTTGATGTTCAAATATGGGTAAGTCAAGTTGTTCATATGCAATTTTGGTTTGTTGGTAGAAGGAAGAATCCATGATTGCGTTTTTTTTTAAAAGCAATGGTTCAAAGTAGCCATTTATAAGATCTTCATGATGAAATAGTGTATCATAAGTGTTTGTTGAAATTGTTGAATTAAAGTGCAAATACATTTTCATTTTTGTTTTGGACCAAATTAAGATTGGAAGTTTCAACCAATTTGACAACCAATGCATATAAAAAATGTCTCCCCATAGTCCTCGAGATTCTAGAGTTATATCAATTGAAGTGGATTTAGACATTTTTACTAAATACAAGTCGTGATTATTGATATTATGCATTTCTATTAATGACTCTTCATGGAGCTCATGTTGATAAGATATAATTGCTTCTTCATCCTTTTCTGCTAGACATTTTCTAAATTAATTCGCCGTTCCTATTCTTAATTCTAACGATGTATATGTACAATGAAATAAAAGTTGTAAACTATCAAACAAACAGTCTCCAATCACATATGAAAAATTGTTTAACTGAAACAAGTTATTATTTTCTAAGAAAAATGTCAATTTATGTTTTTGAGATGATTTACACATGCTGATGTTTATTATGTCAATGCAATTGTAAACATTAGCAAGTATATTGTGTACCTGTCAAATTGCAAGCGTCAATGTCTAGTCACATGTGCCATCGGATCTTCAGTAAGTGTCTAGAGAGTTGTTTTAGTAAAAAGACATGCAAAACCATAAAATATGATTTATTAGTATTTAAATCTAAGATTTCCATTTTTTGCATATAAATCTATTAGAGTGGAAAACTATGCTAACACACATGTATATAAATACAGTTATAAGGGATTGCAAAGTTTCTTGCTTCAAAGAGTGTGCAAAGACTACAGATGCTAAAAATTGAAGACAAGCCATGTTCTAGAGAAAAAATACAATTTATTGAATACAAGATAACATATGACCATCTTTCAGTCCAATATGATAGAAGTTATCATTTGCTTAAAAACCAAATAAATATACTTATAGCTTCTATATGAAATTTTATATATACAAGAACTGCTACATAGAAGTTGGCTCAAGGAAAATTTGACTATTAAAATGTTGTGTTCAAAATGTATATCATAGAATTATACATATACAAGAACTTATACAAGAACAAAGTCTGAAAATGACACGTTCCAAAATATGGAATTGTAATCTTTTCAATATAATTAAAAAATTATATAAAAATCTAGTATAAGTATGGAAATCATGAGCGGAACAAGGTGTGCGATCGAGTGAAAAGCAAATAATTATTGTATTGAAGAAGAAAAAAAAACTATGAAAATCTTTGAAGGTAAAACTAGAGAAATCTTTTTTAGTGTACATAATAGATAGTTGTAGGAAATGAAATAGAACATAATAAGTAAATAGTATACACATTATTATAAGATTAAAGAAATATTCATAATAGATAGCTGTAAGAAATGAAATAGAACAAAATAAGTAAATATTATAAACGGTATTATAAGATTAAAGGAAAAAAAATGTCTTCTTCAATGCGTAGGATTCAAAAATATCATTAAAAAATCAAATTTGATTAAAGTTAACAAAAATAAATAGAGATTATGTATATATGAACATATATAGTTGCTCACAAAGTTATTGTATACAAATACTTTCAATACTTAATGTAAATAAACAAAGAAAATATATGTAAAAAGGAATGGAGAGAGTAAAATTTCCCTTAGTTGTTGTAAATACCTAATGAAGAAGTTAAAAAGCAAGTTAAAAGAACAAAATGACATTCCTCTGTTAAAAAAAATTAGGCTGGTAAGAAAATGAATCATATAAATTTCAATGCATTAAAGAGAGACTACAAATATGGTGGAGATAATTACAAATATGGTTGATAGAATCAAAGCTAAGTGAACAATACGCAAGATATATGTTATGCATGGGACCCAATAAATTCACACGTGTAAAATGAGTAGGGGCGGGGCATATATATGCTTATGCTAAGCCATAACTAAAGGGAAAACTAAAACCCAATTGGAAAATAATGCAATAACTGAATGGGTGAAAACCTACAAAATACTATCTGAAACCAAATAAAGAAATCTAACCCAACAGTAAATTAATTTCAAATTGAAAAGCGTCAAACCTTGAGAGAAAAATACTAAGAAAATGCCCTATTTAATAGGAAATATGCAAAATAAAAATGTAATAATTATATATATGAATGAATGAATCCAATAAACATAAAAATTGCCAATAAAACCAACTCCTAATGTTCTATGTTTTGTTTTGGTTATTGCACTGTGACAGGTTCTAAGAAAAATCTATTCCTAAAGATGTTGCTTATAGATTATCATGCACACAAGCAAATGAATTTCAAAAAACAAAGGAGCAATCAGGTCGTTGGCCTACATTCAATCTCGTCAATGGCTCGGGTAATAGTTTCAAGCTCACATCAAATCACATCACATGGGCCTCACTCTTTCCTCGTCTTGCCTGAGGCTCTGCAATAATCACACAATCTGTGAATCTTATTGTTCTAGAAGAAAGAGCCTCTTGACAAATGAAAAACATAAATTGGGCACAATTCTCCTTGCATCAGAAGGACTTAAAATATTGAAAAAACAAGTGTGCCATGACCTTGGATAAAGAATTGCAGTACCAACCATTGCTACAAATATATTGTGGCTCCATCGAATATTTTTATAATGATCGCTTTAAACTATTAATAACGAGATTTGATCAAACACGATTTTAATATATGAACAGAATTTGTATTTCACATATTTGTAGTTCAGTCATGGGATCAAAAACGCATCTTGAGGGAATAAATGAATATATGAATGGCCACTGACTCGTACTCCAGTCTCTGCCCATAATGCCTAACTTATGGCCACAAACAATTAAGAGCAGGTTAAGGGTGGAAGAGGGAATTCATAAAATATACATCATGAATATATGGTCAAATGACCACTAATCGCTATTCAGTCTCTGTGCACAACACATAACTTGCTGCTAATATAATTGCTGAGTTGGGTTTTGAACAACTCAGACGATTTTCAAAATCCAATCTTCCATATGGGTTTCTCTTTCTCTCCCACCCACCACTTTCACTTTTTCAATAACCATATATCACCTTTTATGCTACTTTTGTCACTACCTCGATGAAACCTAATGTGATAAGATAATGATGTCTGCCATCAATAAAAATGATTATGTGGACATGGATGAATATCCAATCACTACAGAATTGATTATTAGATTAATGTAACTTTACCAGTAAGATGTTATCTCCCCCTAAGATGTATTAGGGATTGAATTGGTACAATAGACTAGACGTATGAATATGATAGCTCGATTATTCCATGCTGAAGTGGAGGATGGAGAACAAGAAATTGGTGCTGCAACAGTTATTTTAATATTTATTATAAACTAAATTAATTAAAATAATTTTCAGTGAATCTATATTACGAATTCTTTCTTTAGTTCTTAAGTGATTTTTAATATATTTATTTATTAAACTTATTGGATTTTTTACATTGGATTGTACTATTAACCAGGTGTAAATAGTTGGAAAGTTAGTTATAAGTATGATTGCATGTAATAGTTGGAGAATCGACCCTTTATGCACTGTATATGAAACTATTTATTTGAATTCAAATGGTGAAACTATGGCTCGGTGAAAAAATATTTCCTGTTACATAAATTTATAATCTGGTTAATGCATATGGCACCGATTTAATGGACATAGTTTTAAAAGTAATAAAACATTACCTTGAAAGTAATTTAAGTCAATTTTCATAAAAATAGTTTAAAAAGCACTACGCATTATGGAAATTTCTCATAGTAATAAATGTATTTTCTTACATTTTATTGAAGCCAAATCTTCTATTATGTAAACAGTTTGATTCATGGAAGGCCTTTCCCAACTAGCAGCCACTTTTTGTATCTCCATTATAGAGATGTAAAGATTCATATAATGTGATTTAAACTCGAATCTATCATAGAAGGTTATGTCCATATTCTAATACCAAGGGCTCTCTCATCACACTTATATTTGCATTTGATTCAAGCTGGTTTTACTTACTCCACTGACCTCAAAATGAGTATGGTATGGTAAGTTAACTCGACCAATTTCAAATTTAAATGGCGTAGAAACCTTGTTTAAAAAAGTGGAAGTCATTAGGACCATTCTCGCAAAGCGGAATTCATTGTTTATGACTATTGTTTTATGTGTGAGATAATGGTCAATACCTTTTCTAATGTATTCCTTTTGCTAAAAAATTTAAATGGCGTAGAAACCTTGTTTAAAAAAGTGGAAGTCATTAGGACCATTCTTACAAAGCATAAGTGATTCATGGGTGAAACGAATATAAAACTAAGGGAATCGATAGGGGGGAAAGGGTAGGCACCTATTGTAATTGAACCTGTTGAAGCAGTTGTTGATCCACCAATGACATCGTCTCAGACCCAAATGACATCTCGAGAAGCGCAAGGGACACGGAGCAACGCAGCGACACTCTGCTCGTCAAATGCAGAGGCAATTTCTTTCGACATGACCTGCAATTTCATCTCCATATCGCCCAGGTGTTTCTCTATGGGATATTCTAGATGGCGTTCCTTGAAAGCCCCATTTATCCACTTCTTTGCAAAGAATTTTTCATCGGAGAAGCTTGCCAAATCGAGCATCATCTTCCACAATCGGAATGTAACCCTGCCTCAGCACTCAGGTATCGAACGAAGAGCGTCGACACTTGATATAGAGGGAAAGGAGGGGTTTAAGGGAATGCTTTGAATATTGGATCAATGTAGCCTCCTCTGCGAATTTATATCAAATGCACACTCGTTTTTAGACAAAAACCACATAGAATTTGCCGGAATGCGATCGAAACTCTCGGTATGAGTACTCCATGATAATAAGTTAAGCGCATACTAGAATGCCCAGTATCAAACTAGGCATGGTTTTGATAAACAAATGGTAAATGGCCAAACTACATCATATTTGATGACTTATGAACTCAAAACAAATACAATACTTGTTCAAAATGCTTCTTAGCAAAATTATCCTTGCTTATCTATATAATGTGGCTCATATAAGTGTCGAACTTGAAAATAACGTTACATAGGTGGCATAATGCATGATCACGCTAGCGACAATGAATTGATAGAAATTAAAATTAATAATCTTATATTTGGTTAGATGTCAAATACATTTAATATGAAATGTCTAAATGTCACTATTACATGGCAGATAAATCAATCCATTTATATAATGCAAAGTTGGTTTATATGTTAAAGAGAAAGTTTATCATTTTAAAAATATATAAAAATTTACAATTTAATTTTAAAATATACTAACATTAAATATACTTTAATATATACCCCGCAAACTTTTATTTGATAATACAATTTTTTGTGTTGATGACATCTTGTTATACTTTAATATTATACCTCGTTAACTTTTATTCCATAATACATTTTCTATAACCCATGCCCATGATCTTTCTCAATGATCAAAAGGGATTTTATTCAACCACTCACAGTTGTCACCCATTCTGCCATTCCATTAAACTTACGTCAATGTGTTGACATATGCTCGATATTTGATTTTTAGGGTTTGGATCTAAGCTTGTAACTACCCACCTCACTTCATCATGAAGTCTCATTTTCTTTCAAATAAGCAGCTCTGCAACTTCCGAAGGTAGCCTAACAGCAGCGCCTCTACCCAAAAAGATTTCCGAGTGCCACCATTATTGCAGAGTTAAACCCTTGTTTAGGTGAATGAGTGATATGAATGGAATGTATTAGTTTTGTTGTGCTAAGTATCCAAATAATAATTAAAATGTGTGCATAAGCTTCTTTGAAGTTTGCAGGTTAAACAAATGGTTTTAGCTTAGTTAAACATATTTCTGTGAGGTTAAAGCATGTATTTTGCTTGTATAACATTGTACAACAGTTTATAACAAAGAAATAAACATAACATAGCACAATACTCAACAAATTTGATGAAGTAGTTCACCCTTCCTGGGCTACATCTGCTGGTCCAACTCCCAATGGTATGGCCCTCATATCTTATTGCTCAAAAATGGTAAGTACATGTGAAATAAAGCCACAATAGGCTGTGCTCTCTGTAAAAACAGCTTCAAAATGCTTGAATTAGTCAGAGATGACTATTCATTTGCAGAAAACAGACAAAGGATGCTTAGTACACTACCCACACCCTGGTGGCTCCTTGATTTTTCTCAAAGCTAATCCTACTAAATATGACCTTTGATGGCTCTGAAACCTATGCCAATGTGTTGAAAAATGTTAAGAATACCCAAAATTGACTATTTTTGCACCCAAATTGGTCGAAAATGAAGGAGTTATGGCAAAAATAATTTTTTTTCCTAGCGTCCCTTGAAAACCTCCTCCAAAACAAGAGGAACTCCAGTTAAGAGCGCCAATTTTGGAAAAACCTCGAAAAAGGTAGAACCACGCCTAAATTTGTTGGAACCGTTAAGAGTGGCATTTAATGTTTGAGGGGCGGTGGTCACATGTGAGTTTTCCGCTCTAACCAGCAAAAAAACCACGAGCTCAACTGTAACTAACCTCCGCATTTAATGTCGAATGGTCACATGACCTGAAACCACTGTATAGACCGCCACTGGAACCGTTTCCATTGAATGTCCTAGCCTCTGGTTCTAGCCACGGGGTCATAAGGTTATGGGGCTAGCCCTTTTCGTTTTTCTGCCAGTTCAAATTTTAAAATGTAAATAAGACTTGAACCATAGTATTGTTAAGTAATACCACGGGGCCCGATTGGTCAGGTATCTATGCTGGTAGGTGCTATACCCTGGTTCAAAACCTTCATAACTTCTGCATACAACCTCTATTTTGCGAACTGTTTGCAGTGCCAGAATCGTAGTGACGAGACCTTTCTGGTCACTCAGGTTGCAAACAGTTTTTAGAACTTTCATTTTTGAGAATTTTTGAACTATGGACATGATCTCTTGATCACACCTCCCCACTGGGAAGCTTTTGGACCCCAAAAGCTCTCTAGATTACTGAAAATGAAGATGAGGAGACTGTGTCCTCACCCTTCCAATCTTAATCCACTAAAATTTCCCTGATTTCATTAATTGGAGCTTTTCTTGAAATGATAAATTTTTCCTTGATTCCATTGACCAACTGTTGCTAACTTTGACATTGTCATGCTGCACATTTTCGAAACTTGCAGAATAGCAACTTAAATTTGTAGTAAACATATTGTTTCTACAATGGTCTATAATAAAAGGAAACTGAAAATTACTTTCACCTTGCATCTGGAAATTTTTTGCTGAATTAGCCTTGTACTTGTGTCGATTCCAGACCAAGTTTCCTCGCCATTGTACCATGCCTCTCTGAAACCAACAACGATCATTTCTAAACTTTGTGCCTTCTTTACTATGTTGTTTTTCCCTCTCTTGGACCTTTGCACCATCTTGCACTGACACTTTGTTTTCCACACCGATCGACACCAAAGACGATTGTTGTAACTGCTTGTCATCTTCTTTCAAAGAAACCTGCTTTTAAACTAAAACAACTCATTATTTACATGAAAAGGATTATACACAACTTCCATTTGTTTAATCATCATCAATGTCAAGTTTTGACTTGCATTGACGAGCCTCTTCATCTTCCCTGCATTCACTAAAGAAAGTCTAGTTTTTTGCGATGTGCTCTCACAATAAACTCCTTGCCATCCTTGAATAAATGGTACTTGTTCTCATGAATATGGAAGATAGCTTTCCTGTCGTACAAATAGGGACTTCCCAACACCACACCTGTAATATCAAGCATAACAACATCTAATTCAACCGTGTCAATAAAATGTGTTGTTATTGCAAAGCGCAACATGCACTTCTTTGGAAGCTGTAAATTTGCATCCTTACAAATCCAACCAAGAGGATATGGTTTCGGATGTGGAATGGTCTCAAGATTTAGTTTCTTGAATAAGTCTTCAAAAATAAGGTTCGCTTGTGACCCACTGTCAAATAGTGTGTCAACCTTGGTATGTTTGGAAATGACCCTCACATGAAACAGTTCAATTATCTTCTCTTCACTTGGAGCTTCTATGTGAAAGTTAGAAATACTAGAACTGGGTTTAGTTTCATCCTCTTTCCCCTTCAAGTTCTTTAGTGCCATAGCTATGATTTTTGTTTCATCTCCTGATTCTGACCCTAGGTATTGTTCAACTATTGCAACTGTCTTACCTTTCTCCTTGGCTTTAAAACTTTCTGGTTTCAACTTTGGATGAAGTTTCCAACAATGGTCCTCATCATGGCTTGTTTTAGAACAGTGTTTGTAGAAAAATTTACCCTTCTCTTTTCTAGAATTTTCATTTCTCTTTTTCTTCCATTTTCCTTTAAACTCACTTTCCTCATTCCCATCTAAGTTTTATTTTCCCCTTGCCTCTAAATGTGTGGCTTGAACACAAACCTCATCTAAAGTTGTAGGGTTAAACATGAGAATGGTATGTCTTAGGTAAGTATGCAAACCTCCTATATACTTGAGTAAAGTGTC
This sequence comes from Pinus albicaulis, assembly GCA_034641835.2. NCBI lineage: Eukaryota > Viridiplantae > Streptophyta > Pinopsida > Pinales > Pinaceae > Pinus > Pinus albicaulis. Next base: position 1,111,074,455 of record CM076572.1, on the reverse strand, counting down.
TTGGCTATGCAAATATATTCCTAGTAAAAGAGCTCTTATTCTAAATTCTTGGGTATAAACTTGAACATTTTGTCCTTTCAATTGTTTAAAATTTTGGTAGTCCATTATGGCTTTCTGCATGTGAGCTAATGGATAAAACTTTTATTTTATTGCAGAAATGAATTCAGACCATGATAAGATAATCTTACCATATTTTTTGATCTCCTCCTTTGTCTTGGCTTCCCACAAAACAAGTGTTTCACCTTCCATTCTCAATGAAGCTAATTGGATTTTGGTTTCATCATCATGAAAATTTTGAATTCTCAAATAGACCTCTAATTGCCTAATCCAATTATCTAAATTTTCTACATTAACTTCACCATCAAACATTGGCAATTGAAACTTAACATCAAGTTTAAGAAAAGGAATTTTACCCGTGTTCTTGACTTTGTGAGAATAATGTACTGAAGATGATGTAGAGGATGATGAAGATGAAGATGAGGGTGATGATGGCGACTTTCCACTGTCTCCATTTCCTCCATTACCCTTCTTGTATTTATCCTCATCATTATGGCCTCCTGACGATCCTTCTCCTTCCTTGTGAAGTTTGGATCCTTCTCCTTCCATTCTTTCATTCCTTTCCTGATAAAGGACTCTCACCATTTCTGTCGAATCAAGGAATGCTTTTCTAAACACCCTTTCTTCCTCTTTGGGATAAACTTCTTCATGGATTTTTCCTTCCATTGAAGACATGCTTATGGCTTCTTCTGCTTCTCTTTGAGGTAAAATTGAAGGTGGAGATAATGGCACTCTTGCCCTCCTTGGCTGAGGATTACTTAAAGTCCTTGCCAATTGACCTTCTCCTCTCTTAAGAATTAGCCTAGTAAGCATTAAAAACCTTGCAAACAGTTAAACAAACTTTACACAATAACAATACAGAGAGTAAAACTCTAGCTCAATATAATGCTCAACCTAAGCTCCGATACCAACTTGATCTGAATGGAATGTATTAGTTTTTCTGTGCTAAGTATCCAAACAGTAATTAAAATGTGTGCATAAGGTTCTTTGAAGTTTGCAAGTGAAAAAAATGGATTTAACTTAGTTAAACAGGTTTCTGGGTGAGGTTAAAGCATGTAAATTTCTTGTATAACACTGTACAATAGTAAATAACAGAGAAATAAACATCACATGTGACAATACTCAGCAAATTTGATGAAGCAGTTCACCATTCCTGGGCTGCATTTGTTGGTCCAGCTCCGAATGGCATGTCCCTCATATCTTATTGCTAAAAAATGGCAAGTAAATGTCAATAAAAGCCTCAAATGGCTGTGCTCTTTGTAGAAAAAAGCTTCAGAATGCTTGAATTAGCGAGGAATGACTATTCATTTGTAGAAAATACAGAATGGATGCCCAATACACTGAAAACACCCTAGTGACCTTGATGGCTCGTTGACCTCTAATGAAAATAAACCTGACAAGATGACCTTTGATGGCTTTGAAACCTCTTCCAATGTGTTCAAAATGTCAAGAATACTCAAAATTGACTATTCATGCATCAAAATTGGTCAAAAATCCAAGGAGTTATGGCCAAAACAGTAAACTTCCCAATATCCTTTAAAAAACTCCACTAAATGTGGAGAACTGGAGTTAACTCCAGTTAAGTTGGCCATTCCCACCAAATATGGCGTGCCCAACATAATTTCCGCTAATCTTAAACCCGGATTAGATTAATTTAAATGCGTATTAAACGGGCAGATAAGCTTGGTTTAGTGCTAAGCGCACTTTAAGCGCTAATGACGAAGTTAATGGCTACCACGTATTAGTGGTTAATTAAACTTCATTAACAATATTGCTGCCATTTCTTTTAAGCGCCTGGACACTAGGGTCAGTCGCATGAGGGAGGGGCTGGCCCCTGGGGTTTGACCCTTCCCGATCCTCCATTTGCGCATCCGTAAAGCTTTATATATACGCATGGTTCAATTCCTGTTAACTGGAGGAACTCCAGTTAAGAGCGCTAGTTTTGGCAAAACCCCGAAAAAGGCGGAACCATGCCCAAATTTTTCAGAATCGTTAAGAGTGGCATTTAATGTTTGAGTGGCAGTGGTCACATGTGATTTTTCCTCTCTAACCTGCGAACAAACTACAAGCTCAACTGTAACTAACGTCTGCATTTAATGTCGAGTGGTCACATGACCCGAAACCACCATATAGACCGCCACCAGAATCGTTTTCGTCGGATGTCCTAGCCTCCGATTCTAGCCGCGGGGTCATATGGTTATGGGGCTAGCCCTTTTCATTTTTCTGTTGGGTGAAATTTTAAAACATAAATAAGACTCGAACCATAGTATTGTTAAGTAATACCATGGGACCTGATTGGTCAGGTATCTACGCTGGCAGGGGCTAGACCCCGGTTCAAAACCTTCATAACTTCTGCATACTACCTCTGTTTTACGAACCGTTCACAGCGCCAGAATCGCAACGAAGAGACCTTTCCGGTCGCTCAGGTTACAAACATGGACAATTTTGAGCATTTTTGAACTATGGACATGATCTCCTGATCAATGAGCCTAGTCTTTTGAACAAAGACCGGTGCCTAACAAATAGAAGGAACTTACAGTGCCACCATGGTTGCACAACTTGAGGAGACATGCCCGACAAAAAACTCCAGTGTCCAAAGCCGATACTGCATTCAAAAATATGGATTGAATCCAGTGTCACCTTATCTCCAGAGGAGTCCTTGGTGAGAAAATTGTTTAATATTCGTCTTTATTGCTGGAATTTCATTTTTAGAACGTGTTCTAACTTATATAAGATCTGCATCTTATTCTTTTAAATGTAATATTTAATCCATAAAATTAAATTCCCTGAATTCTACTTATTTATCAGATCTAAGGCTAGATGCAGAAGCTTTAGAGCGAAACCTAGATTATATTGAATGCATGATTTGTTTCGTAATTCTGCATGTTTTCTCTACTATACAATACTTCTATTCAAACGAACTAATACGATACCTAAATATGCACTTTGTTCCAAATTTTAGAAGAATTCGAACCTCAAGTAGGCACCATTAAAAAGAAGAAGAAGAAGAAGAAGAAGAAGTTCATTCCTTGAAATTTTTGGAATGTAGTTTATATTTCTAATTGTTTTTTAGTATTTTGGGATTTTGGCACTGTAATTTTTGGGGGTTTATGGGTTCCTACTTATTTACTTTATTTTTTTTTATTTTTTAAATTTTTTTTTAGCAGGCTTTCTAGTTATTGAAGATCCCCAATGCCAATATAAAGATGTTGAATGTTGTTTATTCACTAGGATTGACTAAAAATTCTTACGGCCTTGGTTGGAACTAAAACCCCTAAATTCCAAAGGTAAAATAAAATTTTGATATTTATGTTTTTTTTTTTTTTACCCAGTTAAAAATAGAAACTTTCTTATGCCCTTTTTCACCATGATCAACGCTTATGGGTAATTAATTTTGAAACCCTTGGTTGGAACTAAAACCCCCAAATGCCAAAGGTGAAATGAAATTTTGATATTTTTGTTACCCTTCTTGAAGTGTGATTCTTTTAACTTCTTGTACTGTGTTTCTCTTAATTTGGTTTTTTTACGCAATTAAAAATATAAACTGTTCTCCTCAAGCCATTACGAAAATGGAGAGGATGACTAATAACAGTGATTTGAAGTTTTCTTATTTTATCCTTAGCTAATTAGACTATTAATCTAATTTACCTTCGGGCCTAAAGTTGCACAATTTTTGTTACTGGTAAGGAATTTAAATCAAATTTATTCTTGTCTAGTCATTATGGAATCTGGATTATTATTGTTACTCTAGATTACCATGATTTTTGAAACACAGTACGCCCATATAATGTTTGTGACTGTCCACTCTCTAGCCCATATTATACCGACTAGATTATCCGTTAAAGTATGAGCTTAAGTAGCTTATGGAAAAGGCATATTTTGTCAGAATCAATATGGAACCTGGAGTAAAATATAAATGGAATTCTAACTCGCTCAGTCGTATTGTTCCTTCCTGGGTTGGGCTGGGTAGGCCTGAAGGGGATATTGGTGGATGCGAGCTGCTGTTGAACCAAAATAATAGTAATAACCAATCCAATAATCCAGAGTAATAGTAAAAATAATAATCAATCCAATAATACAAAGTAATAGTAATAGTAATTTGAATTTGTTTTCGAAGACAACAAGTTTTGAACGAAAATTTCTAACAAAGAGTTGTACCATTTTATTCAAGTTGCAGGAAAAAAACAGGATCCAATTGGCCTTGAGTGATCATAAGAGAAGCTGGTTCCAGATTCCACAAAACTCCAATGGAGTCTGACCCCTCGCAGGCTGTCATATAGAGTATTCTGAAGCGGTGGCAAAAAAGTGGCATGGCGAGCTATCATGCGGGGTACTGTCATGCAGGTATTCTTAAGCGGCTAGAAAAACGCGGTTTGGAACGCTGTTATACAAGGCATTATGAAGCGGTGGGAAACTTGCAGTGGGAAACGTGGCCACTTAGCAGTACAACAGTAAAGAACATAAGCAAAGAAGCGGAAAAAACATTTAATTGTAAAATGTATTTTAAAATGCTTTAATTTTAATGTAAAATGTAACATGACCACTTAGCAGTACAACAACAAAGAACAAAAGCAAAGAAGCAGAGAAACATTTAATTGTAAAATGCATTTTAAAATGCTTTTATTTTAATGTAAAATGTTTTTAATGCTCGGGGAAAATATTCATGCAAATATAATGTTAAAGATTTCAAAAGTAGCATTACTTCAATATCAGAAAATGAGCTTCACAACAAACTTTTAAAACAAAGTTACATAGTGTTTATTATGACCTCGAAAAAAGGCCAAATAAGTTCTCAAATATTTTGAAGGTTTTGATTCGCGAACTGAAACCCTAGTTAGTGTTTAATAGGCTCTTCAAAAAGTTGACAAAAACATGTCAAAAAATTTAAAATAGTTTCAATTTAAACATTTGATTATATTTCACCAATTCATATTGCAAAACATTTCGATTACAAGACTCCCTACCAACCGTTTAAACAGAGACTAAAAAACACTTATAAATAAATATAAACAACCTATTATAAAATTTTCAATTATACCCAATTAAAAATTGAACCAATATCATGCTTACCATTTCTATCTTCTCATCCTTTAGTGGATGGAAAAGGTATATATCTCTTTAATTTTTTGTGAATGGTTTTTTACAATTTACTCCATAAATTAAAAATGAATAAATCAATCGTAATATCCCAAAAAGAACTTGAACCTATAAATATAATAAACTTGTTGATCTTTTTACAAGATATCATGCACATTTTGTAAAAAGACAACCATGCCATCGGCATCTTGGTCTATCAAACTTCCAACCATTTTTATTAATATGTATTTTTATAACCTTATAAACACTCAAAATGCATTATATAATCATTACTTTTCATTATCAATCCTAATAATATAATAATTTATAAATTTTTTATTTAATATAAATGCATTATATAACCATTGAGAATAATATAATAATATATATATATTTTTTGATTAATATAATTATTTATCGATTTGTCTTTTTAAAAGTTTTTTGATTTATTTTTTTTATTTAATTTGTCTAAAATTTTGTAAGAATTCATTTTTTCCGATTTAATTTGTCTAAAATCTTGCAATAATTCATTTTTTTATCTAATTTGTCTAAAATTCTACAGGAATTCATTGAAATCACAAGGGGTAAATTCTGCACAATCAAAGTGTCCTAGGGTTTTCAGGGTGCCGATGTAGTAAAAAAAACCAGTTTAAATAACACAACCAGAAAATCCACAGGAAACTCCAACTCCATTACTTATTATTGTATTTGGGTTAGTAAATACATTTTTATAACTTAATTATTGTTTTTTAAACAACAAAATTAACTAGGAGTATAGATTTATCTCAAGTACAGATCTAACTTACATTGAAAAAGATCAAGTTTCTTTACATATAAACTTTTTTAGAATGCAAAATAAAATGTGTAATTTAACCAAATAAATATTTTAACCATAAAAACTTTTTTTTCTAGTATATAAATAAATATTTTACTTTTAAACTTTTAATTACTTTACCATATATATATATATATTTTTCGATATTATTTAAAGCATAATTTACTTTTATTTTAAAAAAGCATATATCAACTCAGACTAAGAAAAAAAAAAACTTGTACATTCCGTTCTAATAAATTGTAATAAAATGAGTCTCCCCACTCAGCAAATTTGAAAAATAATTCTCTTATAAATCATTTTCTCTTTCAAACCCACACAATTTCCGTGTCATGAAATGTAACATGTACCCACATCTCTTTTGTGAGGTCCAACTGAAAACATCTTAAATGCAACCAAGTCTCCGCACCATTTTAAATGCAACCATCTCCGCACACCAACTTTAGAGTATGTTTCGCAAGGTTATTAATAATTCATTTATTTAAAAATAAAAATCGATCCACACATCAATTTTTGGTATGTTTTGCAAGGTTGTTAATTAATCCGTTTTTTTAATATAAAAATAAAAACCTTCTTTTCGTGGTCCTTAAATGGGATGTCATTCTCAATGTTTGGAGGCAAAACGCTTGCAAGCATTAATTATGAATTATGAGTCGTTTATCGAAATTAAAAAAAAAAAAAAAACTGTGTATGAGATCTTTATGGGTTGTTTTGATCACATATTAGAAAAGTTATGATGTATAAGATTGTGATTTATATTAATAAATTATGAATAAATAAAGGATATCTATATTTTAATAATGTGGGTTTTTTTACATGTAAAATTAAGGGTGGTTATATTTGAAATGTTGCTTGGAGCAACTAACATTTTGTTTAAGGGTATAATTTTTGGGAAATAGGAAGTAGGAATAATATATTATTTTAGGATGACTTATAGCATTAGTGGTTAAAATTAGTTTAGAGTGAACAACTTCATTCAATTAGGGATTCTCTCATTTCGAGGGGTCAAATCTTAGTTGCACATTATTAGGATTCATCCTCTTGCATTTTTTTATGATACAATTGGAGGTCATGAGAGTAATGGATTGAGCTTTTCTCCCAAAACAAAAGCATAATTATCAAGCGAGAATTAGCAAACAAAATAATTTATGTTCAACAAGGCATCAATATTCTTCGTTGGGGTTATCATCCTTTAGGCAATTGTAATGTCTCTGAAGCTTGCAGTCTTCTCACGAGAAACAACAATGAGGATGATCAAGGCAAATGACATAAAATATGGAATCTCAAACACTGGCCCAAAATCACTCCTTTTTTGCGGCTTCTATTATGGAACAAAACTCTGACATGGGACAAGCTTCATAGTCGTGGTTTTCAAGTCCCCTCAATCTATCTTCTATGTTTCCCTATTTTAGAAAATTTTAATCATATTCTCAACTATTGCAGCTTCTTTGCATCTATCTGGGACCACCTTGTTATGCTCTTTTGAAATATCGATGGAATACCAAATAATGTCCTCTCCACTCTACAATTATGGCGTGACTCCCCTTTTACCAATCCCATTATCAACAAGAGCATGAAAACTCATCCCAGGCTTTATCCTATGGGTGATTTGGAAGGAGCATAACAAACGAACAATTAAGAATCTCAAGGCCTCCAAAAATTTTATTTGGGAAGCTATTCTAAATAAGATAAGAGAAACAATTTCTTATGGCAAACTCCCTTTGTTCCCAATTTCTTCTCTTCTAACCCTTCTTTATGGTCCCCCCCCCCCCCCCCACCTTCAGAGGACTTATTAAGCTTTACTTCGACAGGGCCTCAAAAGGAAATCCAAGCCAAGCCAATTATGGTGGAGTCTTTCGTAATGTTAATGGGAAAATTCTACATGTTTATGTAGATGCCACAGGCCTCAACACTAATAATGTTGTTGAAATCTAGGCACTAGAGTAGGGTCTCTCAGTTGATATCTGCAAACAATTTTCACAAGCTCGTTATTGAAGGAGATTCTAAGACCATTATCAATATCTTTTGCAAAATCCAATGTGGATCATATCCTTCCAAATTCTATAAGAGTTGGAGGTGGGAAGTTCGAATAGGTAATATTACAAAACTCCTAGCAAAAATCAAATCTCCCCTCCTCTCTCATGTCGATAGAGAAGACAACAAATTGGTTAACAAGCTAGCCAATTTTGGTCTTAGTCTAACAAATCATCCCCTCAACTTGGAGCTGAGTTGGGACATTCCAGAATCCATTTGAATTCACTGTCAAGATCTATCTACTAAGGAACTTAGCCTTGATATGGTGCTAGCTCACATGAAAGCAGGTTGCAACTCCCACTATACTTGGTACATTACACGCACTCCACTGATCATGGCTCAAAGCCAACACAAGGTTAAATTTCATTTGAATATTGCAGGTAGCAGAGGGAGGTACATGAGGACCCGACAGGATAATTCTATTAGATTGACAAAGTTGGAGGAAAATTTGACAATATTGACCGCAAGATGACTATTCCAACAAAGCGATCAACCAACATCTCCTTCTATTGGGTGTGGAGCTTGATTATCATCCTGATTTAGAGGTCTTTGTGTTCAGCCGAATTTATACCCCTAGAAGATTGTACACCCCTCCACAGGGTTGGGGGGAGGGGGTGTAGGGGGACTTGTCCCCCCAAAAGCTAAAAGTAGATGTAAAATTGCCTTGTAGAATATTGTAATTTCGTATTCAATTTGGGCCATTCATTAGGAGATTGATCTGACGGTAGAAGTTATGTTTAATTTAGGGTTTTTTGCCCTAGAAGGAAACCCCTCGGTTCATATGAGGGAATATTATTGAGGCTGTGTGTGGTGTGTGTATTCTAAGCGAGAAAGAGAAAGGGGGACTGTGTGAGAGAGTAGAGGGTATTACAACGGATTTGTTGTAGGTTGTGTCTCTTCATTTTGTTGGATAATATAAAGGAAGGACTGGTTATTTCTCTGTGGACGTAGCCCAAGTTGGGTGAACCACATATATCAATGTCTCTCTTATTTTATATGTTTTCTGTGCTTATATCTCTGCATATTTTTATGTGTTCCATTGCTCTGTAATATATAATTTTCTAACACCTTCTGCTTGGATGAGGGTAGTGACCAACGAGCACAGATGCCTGGAGATTCTGCCCAATAGTTGTTATGACTCACTGGTTTTTTGCTTGCAACACTATTAATCTTTTTTGTCTTCTCATGTTGATGTATGTCAAGGTCTGACACAACTAACATGTTTTTATAAGTTTATATTTACAAGTTGCTCTAGTTATATGACATTTTAGAAACCTCAATACTTAGAGCTTATGTTATTGGTCTAGTTTCCCTTCGGGTAGACCAATAGTAGAAATTTTTTGGTCTATCTAATCCTCATTTGATTTAATGCAAAGTGCCGAGCTTAAAAAAAGTTGTATGCTTTTTCTTTTCTTTTTTATATGTCTATTTATTTATAACAAAATTTAAGCATTTATATTTAATAAATTACAAATATAACTATATTATTTTTTATTTAGAAAGTTTAAGCACCTCAAATTTGAATTAACAATGGTTAAAAAATTAAATAAACTATAAGTTTAACCTAAGGAAAACTGATATGAATTTATGAAGGAACATAATGAAATATTGATTTAAATAGAAACACAAAGATATAGCGGAAACTAAACTTCAATTAGTAACAAATGATGAAAATTGTTTACATGCACAATGGAAACAATCTAGCCCGAGCGATGGTAGCTTATCTCTGAGAAGAGATGTGACAACTACATGCCTTCTGAACTATGTTACAATGAGGCTTGGAGGTATTTTTATCATCAAGAAACAATGGAAAACCCTAAACATCCAAAAATCTAACCCTAGTAGATGAAGCTCCAAAATCTTGTGGGCCCCGCTAGGGTTAGTTGGAACGACAATGTCTCGGGGTCGTAACTTTGGCATACTATCTCTATTTGACGCACACGATACCTCGTTATAAATATCTATCCGAGGAAAAAAAAATTGACTACAAGTGACAAGGTTGATGGCCTGTTGTTTTCCTGTTTCCCCAAAAAACACGGTTTAGGGCCTCAAAACAACTTTGGAAGTTCAGGACCTGAAAAATTGCCAAAAATAGAAATTTTTTGAAATAGGACACTGTGCTAGAAAGCAGGAAAAATGAAAAGAAATAGTGTTGGGGGTCCAATTGGAATAGGTGAGTGGCCACCAATATCCAACTAAATCAAATACTAGGTTGATAAGAGTTTACCCTTTTTAAGTCCTCACTTATGCAAAACTTGAAGAATAGTAGAGTGAAAATGGAATCTTAAATTTGCATGATATTCTAGAATTACTATGCTATAATGCTGAAAGAAATAAAACAAAAAAATATTGCTTAAGCATAAACACTACAAGGAGAATAACTTATAGTAGAGGTTATAACAAAGGTTTTAAGTGTTATAAAATTAGCAAAAATTGTTGAAAAAACATCCGCTAAAACATATGTTTGTGACAATAGATGTTTAAGTGGAGGTTTTAACGAAACATGATCATAATTAAAAAATTCCAGTCGACTGGAGGTTTTAGTGGATGCTTTTTTTGCGGTGCACTACATGGAACAAGAAGAACTAGTGCACTATATATATAAAAGCATCGAGTGACATACATAACTAAAAGCACTAAGGCTTTGAATGTAAAGAACGTTGGCGCATAATACATACCGCACTGATGCTAATATATAAAAAAGCACTTGGGCATTCTCGTAAGGATTGACACCGGGGCATGCAAAAACTAGTTGTTGTATCAATGTTTTTTTTTAAACTTGCAGTGTCGATGTGTATCGTTTATACAAACACCCTGGTGCATTAGTTATACAAAAGTACCAGTGCTGTCAGTTTTTGTAATGCATAGGGCATAAAGTAATAATTTGTATGACGAGGGTGTTAGTTCTATGAAAGCACTAGTGCATTAAGAATTAAAATGCACCAGGGCATTAATCTCAAACAATCCTGGTGCATGAAGAAATAAAAGTCTCAGTGTTTTCATTTTCCGAAAATGCACTGATCATGCAAAAAGACGTCGACATGGTGTTTTTATATAAAATAACACACTGACGCGTTTTTATGTTATAGATGCACCGATTTTTTTAATGAGATTTTCTCTTTTTTAGAAACATCGACCTGTGATGGTGCAATTATTGTAATTTTTAAATTTGTTATTTATCGAAAAATCGACATATATCTTATAAAAATATTCATATAAATTAACATTTGATTAGTGCATTTGTATATGATGTTTGGATTAATTTGTTATATTATCAGCTTACACACCTTTTCATTATTCTAATCATCCATATATTTAATCAATGGTGCAACATTTCACAACGACATTGGATAACACAATAGAATAAAATAAAATGTATTTTATTATATATCAATAAGAGGCTCTTTGTCATACAAAATGGATTGTTATTGGTAACCCATTGCCTTTCAATTGGGAAACTATGTCCATTACATTAAACAAAATGTCTGATTTTCACAGACAATTATTTCAAAAAATACAATATGTTGCATTGATATCTAAATAAAACATCATTCTTCGCTGGATCTGCTGTCAGTGCTCCAGCTACTTCCATGACTTGGGTTATTTGGAGGAATGTTTTGTTGATTGCATCAATTGTTTTCGTCTTCTTGATCTTGTTCCATCTTCAAACATAAAAATACGGTGTAATGAGTGTATCTACATTAGTGAGAAGAATGAAAATTGAAATAAATAATATACATCAATGTAAAATGAATAGCAGTGTACCATAGCAAGAAATGACTCATAAACTGTGCAAATGGTTTCAAAACCAAGTCTCATGCCTTGTTGTAACAAGTCTTCTGCTGGCATAGTTCCATACTTTCTTTCCTGCATGTTTTAAAACCCATTATAAATCATAGATTTAATATAAAGGATTTTATTATTATTATTATTATTATAAATTATAAACTCAAAGAAGTAAAACAACATAGATAGTTACAAATTCCACAATTAATTTTTGATATGCCAACATTTTTGTCAAGATAAATCCCCTCTGCGGACATAGTTGATCTCTCTAGCCCTAGAGTGGGTCTAGCAACTTGAGATACTTTCTAATGCAAATCTTTCTTAGCTAATATTCAAAATGCGACAAGAAAAGAGATATAAGTACCTTTTTCCTGATGCTATGTTCGAACCCGTTGATGATGACCTTGATCCACGATCCTTTTAGGCTCACTCCTTGCTACTGATGGCACACGAATACTGTGGATGATAAAGAGGCAAAAACAAACATAATCCAATACATAATAATAATAAACATTAGCTATATAGTAGATCAAGAAGTACCATAATATTTGCATAAAATATTAGACAAATATAGAAAGAAAACATCACATGTTTCATTGATAAATATGAAAGGAAGAGCTTACAACCCAGGCCTTAATGTTGGAGGCCTCCCTTTGGTGAAATTTTGAGTCCTTCACTAAAGCTCTAAATCATTCCTTCTCCTGAACAACTTAGGCATTATCACAATGCAAGAATGTAAGGAAACGAGATTTTAGATTAGCCCAACAATGACCAACCAATAGTGGAAGGATGGGGACCAATTTATAGGAAGGGAGAAGAGGTTGGGAGCCCATGAAAGGAAGGGGAAGGTCCACTTTTTAAGGGATAAACCCCCATGGAAGAGATCAAAGCTTTAAAATCATTGAGCTCACTCTATCACCTCCATTTAACAACTAACTCGCCGCCTTGGAACTTACAAAGGTCGAAGTTTCTCCTCCATTTGAGGAAACACTGCCAGAAAGGGATCAGAGTGATTTTCCAATAAATAAAGGCGCTGATAGCGCTAAGCTATATTTGTGATTCTGACATCAGCATGATCATGAAACTAGGAAACGTGTTGACCCAGGAAACTAGGATTTTGACCAAGTTCTTCAGTAACCTTCCAAGACAATTTTCTTTGAGTCTTCAGGGGATGTCTTAACATATTTCTTCATGGTGGAAACATTATACAAGGTTTGTCACGAGGAATTTCAAGACTAGGGACGAGAAATGAGCATGGTGAAAAATTATTGTGTAATAGATTCCCCCTAAAACATGAAAGCAGAATGGGGAGTGATGGCTGAAATGCTTTATGAACCAAGGCAAAGAACTCAGATCACCACCAGGAAACCCATCAAATCAAACATTTTACAATATATAACATCTCTGGTATGAATACACCTAACCACATAACTCTGGAATAGGCATCAAATAACACATGAACCCACGGAATGGTCGCAACCATCCGTCTAAATAGATCATAAAAGTGGATCCATGGTGTGGACGCACCCATCCGTATAGATAGGATCATGTATACAAGCATGAATACTTAATAACTCCATGCAGCCCGGACCAAAATCACATGTGACCCAGGGTCCTCACCATGATCTCAATATGCCCAATGTACGAATCTAGCCATACGAATAAATGTGTTGGTGTCGAACATGGTAGAAACCACCTGATTACTGGTCAATGATAAAAAATGTTAACAAGCACGAGAGAAACCGCCAATAATGAAGATGGACCTCAAGGTACAACAACACAATCTACAAGTGTGAATGAATGTGTTGAAGTCGAACACTTGTAGAATCATTTGATCGAAGGCCAGTGATGTGAACCTATCGTCGAACACGAAGAACTTGCCATTGAGGCATGTAAGCTCCAAGGTATTGAAAATAAGTTTCTAAACCACCATCCTGGATAATGAGTTGAAGTCAAAAAGAAGTGATTCATCGAAGGAGGGCCATAATCATTCCCACATCATCGACAAGAACCAATAGATATATCAAGATGGTAGGAGTGATTCAGGATTGTAACAGAGGAGGTCAGATAAGTAAAGGATTTATGACAAAAAGGACTTCCCTTGAAGATATTGGTGACATGACTTCAGAGTGTGGAAAAATTTGACTCAAATGGGATCAGAGGTCACAATGACAAAAAATGATGATCGAATAGGAGACAAATGGATTTCCCAAACCCGTGGAGGCAAAGTGACGAATGTAGGATGTCCCAAACCTGACACGAACTACATATGCGTGTCATGTTCAAGAGCGACAAGCTGCCCAAAATACACATAGGATGTTCACTTTGAATTCTCCCTTGTTATTTCTAACGAGTACCTATTTATTTTTTATAGCCACCATGAATAGGATAACATATGCTGAGCGTGTAAGTTCATTCTTTGAATGAATCCATCCTAGTAATTTTAACAAGCCCTAGGAAGGAGGAACTCGACCTCGTCATGGTGATAAGTCTTTCGTTGTTTAACATTTAACAAGTCCAACGAAAGGGTAACTCGGTAAATTTTCATGTTTAAGGAGTTTGAAAAGAAACAAAAAGGAAACTCAATCATGTCCCTTTTCGTGAATCGTCTCTCAAATCCGAAAAGCTTAGGAAACAATATCCGAGAGAACCTCTTGACCATGGTCGATCAAGGTATTCCTTTTTCGTAAATAGTAAATCTCAGCCCGAAAAAGGGGTAAAAATATACTGAGACCACATCAATTCATTCACTTTAACGAGTTCAAAATGAAAAGTACTTGACAATATTTTCATTTTTCTAGAGTCATAAAAGAGCTGAAAGTTGACTCTAGGGGGGTTTCTTTTTCGTAAATGTTTACCGAGTTTGAAAAAGAGATAAAATAAAACTCGTTTGCATCAGAAATAATCACCAAATAGTGTAAAGGTCCCGTTACTACACAAAAATGATAAACATCACTGATATCGAGGAAAATTAATAAAATAATAGCGAACATATTTAAAAAATATATAAATAGACAAATATTTTCATTTTCACCATTCTATTTTGTGTAAATTGGAGAAATGCATCTTACCCATTTTCCATTCAAACTTCAGATCAGTGGTGCGGCCGATCCAAGACACCATTCAACGATTCGTCAACACCAGGTAAGAGCGTAAAGCCTCATATTCATTTTAATTCCATTATTTTAGCATTTAGCTTTAGAAATAGAGAGATGGGGGGAGGATTTAAAACCTCAAAATCGTCTGCGGCCAGTGCGGGTTCAAGCTATCGGGCCTACGTTGGTTGCGCTTGGTCCATTACGGCAGCGCGCCACCAGTGCCGAATTAATTCGGAAAGTCGCGCTGGTCGTGGGGAAGATTTTGAAACAAAAAATATACTCATTTCTAATGGATGATTTCAAAAACTACTCCAATGAAATCTCCTAAAATGTCTTTTGAACATGTTTTGTAGGTGATTTCAGCAGAGATGGTCATTGAATGGAAAGAACGAGGTCACGATGTGGAAGACCACCAAGCACTTCAAGACCACAATTGTGTAAATTCATTGCACAATTGCAGATTACTGAAATTATTTCAGACATTAGGGCTGAGAGCTCAACTGGAGCTGCTCCAGTATTTGATTGGATTGTGGGATGTGGATCGATAGATATTCATCATCGGGTACCAGGAACTAGAATTAGATTTCATGGACATCTATTTCATCTTAGGATTGTCTAGGAGATGGGAGAGAATCCAAATCTCTGGAGCTCGCATAGGGGGTGAGAGTACCAGTATGCTCATCCAGAGACACTGTCCCAGGGCTCGAAATATTTAGAGTGAGAAGATAGAGATATCCTCTATTAGAGTCCTTCCCTTGCGTACAATACTTCATTGCATGACTCAAGTGGAGGGAGCCCCAAGTGTTGCATGAGGCAACGAAATCCTAATTCCAGTATGTGGTGGAATATCTAGCCCCTACTATGTTCAACTGGTGCGAGGGGTTATTGGCCAACATGAAGAGCCAATAGACCAAGTGCAAGACAGGGCAACTGAAACAGTTTGGGTATGGGTCCATTTTGGTGAATTTTTTCTTGGATAGAGTACCATTGTTCCAGTATTAGCGGTTGGAGATCCATGATCCAACTTCGAGGGACCCGAGACTAATGAGGTGGTGTGAGATCATGCCCCGTCACGGTGGGGGCCAACAAATGCATTTCCCTACAATGCTTTTTAGCTAGCTGCATTGTCAACTCATCGTGTTTGAGGACTTTGCATATGCTGGCATCGAAATCAGGGGAGATCTAGATCTACCTATTCCGCCAAGCATATAGTGGACTGATGCAGGTAAAAATTGTTTTTTAACATTTTTTTACTTTTTGAATGTTTTTGTCATGTATTCTAAGATGTAAACTTATGATGCTTTTATAGATATGTGTCCTCAAAGACCACCAGGTAGGTCACTAATCACGAGGAGGGTAGCCCGCCCGGTGGAGGATGTCCCTTACGAGGAGGGAGCATACCCATCAGTCGAGTTAGAGTGGAACTTGGTAGGCCTTGCAAGAGGCATCCTAGAGTATGCTACTTTTGATGACATTCCTCTTCGCTTTCAAAGGCATACAATCGGGGTTCCAAGAAGATTGCGTCTACTCTGGCGAGTGATTCGAGAGGTCACCTACTATCATGAGCACCATGTGGCTGGATAAAAGCAATATTTTTACATTTTTGTACTCATGTAGGCTCAAAGGGTCAATTTTGTCATAGAACACATATTTCTTGAGATTTTGATGTAACACACTTGACAGACCTGATATATATATATATATATATATATATATGTTTCTACTGCTGCTTATGTATCATAATGATGTGTTGGTTTTTTACATGTTGCGTAGATGTCTATCTAATACATCTTCGAATATGTTGATATGTAATAAAATAAAAATGCCTTTCCAATATTCGAACACGCAAATACATATGCAAAATGTGAGGATTTCACACAGAATAATGGCCATTTAACTGTAACACAATGAGTTGTGAGTCTAATTTAACAATCAAATTTCTAATTTTGAGATCAATAACATCTGATAAGAGCTCGATAACTGTACTATATTCATCAATATTATTAGTTGTTCGATCCCAAAAAATACCTTGTAAATTAATTAGCTCGCCATCAGGGGCAAAGAGTGCCCATATTGGGGAAGACAGGTTCCGTGTGCTACGACAAGCACCATCAACAAAACCAACGTAATGATTCGATGACATCTACAAACCAAGTGGAACACAAGGTGAGCAGAGGAAACATGTCTGCAAAGCAAAAAATCACACCAAAAATCCAATCAAAGCACACTAATGAATAAAAAACTAATGTACAATGTATCACACTCATGATTAAGCGTAATATTTTTCAGATAGAGTTCAACAATGAACTCGGATGGCTAATTTTCATCATGATTAACAAAAATAAACCCGTGGTTCTACCGTTGATATTGCATGTAGGCATTACCTCGGCCAATCTTGTGAGAAATTCACAGCGACAGTGAAGTTCCCATGCCCCCTCGTCGAGTAAGGGTCACGAAGTATGGA
Organism: Pinus albicaulis; assembly: GCA_034641835.2. NCBI lineage: Eukaryota > Viridiplantae > Streptophyta > Pinopsida > Pinales > Pinaceae > Pinus > Pinus albicaulis. The sequence continues at coordinate 1,111,057,108 of CM076572.1, read as the reverse complement.
AATAATTCCCTTGTGGGAAATTGACCAAACAGTAAGAACAGGGTCGAAGGGAGTGGGTGGGTCACGTTTTTTGAGGAAAATAGTGTAAATATTGATCTCATGGGGAGAACAATAAACCTAGAAAAATAAATTCTCAACAATCGCATAGATGTTGATGGTTGGAGAAATATTTTCCATGTTCCCTTCAGATAACACTTCATGAATCAAGATCGGATTCTGAAATGGGCCAGTTGGTACAAACGAAGCATGTGATTCCAAACAGGCGGAGATCTCACCTAGGGTTGGGAGAAACAAGGAACGATGATGTCCATCATCTCATGGGGTTTCTTCGAGAGACATTACCACCACGATCCTTTCATCGGTGCAGAAAGTCTCATTTAAGGGATCATCAGATTCCCAAGAACCAAACTTGGGAGACTGCGCATAAGTGTCCAGAGAGGAAACCAAAATGTCGTTGGTTCCAAATGCAGCCTCAGAAGCCATGAGAATACTCTTATACATTTGTTCAGCGAGGCTAAGAGGCATACGTCATAAAAAATTCAAGCTATTGGGGATTGGGAAAAATCCATGAATCGTGACCAGACGATATCATATTGACAGTGGCGAAATTTGGAGGCGGCAGTGGAAAAATTCCCATAAGGGATGAGTCTTTGAATAAACCACAAGGTCTTAACTTAATGAACCTTTGACATATTTCCTGCAATCATGGCATACTAAACAATACCCCTAATTTGACTACATACTGGAAAATACGTCTAAAATTCACATTATTTAACCCCTACCAATATGAACCAAATACACCTCCTTAATTAAAAAAACCCCTACTTTCACTAGATAATGTAGGTATCCATCTTTTCATTAAATTTTTTTATACCCATTTATACTTTTTAATTAACTTTGAGTTCAATTCTTTATACCTGCCAATATAAAAAACTTTACCCCCTATATATCCACCAATATATTAAGTCAATTTTTTATCAATATATATCCCCCAATATGAACCCACATGGTATGCTATTGCTCCCCAAGTGAAGCCACTGTGGAATAAACCTAGCCCAATGTTGATCTAGATTTATGCAAGAACACAATAAGATACAGAAATAGACATAAACACAGAGATGCAGTGCAAACAATACTTCATTTTATTAAAAAAAAAACGACTGAAATATGCTTACGTAGATAATGGAAATAAAAATAGCTAGGGTGCTGGTAGCGTATCTCTGAGAAAAGATGTGGCAGCTATAGACCTCTGAACTGTGTTACAATGAGGCTCAAGGGCATGTTTATTATTGAGAAACAATGGAGAACTCTAAATTTCTAAAAACCTAACCCTAGGAGATGAAGCACCAAAACTATGGGCCTCGTTTGGGTAAATTGGTGTTTCAACTTCTCGGGGACGTAACTTCGGCATACGATCTCCGTTTGACGCGTATCATACCTCGTTAGAAAGATATATCTGAGGAGTAAAACTTTTAATGTGGCAAACCTTGATCCATGGACCCATGTTGCTCCGAGTTTTCCCAAAAAATGTCGTTTAGGGCCTCAAAACGATTCCAGAAGTTCAAGACCTGAAAAACTGCTAAAAATAGTAAGTTGTGCTGCAACTTAAAAACTGAAAGAATTGATGGTGGGGGTTCAAATGGAATAGGTGGGTGGCCACCAATATCCACCTAGATCATTAAGGCCCCAAAATGGCTTCAGGAGTGCAGGACTCGAAAACGTGCTAAAAATAATAAGTTGTGCTGAATGTGAAAAGGTGAAAGAATTGATGGTGCGGGTCCAAATGGAATGGGTGGGTGGCCACTGATATCCACCTGGATCATTCCTTCCTCCTTAGGAAACAATGGTCCCCATTGCGTTGAGATCCTCCATGAGATGAGGAAAATTCTGTTGAACTAGGTATGAGATTTGTCGAAGATGTCATGGACCTGTGGGCGGACATGCTAGATGTGTTTAGTAATTTTGGTTTCTTTATCAGCCTCAGACACTACATGTGTGGATTATGTATGTGTAGTTACAGGAGGTATGGCAACATGAGGCGGTGGTGCATCGGGGGTCAGATCAATGTAGAGGAACCTCTATGAGTGAGGAGAAAATGTCCTCATATTCCTCCATGACTTTCTCCATTTGTTGCAGCCGTGCAGGGGAGCCCTGTTTCGAGGTTGTCACCACAATATTTTTCTTTCCCTGTGAGCGAGTTTTAAGGAAAATAAATTTCCTGGTTTTGGAAACAATCTTACTGCGTTGTTTTGCAGTACTCAAAGAGATGACAGGAGGCGGCACTACCTTCGATATCCTGTACAATTAATTTCCCAAAGTAATAATAAAAACACGAGGCCTAGAATCATACACAACATGTCACCTCCACAAGTATGGTTGGCCAAATAATACATCAGCTACATGAATAGGAGCAACATCACATAATACCTCATCCGTGAATGGCTTGATGCTGTACGGAAGGCGGCACTATTGGTGGATGCACATATCTCTCCTTGGATGAAGCCACCCGATGGTATGCAGCTGCGGGTGTACTATGGTAAGTAGGTCGAGCCGCTTCATGACCTATGTTGAAATTAGGTTCTTTTGGCTTCCGTTATCGACAAGAAATTGCAGTGGAGAACCCTTCACCCACATCTGTGAATGGAAGAGGCGCTCCCCCTCCTATGGATCCTCGGGATCCTCCCTCTAGATCTTGGTGGTGGAAACAATGGCACTGGGATCGACATCAATAATTTTCTTCCCTTTGTCTGGTTCCGACTCAGGATCAGAAAATGCATCTGATTCGGGTGCCTTTAGTTTGGCCACCAATGACTGTTTGGCTCGACACTCGTTTGTGCTATGAATGGGGCTGTTATGAAATTCACACCACTTCCTTGTGTCCTTCTTTGGATTTGCTGTGTTGTTCTGAGTTGCCCCACTTTGGCCTTTCCCATTGTTCTGTGGTTCGGGGGCACCTTTCCCTGGCTTCGGATTTGCAGATCCAAAGTCTCGCTTCTTCTACTTAAATTTTTGCTCGAACTTGACAACATAGCGATATGCCGTGCTAAGAGATGTAATGTCAAGGAAATCCATTTCCTCCTGAATGTGTTTGTGCAGACAACCACGATACTTGATTACCAAATGTCTCTCTGAATCTTTAATACCCAACTTTGTGCATAGGGTATGGATCAAATTCGTCAGTTTGTGCAGATCTTGATCCTTTTGCTGCCACAATGTGGTCCATTGGATGTATTTGTCCTCATAGCTCCCCACAGGGTAATATTGTTCCTTGATGTCGTCTTGGAACGAATTCCAAGTGGGTGTGGCTGAGAACAGAGAGGGTTCCCCTTCATCCTCTTTCTCACAGTAGGTTTCCCACTAGTATTTCACATGGGGAGTGGCTTTGAGGAGTGCAAAAATAATCATTTCTCAGCCGGATGAATCATGGACCGAGAAATAACCTTATAGCAAAATCAACCATCTATCTACGTCATCTGCATCTATCTGTCCTTCAAATACAAGAATGTCAAAGTTTACCTATACCTTGAAGGGAGTGGCGCCTCTAGAGTGGCTGTTGGATGCAGATGCGTCGTAGGTGGGCAGTCATTGAAGGATCTGATCAAAGTTATCCATGATTGTGTTCCTTTGTTTCTCGAGGGCCTCCTCGAGCAATATTTTGATAGGATCCTGCTCCCTCATCTTTCTTTTCTTCCGCCATGGGAGGTCGTCGGGGTTTGCGAGGCTGATCTTGCAAGGGTTCAACCAGATCGAGCCCTAACTCCTTATACCCTGACTGGGTTGGAGACATGCAAAGAAAAATAGAGAAAGAGAAGAACGCTCTGATACCACTAATCCAAATTTATGCAGGAACGCAATAAAATATAGAAATAGACATAAACACAGAGATGCAGCATAAACAATACTTCATTTTATTAATAAAAGAATGATTCAAATATGCTTACAGACATAATGGAAATAAAAATAGCTAGGGTGCTGGTAGTGTATCTATGAGAAGAGATGTGGTGCCTCTGAAATATGTTACAATGAGGCTTGAGGGCCTATTTATTATTGAGAAACAATGGAGAACTCTAAACATCCAAAAGCCTAACCCTAGGAGATGAAGCGCAAAAACTATGGGCCCCGTTTGGGTAAATTGGTGTTTCAACTTCTCGGGGACATAACTTCGGAATACGATCTCCGTTTGACGTGTATCATACCTCGTTAGAAAGATCTATTTGAGGAGTACAACTTTCAATGTGAGGAACATTAGTCCCAAAACACATCTTTCTCCCAATTTTCCCAAAAAACGTCGTTTAGGGCCTCAAAATGGCTCCGGAAGTTCAGGACCTGAAAAACTGCTAAAAATAGTAAGTTGTGCTGCAACTTAAAAACCGAAATAACTAATGGTGGGGGTTCAAATGGAATAGGTGGGTGGTCACCAATATCCACCTGGATTATTAAGGCCCCAAAATGGCTCCGGGAGTGCAGGACCCGAAAACCTGGTAAAAATAGTAAGTTGTGCTAAATGTGAAAAGCTGCAAGAATTGATGGTGCGGTTCCAAATGGAATAGGTGGGTGACCACCGATATCCACCTCAATCATTCCTCCCTCCTTAGGAAGCAATGGTCCCCATTGTGTTGAGATCCTCCATGAGATGAGGCAAATTCTGTTGAATTGGGTATTAGATTTGTCGAAGATGTCATGGACCTGCGGGCGTACATGCTAGATGCGTTTAGTAATTTTGGTTTCTTTATGAGCCTCAGACAGTACATGTGTGGATTCTGTATGTGTATTTGTAGGAGGTATGGCAACATCAGACGGCAGTGCGTCGGGGGTCAGATCAATGGAGTGCATGTCTTGACAGTGTAGATGAACCTTTGTGAGTGAGGAGAAAATGTCCTCGTATTCCTCCATGACTTCGTCCATCTGCTGCAGCCGTGTAGGGGAGCCTTGTTTCGAGGTTGTGGCCACAATATTATTCATTCCCTATGAGCAAGTGGTAAGGAAAATAAATTTCCTGGTTTGAGAAACAATCTTTTTGTGTTGTTTTGCAGTAGTCAAAGAGATGACAGGAGGCGATACTACCTCCGGTATCCTGTACAAGTTATTTCCCAAAGTAATAATAACAACACGAGGCCTAGAATCATACACAACATGTCGCCTCCACAAGTATGGTTGGCCCAATAATACATTAGCTATATCAAGAGGAGAAACATCACATAAAACCTCATCCGTGAATGGCTTGAGGCTGTACTGAAGGCGACATTGTTGGCGGATGTGGATATCTCTCCTTAGGTGAAGCCACTCGATGGTATATGGCTGCAGGTGTGCTATGGTCGGTAGGCTGAGCCGCTTCATGACCTCTGCTGAAATGAGGTTCTTTTGGCTTCCACTATTGACAAGGAATTGCAGTGGAGAACCCTTCACCCACATCTGTGAATGGAAGAGGCGCTCCCTCTCCTCTGGATTCTCGGGATCCTCCCTTTGGATCTTGGTGGTGGCAACAATGGCACTGGGATTTGCATCAATGATTTGCTTCCCTTTTTCATTGGCTTTATCTGATTCTGACTCAGAATCAAAAAATGCATATGATTTGGGTGCCTTTAGTTCGGCCACCAACAACTGTTTGGCTCGACACTCATTTGTGCTATGAGTGGTGCTGTTATGAAATTCACACCACTTCCCCGTGTCCTTATTTGGATTTTTGGTGTTGTTCTGAGTTTCCCCGCTTTGGCCTTTCCCTTTGTTCTGCGTTTCGGGGACACCTTTCCCTAGCTTCGGATTCGCAGATCCAAAGTCTTGCTTCTTCTGCTCGATCTTGGCGACATAACGATATGCCGTGCCAAGAAATGCAATGTCAAAGACCTCCATTTCCTCCTGAATGTGTTTGTGTAGAGAACTGCGGTACTTGAACACCAAATGCCTCTTTGAATCTTTAATTCCCAAATTTATGTGCAGGGTATGGAACAAATTCGTCATTTTGTGCACATCTTGATCCCTTTTCTTCCGCAACATGATCCATTGGATGTATTTGTCCTCATAGCTCCCCACAGGGTAATATTGTTCCTTGATGTCGTCTCGGAACGAATTCTAAGTGGGTGTGGTGAAGAACAAATAGGTTTCCCCTTCGTCCTCATGCTCACAGTAGGTTTCCCACCAGTCTTTGACACGGGGAACAACTTTGAGGAGTGCAAAAATAATCTTTTCTCGGTCGGAGAAATCATGGATCGAGAAATACCCTTCCAGCAAATTTAACCATCTATTTACGATGTTTGCATCTATCTGTCCTTCAAATATAGGAATGTCAAGGTTTACCTGTACCTTGAAGGGAGTGGCGCCTCCAGAGTGGATGTTGGATGCAGATGCACCGTAGGTGGGCAATAGTTGAAGGATCTGAGAAAAATTATCCATCATCGTATTCCTTTGTTTCTCGAGGGCCTCCTGGAGTAATATTTTGATAGGATCTCATGCTCCCTCATATTTCTTTTCTTCCACCATGGGAGGTTGTCGAGGTTTGCGAGGTAGATCTTGTAAGGGTTCAACCAGATCGAGCCCTAACTCCTTATACCCTGACCACGTTGGGGACATGCAGAGAAAAACAGAGAAAGAGTAGACCGTTGTTATACCACTGATCCTAATTTATGCAAGAGCACAATAAAATACAGAAATAGACATAAACACAGAGATGTAGCGAAAACAATACTTCATTTTATTAATAAAAGAATGTCTGAAATATGCTTACAGACATAATGGAAATAAAAATAGCTAGGGTGTTGGTAGCATATCTCCGAGAAGAGATGTGGCGGCTAAATACCTCTCAACTGTGTTGCAATGAGGCTCGAGGGCCTATTTATTATTGAGAAATAATGGAGAACTCTAAACGTCCAAAAACCTAACTCTAGGAGATGAAGCGCCAAAACTATGGGCCCCATTTGGGTAAATTGGTGTTTCAACTTCCCAGGGACATAACTTCGGCATATGATCTCCATTTGACGCGTATCATACCTCGTTAGAAATATCTATCTGAGGAGTCCAAATTTTAATGTGAACAACATCAGTCCATGGACCCATCTTGCTTCCGGTTTTCCCAAAAAACGTCATTTAGGGGCTCAAAACGGCTCCGAAAGTTCGAGACCTAAAAAATTGCTAAAAATAGTAAGTTGTGTTGCAACTTAAAAACTGAAAGAACTGATGGTGGGGGTTCAAATGGAATAGGTGGGTGGCCACCAATATCCACCTGGATCATTAAGGCCCCAAAATGGCTCCGGGAGTGTAGGACCCGAAAACCTGCTAAAAATAGTAAGTTGTGCTGAATGTGAAAAACTGCAAGAATTTATGTTGCGGTTCCAAATGGAATAGGTGGGTGGCCATTGATATCCACCTGGATCATTCCTCCCTCCTCAGGAAGCAATGGTCCCAATTACGTTGATATCCTCCAACAGACGAGGCAAATTCTGTTGAACTGGGTATTAGATTTGTCGAAGATGTCATGGACCTGCGGGCGGACATGCTGGATGTGTTTAGTAATTTTGGTTTCTTTATGAGCTTGAGATAGTACATGTGTGGATTCTATATGTGTAGTTGTAGGAGGTATGGCAACATTAGGCGATGGTGCATCAGGGGTCAGATCAATGGAGTGCTTGTCTTGACAGTGTAGAGGAACCTTTGTAAGCAGAAAATTTCCTCGTATTCATTCATGACTTTGTCCATCTGCTGCAGCCGTGTAGGGGAGCCCTGTTTCGAGGTTGTTGCTATAATATTATTCTTTCCCCGTGAGCGAGTTGTAAGGAAAATAAATTTCCTAGTTTGGGAAACAATCTTACTGCGTTGTTTTGCAGTACTCAATGAGATGATAGGAGGCGGTACTACCTCCAGTATCTTGTACAAGTTATTTCCCAAAGTAATAATAAAAACATGAGGTCTAGACTCATACACAACATGTCACATCCACAAGTATGGTTGGCCCAATAATACATCAGCTACATCAAGAGGAGAAACATCACATAATACCTCATCTGTGAATGACTTGATTCTGTACGGAAGGCGGCACTGTTGGCAGATGCAAATATCTCTCCTTGGGTGAAGCCACCTGATGGTATATGGCGGCGGGTGTGCTATGGTTGGTAGGTTGAGCCACTTCATGACCTTTGCTGAAATGAGGTTCTTTTGGCTTCTGCTATCGACAAGGAATTGCAGTGGAGATCCCTTCACCCTCATTTGTGAATGGAAGAGGCGCTCCCCTTCCTCTGGATCCTCAAGATCCTCCCTCTAGATCTTGGTGGTGGCAACAATGGCACTCGGATCTGAATCAATGATTTTCTTCCCTTTTTCTAGTTCTGACTTAGGATCATATAATGCATTTGATTGGGTACCTTTAGTTCGGCCACCAACAACTGTTTGGCCCGACACTCGTTTGTGCTATGAGTTTGGCTGTTATGAAATTCACACCACTTCCCTATGTCCTTCTTTGGATTTGTGGTGTTGTTTTGAGTTGCCCTGCTTTGGCCTTTCCACTTGTTCTATGGTTCGGGGGCACCTTTCCCTGGATTCGGATTTGCAGATCCAAAATCTCACTTATTCTACTTAAATTTCTGCTTGATCTTCGCGGCATAGCGATATGCTATGCCAAGCAATGTAATGTCGAGGACCTCCATTTCCTCCTGAATGTGTTTGTGCAGATAGCCGTAGTGCCTAAGCACCAAATTTCTCTCTGAATATTTAATACGTAACTTTGTGCGCAGGGTATGGAACAAATTCGTTAGTTCGTGCACATATTGATCCCTTTGCTGCCACTACATGGTCCATTGGATGTATTTGTCATCATAGCTCCCCACGGGGTAATATTGTTCCTTGATGCCATCTCAGAACGAATTCCAAGTGGGTGTGGCCAAGAACAGAGAGGGTTCCCCTTCGTCCTCTTGCTCAGAGTAGGTTTCCCACCAGTCTTTGATATGGGGAGAGGCTTTGAGGAGTGTTAAAATAATCTTTTCTCGATCGGAGAAAAAAATGATCGAGAAATACCCTTCCAACAAATTCAACCATCTATCTACCTTGTTTGCATCTATTTGTCCTTCAAATACAAGAATGTCAAAGTTTACCTGTACCTTGAAGGGAGTGGCGCCTCCAGAGTGGTTTTTGGATGCAGATGCGCCGTAGGTGGGCAGTCGTTGAAGGATATGAGAAAAGTTATCCATCATCGCGTTCCTTTTTTTCTCGAGGGCCTCCTCGAGCAATATTTTGATAGGATCTCCTGCTCCCTCGTCTTTCTTTAATTCCACCATGGGAGGTCATCGAGGTTTGCGAGGCTGATCTTGCAAGGGTTCAACTAGATCGAGCCCTAACTCCTTATACCCTGACTGCGTTGGGGAGATGCAAAGAAAAACAGAGAAGGAGCAGACTGCTCTGATACCACTCATTCAGATTTATGTAGGAACGCGATAAAATATAGAAATATACATAAACACAGAGATGCAGTGGAAACAATACTTCATTTTATTAATAAAAGAATGACTGAAATATGCTTATAGACATAATGGAAATAAAAATAGCTAGGGTGCTGGTAGCGTATCTCTGAGAAGAGATGTGGCACCTCCGAACTGTGTTACAATGAGGCTCGAGGGCCTATTTATTATTGAGAAACAATGGAGAACTCTAAACGTCCAAAAACTTAGCCCTAGGAGATGAAGTGCCAAAACTATGGGCCTCATTTGGGTAAATTAGTGTTTCAACTTCCCGGGGACGTAACTCCGACATGCGATCTCCGTTTGATGTGTATCATACATCATTAGAAATATCTATCCAAGGAGTACAACTTTTGATGTGAGCAACATTCGGTCGCACAACTCATGTTGCTCCTGGTTTTCCCAAAAAACCTCGTTTAGGGCCTCAAAACGGCTCTGAAAGTTGAGGACCCGAAAAACTACAAAAAATAGTAAGTTGTGATGCAACTTAAAAACTGAAAGAAATGATGGTGGGGTTAAAATGGAATAGGTGGGTGGCCACCAATATCCACCTGGATCATTAAGGCCCCAAAACGACTCCGGGAGTGTAGGACCCAAAAACCTGCTAAAAATAGTAAGTTGTGCTGAATGTGAAAAGCTGCAAGAATTGATGGTGCGGTTCCAAATGGACTTGGTGGGTGGCAACCGATATCCACCTGGATCATTCCTCCCTCCTTAGGAAGCAATGGTCCCCATTGCGTTGACATCCTCCATGAGATGAGGCAAATTCTGTTGAACTGGGTATTAGATTTGTCGAAGATGGCATGGACCTACGGGCGAACATGCTAGATGCGTTTAGTAATTTTGGTTTCTTTATGAGCCTGAGATAGTACATGTGTGGATTCTGTATGTGTAGTTGCAGGATCTATGACAACATCAGGCGGCGGTGCGTCGGGGTCATATCAATGGAGTGCTTGTCTTAATAGTGTAGAGGAACCTCTGTGAGTGAGGAGAAAATGTCCTCGTATTCCTCCATGACTTTGTCCATTTGCTGCAGCTGTGCAGGGGAGCCCTGTTTTGTGGTTGTGGCCACAATATTTTTCTTTCCCTGTGAGCTAGTTGTAAGGAAAATAAATTTCCTAGTTTGGGAAACAATCTTACTGCATTGTTTTGCAATAGTCAAAGAGATGACAGGAGGTGTTACTACCTCCGGTATCCTGTACAAGTTATTTCCCAAAGTAATAGTAACAGCACGAGGCCTAGACTCATACACAACATGTCACCTCCACAAGTGTGATTGGTCCAATAATACATCAGCTACATCAAAAGGAGCAACATCTCATAATACCTTATCCATGAATGGCTTGATGATGTACGGAAGGCGACACTCTTGGTGGATGCAGATATCTCTCCTTGGGTGAAGCCACCCGATGGTATACAGCTGCAGGTGTGCTATGGTTGGTAGGCCGATCCGCTTCATGACCTCTGCTGAAATGAGGTTCTTTTAGCTTCTGCTATCGAGAAGGAATTGCAGTGAACCTTTCACCCACATCTGTGAATGGAAGAGGCACTCCCCCTCCTCTGGATCCTTGGGATCCTCCCTCTGGATCTTGGTGGTGGCAACAATGGCACTAAGATCTACATCAATGATTTGCTTCCATTTTTCATTTCCTTTGTCTGGTTCTGACTCAAGATCAAAAAATGCATCTGATTCGGTTGCCTTTACTTCGGCCACCAACGAATGTTTCGCCCGATACTCGTTTGTGCTATGAGTGGGGTGGTTATGAAATTCACACCACTTCCCTGTGTCCTTCTTTGGATTTGTTGTGTTGTTCTAAGTTTCCCCGCTTTGGCCTTTCTCCTTGTTCTGCGCTTCGGGGGCACCTTTCCCTGGCTTCAGATTTGCAGATCCAAAGTCTCGCTTCTTCTGCTTAAATTTCCGCTTGATCTTGGCGGCATAGCGATATGTCGTGCCAAGCGATGTAAAGTCGAGGAACTCCATTTCCTCCTGAATGAGTTTTTGTAGAAAATTGCAGTACTTAAGCACCAAATGTCTCTGAATCTTTAATACCCAACTTTGTGCTCAGGGTATGGAACAAATTCGTCAGTTCGTGCACATCTTGATCCCTTTGTTGCCACAATGTGGTCCATTGGATGTGTTTGTCCTCATAGCTCCCCACAGGGTAATATTGTTCCTTGATTTCGTCTCGGAATGAATTCCAAGTGGGTGTGGCCTAGAACAGAGAGGGTTCCCCTTCGTCCTCTTGCTCACAGTAGGTTTCCCACCAGTCTTTGACATGGGGAGCGGCTTTGAGGAGTTACAAAATAATCTTTTTTCGGTCGGAGAAATCATGGACCGAGAAATACCCTTCCAGCAAATTCAACCATCTATCTATGACGTCTGCATCTATCTTTCCTTCAAATATAGGAATGTCAAGTTTACCTGTACCTTGAGGGGAGTGGTGCCTCTAGAGCGACTGTTGGCTACAAAAGCGCCATAGGTGGGCAGTTTTTGAAGGATTTGAGAAAATTTATCCATCATCGCGTTCCTTTTTTTCTCAAGGGCCTCCTCGAGCAATATTTTGGTAGGATCTCCTACTCCTTAGCCTTTATTTTCTTCTGCCATGGGAGGTCTTTAGGGTTTGCGAGGCTGATCTTGCAAGGGTTCAAACAGATCGAGCCCTAACTCCTTATACCCTGAATGTGTTGGGGACATGCAAAGAAAAATAGTGAAAGAGAAGACCATTTTGATACCACTGATCCGGATTTATGCAGGAACGCAATAAAATACAGAAATAGACATAAACACAGAGATGCAACGGAAATAATACTTCAATTTATTAATAAAATAATGACTGAAATATGCTTACAGACATAATGGAAATAAAAATAGCTAGGGTGCTGGTAGCATATCTATGAGAAGAGATGTAGTGCCTCTGAACTGTGTTACAATGAGGCTCGAGGGCCTATTTATTATTGAGAAACAATGGAGAACTCTAAACGTCCAAAAACTTAACCCTAGGAGATGAAGCACCAAAACTATGGGCCCCGTTTGGGTAAATTGGTGTTTCAACTTCCTGGAAACGTAACTTCGACATACGATCTGCATTTGACGTGTATCATACCTCGTTAGAAATATATATTCGAGGAGTAAAAATTTCAATGTGTGCAATAGCGAGGACCGATTTTCCCAAAAAATGTCATTTAGGGCCTCAAAATGGCTCCGGAAGTTTAAGACCTGAAAAACTGCTAAAAATAGTATGTTGTGCTGCAACTTAAAAACTGAAAGAATTGATGGTGGGGGTTCAAATGGAATAGGTAGGTGGCCATCAATATCGACCTGGATCATTAAGGCTCCAAAACGGCTCTGGGAGTGTGGGACCCGAAAACTTGCTAAAAATAGTAAGTTGTGCTGAATGTGAAAAGTTGCAAGAATTGATGGTGCGGGTCAAAATGGAATAGGTGGGTGGCCACCAATATCCACCTGGATCAAATGTTCTCATATGGGGTAGTGGTATTACCAACATATGGAATGTTTCCTGTTGAAGAATAAGAGGAAAATAAAGCTAATTGATCGACAATCAATATTTTTCCTTGATGAGGAAAACGGAGGACACGAAAAATGGTGGAGACCACGCAAACCATGGCATGAGTCCAACTGTGTCCAAGAAGGAGATTATAATTCAAGTTGGTGTCTACCACCTCAACTTATAAAGTTAACGTTTTTCCCTCTAATTGGATGGGCAATGATTTGAGAATACCATATAGTCGAGAACCCCTATCGTCGAAAGCTTCCAAGGTATTTGGCGTTTTACTCAATGGAGGAGGTTCGATGGATTTCCAACACGTGATAGACATGATACAGTTCGAAGCACCTTCATCAACAACAGTCCTATGAATGTTTTTTCCCATCACAATAACTTGAATAAAAAAAACCACCTGAGATGGGAGGAGAGGAACAAAGTTCTCAAGATCGAAAGTAATAAGATTAGAATCTATAGGATCAATCCCCTCATGAAGTGAAGTGGAGTGCCTTCCATTGTGATGGACACGACTGAAGGAATTCCAAAGCCGACATCGCTGAAGGTGCTTGAGCTAGATCCTCTACAATATTGTAGTGTTGCGCAACTCTCACATTCATATTATAGGACGATTTTCGAAGAACACCTTTTGGGGGTGGTTAGATGATGGAGTCACTACTAGGTCTCTTAATTTGGAGAGGACCAGATGTAGGAGGCATGGAAGAGGAAGGGTGACCTATGAATAACGATTCCATAGGATCCATGGATGGATTGGGGTAGTCTTTCGATGTCATGGTAATTGCGATAGATTCCGTGCCGGCCATGAAAACCTGAGAGTTTCCAGACGATTGGGGTTGATCTACCATTTGCGTCTGCTGAGAAGGAAAAGGTTCTTTTAAGGCAACCGAAGTCCCGGGGTGCCTTTCAAAAGACATTAAACTTCAAAATTCCAAGGACAATCCTCGGTGTAATGATCATCATCAAATATTAGACAAGGATATTTAGGCTTGCGGGTCGAATAATCATCAGCAGATGACTTTTTCGAATCCTGTTTAGGGTTGTTGTATTTGGATTTTCCTTTACCCTTTTTCTTACCTTTCGAGGATTTTTCTGTTCAGTAGATTGGATACCATTTACCTCAGAGGTTTTACCAGGATTATTTTGGTTACTAGAAGGAGTGGAGGGTGTAGTGGCAGTAGTGGACTTAGACTTCAGAGAATTTTTAGGTGCAATACTACCAATATGAGCCACTCTCCTGATAACGCCATCAATTGGAGGCGTAGAAGGAGATAGATGACGCTGGACCAGTTGAAGGTCGTGGCGCGTTAGGCAAGAGCTCACATAGAGTCCCAAATTAGGAATAAACCAAATCGAGGTATTGGGATCTGACAATGGCTTCCTCTTTTGTGATACATCCATCCATGGAAAGATCTTTAGCAATCCTGGGAACGAATGATTTTGTAAACCATTTAGTCAATATCTCATCGGGGATCTCAAATTTTAGGAGGCAACGACGACACTGCCATTCGTGAATGTGATCCAAAATGTGAGTACCAGTTGAATGCTTCAACGAGGTGAGGATGTGGGTGCCGGTTTCATACCAGACATGTAACTGGAAATGAGTGAGGAAAGCCATAGCCAAAGAGTTGAAATCAAAGAAAATTCCTCGAGGGAGCTCAATATACCACTTGGCCACAGTACCGATCAAAGTTCACTATAAAAGATGAAGACGAAGAGAATCGTCAACCCAAGAATTATACGAGCACTATAAGTTTTACATCATGACATGGGTTTGGGGGTCTTCCCCAGACATGCCTTCAAATTTAGAACAATATCCCAGGATTTTGGTCAGAACTAGAGGCCAATGCCACTGATGTTGGATGGGGTCATTTGTAAGCTTTGACACATCCAACAATTCCAACATAGCTAAAAATGGAAAGGAGGATGATGAGGAGAAAAATGTTGGGGGTCCCAACCCGGTTGATACGGATTTTGCCCCCAATAGGGCGAATTTTGTCCCGAATACGCATATTGCCCCCATTGCTTAGTAAGGACCTTGCTGTAGCTGATGCTGAACATAGGGACCTTGATGAGGCTGTTGATAAAGCCCCTGCTGGATTTGAGGTTGCGGACCTTGCTGTATATAGGGTCTAGGGTGAGGTCCTTGTTGAACATGAGGTCTAGACTGTGGTCCCTGTTGATAATGGAGTCCAGCCCGTGGTTCTTCTTTAATGTAGGGTCTAGCCTGAGGTCCCAATTGGGCTTGTTGGTACTGAAGAATCTGTTGATATTGAGCACCAGACTGAGGCCCAAGCTAGGGTTGCTAGTACTGACCATGAGGAAGTGGCTATTAATGAGTACCAGGTTGACCCAGAGGGAGATTCAGACCAGTTTAGGTGTAACGACCAAGTTGAGGGTTAGTCGAAATAACACCTGCAGTGTTGGGGCTATTGTACATAATGCTGAGAGGCGCTTGGTTGAGGAACATGCTGATATTGTATGTTCGACTATTGAATATACTGATGAGGGATGTTAGGTTGCTGAACATATGAATATGGTATGTTCGGTTGTTGAATGGGCTTCTGAACCTGAGAATACTAAGTGTGGGGTTGGTGAAAGACTAATGTGGCTGAAGTAGGTTGACCACTCGAAGGAATGGCACCTATGACAACATTCTCTGTTTGTGAAGACCATGTCCCACTTAGACTAGCATTAGGTTGTCTCGCCCCAGTAATGGGTCCAGAGTTTAGTGCCCCCCCACCTGAGAGTGGAGGTACGTAAAGAGGATTAGACTGACCCCCAGGCACGGATGAAATTGTATATTTTCCACTCAATGATGGAACCACAATAATCATAGATGGAGAAAAGGGGGTAGAGGATCCTATCGAAACAATCATCTAACCAATAGTGAATGTAGGTTAAACAACATGTTGAGACGCGATAGCCACATTCAAAATGAACTGGCAGGGAGATGAGGGAATACCCGTTGACCAAACGGGATCTGGAAATAAATATGTGGTGCCGGAAGCTCCTGAAATAATATTTTCCAAAGAGGTATACCCTTGTGGAAGTGGAGATGCAACTTGACTAAAGGATATTTCGGTTCCATTGCCTGAATCGCGAGGTGTGGACCCGAAAAATTCACCTTTATAGGAAAATACTGATGAGGAGGCTTCCGGGATATAAGTGCCAGTGGTTTCCTATAGAGTACTCTAAGGGGAACTCACGAATGGAACATCATCAACATTGGATGCCATTTCGCCAGGAAATAACTGACGGCCATTAGAGCGAGATGATACTGGAGAAGCAAGAAGGGGAACTCCAGGTTGATCAAAAGGACTATAAGCCTATTGAGGCGAGACCAAAATCGGATCAAAGAGCGGATTTTCAAGAAATACCATAAATTGTGTAGACGATTCAGGGCTTTCCGACTCCGAGTCTTCTGATGTCGTCCAAGGAGAATAGTTAGGCGGTGGTTGAGATGACATGGGTTGTACACTGATGATAATCCCCAGTTCGACACCTTGAGCTTCAAGGGGTCCAACTGGAAACTGGGGGACCTCAGGAGGAGGTTCTTGAGATCCTTCAGAGGAGGGATGAGGTGAATCTGACGATTCAGCCACGATGACCTTTTAGAACAAGATCAAATAAGGAAGAGGTGAAAATATCAAAAATCCTCAATTTACTAAGTAATAACGAGGCTGGAGAACTACATGGTTAAAATGTTTTCGTGGGAATTTACTTTTAGAACTAACAAAAAATAAAATAAAAAAGGGTGTAATAGGCATAAAGGTTTACCAAGTATTTTTGAACTGTAAAATACACCTTGGTGATAAATTATAGAAAAAATGACCAAGGACTTAACTTACTACAGTCGATCTCCTCGAATGTTGTGTTTGGTGTATCATGTTTACAAAGCGGCTGACTCGGTTACCTATGGTAGGCTTGCAACCTAATGGTGTCTCCCCAAATATACGTGACAATATGTGGGAGTCCAATACGTAGTAGTGTTGTCTAATGTGTAACCGTTCGAAGGGAACGCCCCAAATATACTTATCATACATCAATATACTTCCATACGTCAATATACTTCCATACATCAATATACTTCCAATATACTTATCATACTCCTACGTTTTTATGATGTGTTAATTTTCAGTTTTTGGCTCAAAATCGATGTCAACTGAATCCTATGATGCAGGCTAAATGCAGAAATAAAATTTTTCCATTTCGATGAAGTCTAAACTATTTAGGGAATATATGCAAGCAAAAGTGCAATCAATGCAGCAAACAATTATGCCCCCCTAAACTAGTTCAAAACTACGAAATGAAATTCTTTCCTATCGAATTCACTTTTCCCAAAAAATGCAACTTATTGAAAAAATGGAAACATTTCTCTTTTCCACTAAGATGCACAAAATAATATTTTTTTTACTTTTTACTTTGAAATGCAATCAAAGGTAAAATGAACGAAACAAATGAAGAAATGCAAAAACAATCCTTTTCACTTTTCTTTCAATCAAACATAAACCAAAATCTCTTTAAAAATACACGAATGAAATTATTTTCACTCCTTTGTTTTCAAAACGATAAAGACAAGCCAAATCAAAAAATTAAATGAAGATCACTTTCAATTTCTTTTAAATTTGGAAGAATACACACTCTTCTAGACTCGTGAATCAAACAATCTATGATCTTATGTTTGACACTAAGTTGAAGGTAAGATCATAAATGTACTGATGACCAGTGCATATGACAAACTACTTCAAACCAAGTTAGAAGCAATGCGACAAAAGGTGTTTGAAATGGTGAAATCTCCCAACTCACAAACAAGTCAAAGAGATGAAAACACTCGCTCAAAGAAGACAAGCAAGTCAAACACACAGGCAGGAGGTCACTGATACTCTACAGACATTCTTTAGGAACCAGAACACACTGGAAAATCAAGGGGAAACCCTAACTTTTCCTAGGTCCGAGATCAATGCTTTTGTGATAAGAGGAAGGGTGCTGAAAGATAAATCATCGTGAATGTGATATATAGAACAACACAGGCAGCCATACTATGAAAACATATAACACAATGGTCACTAAAAAAAATGAAAAACAAAAGGGAATTTCACACATAAACTAATCCTGACACAATGAAATGACTATCAAACCCTATGCAAAGTAACAGAGACCTAAGCAAGCTCAAATTTCAGTGATAGGTCAAACTGATCCAAGATCAATCCGAGAAAGGAAGACTAAGAGGCTAAGCTGCCCCAGTGGAGTCGCTAATTCTATTGTCAAGATAAATCTCCTCTGCGGACAAAGGCGATCTCTCTAGCCCTAGAGTGGGTCAAGCAACTTGAGATACTTTCTAATGCAAAGCTTTCTTAGCTAATATTCAAAATGCGACAAGAAAAGAGACATACGTACCTTTTTCTTGATGCTATGTTCGAACTCGTTGATGATGACCTTGATCCAGAATCCTTTTAGGCTCTCTCCTTGCTAGTGGTGGCACACGAATACTTGCTGATGATCAAAAGGCAACATCAAACGTAATCCAATACATAATAATCATAAACATGAGTTATCTAGCAGATCAAGGAGTACCCAAATATTTGCATAAAATATTAGACAAATATAGAAAGCAAACATTATATGTTTTATTGATAAATATGAAAGGAAGAGCTCACAACCCAGGCCTTGATGTTGGAGGCCTCCCTTTGGTGAAAATCCGAGTCCTTCACCAAAGCTCTAAATAATTCCTTCTCCCAAACAACTTAGGTGTTATCATAGTGCAAGAATGTAAAGGGAACGAGAGTTTAGACGAGCCCAACAATGAACAACTAGTAGTGGAAGGATGGGGACCAATTTATAAGAAGGGAGAAGAGGTTGGGAGCCCATGAAAGGAGGGGCAAGGTCCACTTTCTAAGGGATAAACCCCCATGGATGAGATCAAAGCTCTAAAATCAGAGAGCTCGACTTTATCACCACTGTTTAACAACCAAGTCGCCGCCCTGTAACTTCTAGAGGTCGAAGCTTCTCCTCCATTTGAGGAAACACAATCAAAAAGGGATCAGTGCGATTTTCCAAGAAATAAGGGCGCTGATAGTGGTAAGGCAGAACTGTCAATCTGACATTAGCGTGAGCATGAAACTAGGAAACATGTTGACCTAGGAAACTATGATTTTGACAAAGTTTCTTCAGTAATCTTCCAAGGCAGTTTTCTTTGAGTCTTCAAGGGATGTCTTGACATATTTCTTCATGGTGGAAACATTGCACAGGGTCTGTCACGAGGCATTTCAGGATCAGGGATGGGAAATGAGCAAGGTGACAAATTACTGTGTAACAAACATATACTCACAACCCTTATTTAACCCAATGTCAATCAATTCATCCGATGTATCTTCTTTGTATGTTAGCACCTATTTGAATACATTCAAGGATGGTGGTTGTAAAAGAATTTAAAATATACAAAAAAAGAAACCTTGAGTTGTTTTAAGGAAATATTAACATTTACTAAAAAAATTTGAAATCAACCCTTTTCTTCCTTGTCGTCTTGTTTTATGTGCTGAATGAGTTCCATCTTGTTTTGTTTTTTTCAAGAAAATACTTGAAAATTAATATTTAACCCTATATTATTTTTTTTATATGCACAAAGTCAATCATGATTACATGCATTTAAAGCAAGTTGGTATTGAGATGGCTCCTCATGTGATGCAATTATGTCCATTTATTTGACCATCTACTTATACACTTTTTTGAACATTCATACTGGCATGTTTCACATATCAATGCATTGATCATTTGGGTTTTTCATAATCTTCCTGAAAAAAATAATAAACTATTTTTATAATGATATATGAAAACTAAATATAACAAAATTGATATTCACAAATGAATGGTTTGTAGTAATATATACAGATAATTCTAGAAAATCATTTTATATAGTTAAGAATATTAACTTTTGAATTATTCTTTTTTGTTGTTGTATCTTTTTGGTATTGCAATTTTGACATGTCTCATTGACCATTTCTTTAGAGACGCTTCCTATAGTTTAGAGATAATTTGGTTCTTAGAATCATTAGATTGATTTTTGTATTGTAAGTGGAAAGTACGTCTATTCATTCGTTCCACTAGATCCATCATAGTTCTCTAAAAATTACCCACTTTCATTAACTTCCAACACCACTCTAGATGAGCTAAGAACCCAATTCATCGCCATTTACATGTTCTATAATTTTTCTTTTTTTAGAATGACATTGACCTTTTCCTTTGTTGTTGCTCCCTATAGAACATTAAACATATATGAATTAATAGATTATTTGAAACATGTTATATATACATATATATATATATATATATATATATATATATATTTTTTTTTTTTTAATTTTTAATTTATTTATTTATTTATTTTTATTTTTTATTTTATTTTATTTTTTATTTTTATTTTTTTCTGCACTTAGATTAGAAATAACCTTATTGACCTTGTTCATTTTGTGGCTTTACATGACACACACTAACCAATACACAATAGTTAAACTTACATATAGTTCAAAAATATTAATTTTGTAAAGAATTTACAAGAAACCTTTTCTGTTTTTTTTGATGTGCTATCATTGTGTCAATCAATATTTTTGTTACTTTAGACCTTATGAGACATTTTTTATCATCAATGCACAACCTGTATCATTCAATACACAATCCATTAAATATATTTTACAAATAAATCAAATAATTTTCATCCAAAAAAGCTTTGGCAGCTGTTGCATTTATCTGAATCAACACACCGATGCGTTTATAACATTAAAGGCACAAGGTGTTAAATTGTTCAACACCATCATGGAAAATTATTTTCAAACCATCATGGAAAATGATTTTTTGAAAATAGTTTTAAATTGTGATGGTGTGATTTGAAAGGCTAAACACACCACAATGATTTAACGGTGTTGTTTGGAAGAGGAGCGTCGATGCATTATATTACACTGGGAGCAACGATGAACAAACTGGACAAAATTGAAAGTGTTTTAATATACACGTGCGTTGTATTACATAGGTAGCACCGATGTGTTATACTACAGAGGGTGTACCACGAAACATATAGTTGTTTAAAAAAAAAACAGAGAAGGATGATAGGGTTTGGATCTAATTCAATAAGTGATTCTCCTACTTTACATGTCAAATTTTCTATATATAGTAAGTATACAAACCCATTAAATATAAAATGCCTAAATTGAAAAACACTAATTGTGAAGTGGTAGAGGAAGTTAAACCATAAGGTAAAATTTTGTCAAGAAGAAGCAAAAGGTTTAAGTTAAGTATTGAATATTTTTGTTTTGTTTTCTTTGAATTTTAATTAAATTTAAATAGGAATAAAGATCGTAAAATTTTTTACTATTAAAATCTATAGTAATTTTTTATTATACATGGTTTTTAATTTTTTTTTTTGAATTGTGAATAAATCTAATAGAAAATGTAAAAAAATTAACAATAAAATTTAAGATTTTTGCTATCAAGTGTTTTGAGTGAATCACCATACCTTTCAACTTTTGATATTTCGGTGAATCCAAAATATTTCACAGCTTCACAATGCTCCCAATACGTCTCTTTTGAAAATTATCTATCTTTTAATTAAACCCTAATAGAAATTGTAAAAAAAATTATGAGTAAAATGAACAATAAAATTTATTTATTTTACTATGCATGTTTTTTAGTAAATCACCATACCTTTCAGCTTCTGATCTTTTGAATATTTCTGTTGATGCACAATGCTCGTGGTATGTCTCTCTTGCAAATCATTCCCTTGAAATTTTTGGTAAAATAATGAAATGGAAAATATTTTTTTACTATTTAAAAGAATTTATGAAATTAGATTTTGAAAAATCAATTGCCACTCGTTTTTTAATTTAAAAAAAAAGAAAGAAAAAAATTATTATTTTTTTCTCCGCACATCGGTGCATTCGATAGTCAAATGCACTAGTGTGTTTATAAAAAAAGTGCACCGACATTGTAGGGGCACCAAATTTTTTCAACACATCGACATGATACATTTTTTTTTCTTTTTCGAAATATCGAAACAATGTGATTAATTTTTTTTAATTCAACGATGCGGTTTCTATTTAAGAGCATAAGTGCTGTAATTGTTATAAGAGCACCGAGTTGGTTGAATTCATTTTTATTTTCTAAAATCTGGAAACAGGTGCGTTGTAGTGTTGTTTTTTTTAAACACATTGGTGCGTTTTTATAGAAGAGCACCGATATGATAACATATAGATTTTTAGAATGTCGAAAAATGACGCAGATATTATTTGAACACCCTGGTGTTATTATTTTTTTAAACGCATCGGCATGTTTTGTTCTAATAAGCGCACCGGTTGGGTTTAAAAGCTATATGAAATTTAATTTCACATAAAATGGCATATTAATCTCAAATTTTCCTCCAGGATGCATCCAAATGAATTAAATTAATTCACAGTATACACTTTCTACTTAAAGTCGCCTTATTCATGAAAAATGGTTTGAAAACTATATTGAAATTCAGATTGTGGTTACATGGTTCTTGAGATTAATTTTAAATATGCACACAAAATTTTATTTCTGATTTTTTTCAAATGCAAGGGAAAAATATCAATAATATAAAATGGTCAATTCTTCAAATTCTAGTTCGTTCCATATTGCTGATCAAAGTCCTTCATGAAGTTCTCCCTTTCAATCTTTAATAAGTTCAGATTTTATTTATATTTAGAATATCTAATTGCTTTTATTTTTTTTAATACTTGTTAATTTGAATAAAAATGTATCCAAATTTGCAGGATCCTGATTCAGATTCAAGTTCAGATGCAAAAATTGTTCCTCTATTTCAAAAACATCAGAAGTTCTTATCGGGAGCGACATATCGCAAGCAATTGGTAGATGAAAATGGACAACCTCTTCACCCTGCTAATTGGAACATGGCGTCTTCCAGCCTCAATCCTGGATCAACGATGGTAATAATTATTTGGTATAATGTAATTTCAACAAACCATTTGCATTGATGTGCTTACTAATATCATTGATACTGTACTAATGACATTCAATATTTTTTGAAATTAGGATTCTAGTGATGATGAGTGACCCACCTACCATCGTCTAATGCATCCCACTACAATGTCAACTCAAGATAAGGTTGCATTAAGAGCAAGTCTCAAAGAGGAATTATACAAAGAATGGTTGAATCGACCACCTGTTCAATTCCCAATATATCTAGATTCACCAATTAGGAATGACTACAATAATAGTAGTTCTTCTTCACAAGTTGGCAATGGAGGCAATCAAATAGAGGTTGGTATGGATGATTAATTACGAGACATGAATACCATGGAGGCAATGTTGTTAGATGCATTCCATAACTATGAGCTAGGGGATGATGCTCATATCACCGATACCTTATTCGAAATCCTGAAATTTGCTTCCACCACCCCTCTTTTTGGACCTAGCGGCAAGTCAAAGTCTACTTACCTGGGTACAAGATGTTGTTTTACAACATGAAAGAAAATTTTGGCATGTCAAATGCATTTTTCTCCGAAATATTGATGTAACTGACCTGCATGATTGATCAAGTTTCTTATATTTTTTCACGCGATGAAGTTCTTTATATTTTGTAGTTGCGAAGAGGAAAAACAATTGTGGAAAATGTTGGGTGTTGAGTACATATCATATCATGCATGTCCGAATGATTGTATTCTATATGACAAGAATATGAAAACAAAGAGATATGTACGAAATGTGGGCATGAAATGTACCATAATTAAAAAAAAATAGGTAAATCAAATGGTCCTCCTCATAATATATTGAGGCACATGCCTATAATCCCAAGGATTCAAATACTCTTTCATTGCAAAGAATTAACTATGTTGTAGGGATGACATGCCTTTCACAAAATTGATTCAGGAGTTATGTGAATCCCAACATATTCAATATCCATGAAGCATATAGAGGATACATGGCCTGAAAAATTCAAGGATTAAGTATGAAGTCTACGACTCAACATAGCCATGGACCCTATGTTTTCCCAAAACACTGCAACTAGGTGTTGTTTTACCCAGATGTGTTGGATAGGGATTGGTGGTTCGTATTAAGATGCGACCCTAGATCAAAACATATCTTTTAGAATAGTAGTGTTATCATGCCAAGCGAGGAAGATATTCATGGTGATGACAATGGAGAGTGATATGTACTTGTGTTATTTCATCATTTATACAATTGTTGTATGTTTTTTTTTTTCATTATTTAGCTAGTTATGTTGTTTTTTTATCTGTCTTGTTGGCACTTTATAATATAATTGGTAAGATTCACTAACGTTTTTACATGTTTTTTTTATTTTTATTTTTAGTGGAAACATTTTTACAGTACTTAAAACTAAGTATTTCAAATTGCGTACATTATCTATGATAATAAGGATTCAAGGTCACAACCCTTCTCAAATAGGAATATGAGAACAAAATAATGAATTTAGAAATCACATTGAAGATTTAGTCTCGATTTAGATACTTATTGGTTTAGTCGCATGCTTTTTCTTCTTGTTTAATTCAAAATCAATATAAATAATTATGCAGTGATAACTCTATGACGACTTTCCATTTTTTTAAAGTAAGTCATTTTGCATGCAAGTTCATATATACAATTTTGATATAAGTTCACCAATACATAATCTATAATAAACATTATTTCATAAAAATAAAAATCATGATGATAACCATCTAACAAACATAAACATCATATAAGACACACATTCAAATTCACTACCATCATCTAATTATATACACCTATAGCACATATAAACGTCATTAGCTAGCACAAAAATCTAATAATCTAATAGGGCATCATCATCATGATCACATCTAACCAAACACAAACATTGTAATCTAACATCATAACCACACACATCCTCAAATTAATATAAATCTCATGTCAAATAAATTCTATCACATACACATCTATTTGCAAGCACATTAAAATAACATATCTAACATGACCTAACAATAAACACATCAACACCAACATATAAATTAAGTACATAAACATGAACAAAAAAATTCTCTCTCACTCTCTCTCTCTCTCTCTCTCTCTCTATATATATATATATATATATATACAATCAAGTTAAATAACTGCATCAAGTCAAATAAATGAAATCAAATATTCGATACGATAGACGTAGTAGTTCCAATCTGGTCTGCAATAGAAGACGATGGATGGTCAACTACTGCTCGATCAATGTTTGTTGAACTCAACTAAGGTGGAGGAGGAGGTGGTTGGTCTAGTATGTTAGGAGAAATGTAAGGCATGTTAGAACCCTATATTTACAATTCACAAAGTGACTGTGTACTTTCTCTTTGCAAATTTTTCATATTTTACATAAATGTCAATATTCAAAAGTCTTTTCCAAATAAAGATGAAGAGAAACAAAGAAGAAGAAAGAGGGTATTTAAAAGGAAAATATGCAAAGTTCATACCAGAGGTAAGCAGCCTAAAAACTGCATGATTTTTTCCTAGAATCAAACTGAAAAGATCAAAGTTCTATCTAAAGGTCTGAAAAGGGATGATTTTTTTCATGTTTGGGACCTTATGGTATGTTTTTATCCTAAGTCCTCGACCATATTGCATATCCTTTTACCCCACCCCTTTGTTATTCCTCTTATCCTAAGTTTCATTTTCCCCCTCGACTCTCATGTCCCGACTCATCCGAGTTAACCATCTCTGTTCCCCCACCTCCACATCCGACGGTTTTAGATGCATTTCACACCCCCTTAGCCTTGGAACTTTAACCATGAAGTGGCATCCGAAATGAGTATTTTCAAGTCCAACCCTACTCCCACGTGTCCATTCACAGTTATTTCGCACCCCCTTTCACAATATTGCCTACCACCTTAGGACCCTTCCGAAAACCAACCTTGGGTTTTAAGTTCATGATATAACCTTCCAAAGGAGATATGCGATGAAGTGGGACCCATTCACCCACCACACTTCCTTTTCATTTCATTTTCCTTAAAAATCATTAAGCCTTGCCCTTTATCTTCTTTTTAGCTTTATATTGCTACAATTTTACCTTTTTTCACCGCTATATCATTGTTTTACCTCCACTTCCAATTTCCCCGATTGTAATTAAAGTGGGCCATTCCTCCCTGACACGTCACCCTTTCCCCTCACCATCCATCGCATATCGACGAAGATAAATTTTCACATCGCAACTAAACCTTAACACTTGCGATTGCCGATTTTCTATGTATCGCATCGTAGATTTTTTAACTTACCATTTTGAAGCACCCGCAATGTATTTTGTTTAAATTGCGATGTGGTTGGCCCCACCATAGAAGCTTCTCTCCCACTTCAAGCCATTTGAGGTACATTGAAATACATTGATATATCATGAAACCCCATAAACTTTTCCTTACCGCATATAACATTCACTGCTTTATAACTTCGCTGATGCAATGGGCTCCATCTTGCCACATCATCCTCCAATCAACGCAATTCGCACTTCGCAGAATTTAACGCTTACCGCATTTTCCAAAATTATAAACTCTGTGATGTGCAATGTGGGTGGGTCCCAATCGCGTACCACACTGAATATTTTAGTGTTTACCTCCTCCACTTACAACTAAACCTTAAGATTTGCGATTGCGATGCAGTCGGTCCCATTTTCCCCTGCCACGTCACTTACCTTCTCCCCGCACTTCACACTTCGCATCTCTTAGAGTTCTCCTCCGCCGCTTATAACTAAGCTTTAAGATTTTTGATCTGTGGGCTGTGGTCCGGTCCCACCTTCCCTCCATGTCACCTCCCTCTTTGCATCGCATCGCCAATTAAATTTCTTATAACTTAAACTGTAAAACATGCGAAGTGAGATACCGACGCGAATGCGATGTGACTTCAAAACTAAAATATAAACATTTTTAGGTCCGGGTATATGAGTTTTTATGTTGTTTTGTTTGAAAAAGGGTACCATGCGACAGAAAGGACTCGGGTAGCAAAAAGACACCAAGGGTCAAGTCGGGCAAGGCGTCTTTACAAAATTGTTATGTTATGACGACATAAATGGAAGAGGCAACAAAT
The DNA here is from genome assembly GCA_034641835.2 of Pinus albicaulis. Taxonomy (NCBI): domain Eukaryota; kingdom Viridiplantae; phylum Streptophyta; class Pinopsida; order Pinales; family Pinaceae; genus Pinus; species Pinus albicaulis. Next base: position 1,111,030,086 of record CM076572.1, on the reverse strand, counting down.
CACATCAACACAGTCACTAATTGATGAAAAGTAGCCAATGTTGCACCTGACTTAATTACCCAACACCGGTTTTCTGAAGAGCAGGGCCAGATGTCAAAGCCACCACTGGTTACCTCTTTATGACCATCACAACCACCTGCAAGCTTATTGTTTGATCCTCCGAGGAGACGTTGAAGCATTTGGATCTACGAATAGTTGCCCAAAATAAATTCCAAAGGCAGTGTTGTTGTCAGAGATTTCTGATCAAGCCTTGCATGGACACACTTGTCTATTTTCTGCTATTGCATGGCCACACTCGTCATTTTCAGCTAAATTGTAATCAATGAAAGTTTGCCAAAGTAAATTAGGGCAATCGACTTTAGTTTTAGTTAAATACTGCTTGAATTTTCATTATCAAGGGTTGGATATTGTTAGCCCCTGCATTGTAGGAACTACTATATTGGAGCACTATAATTTTGGAGCTGGATATCAATAATCAAAGACTGTTTATAGGATTCTCGAGCTGTGTAAAAATGGTGATGTGCTACTTCTCTATTTAAATGTTTTCGTTTTTTTCTCTGCTATGCATCTGTTCATCTAATTGTAAATCAGAAATTTTAGATTAAGATTTGCTGTCATAGCACCTTAATTCTATTTGCATTTACAATCTGAATGTTTTTTGCTGAAGTCTGATTAAAGAATTCTTAACTGTTCTTTAGTCTTTATTGAGCCTTACCATTTATTTCACCTCATAATTCATATAGCTCTAAAGATCCATTTAGCACAGTTAGCTTGCCCTATGATGCTCTTGATGTTGATGTGCCATTCCAGCCTTTTGACTCCACAGCCCAATGGATTAGTCCCTGCAGCCTTATCTATCCAACCACACCATCAATCAAACAAACAAACCTCACAATTTCTATAACTAGCCTAACATCTGCGTTCGTGATATTGAAGGTAAATCCCAATTAGAGATAGAAAGATCCCTCTCTGAGTCTAGGAACACTAGGTCCTGGACTCCAAAGTGGTTTGATGATGTCCTCTGTCGTTTGTTCTTGCCAATATTACAAATTACAGAGTGATAACAAGGTACATCCTCTAGCTTTGGCATATCATCATCAGGCGACTGGTGATGATGTGTACTACCAAAAGGATCACCAACACCCTAACGTAAATGATACAATGGGGTGGTACTACCAGAAGCGTCATGATTATGATCATAACCCTTATTAGTGTCAGTCTTTGCATCTTATCACCAGTGATCAAATGGACTCTTATCATGTTTTTTTAGGGTCCCATAGTCAAATTTTTGTCATTTCACCAGGTCTTCAAGCAAAAATTTGGTCACTGGGCATTAGGTTTAGGACTTTTTTCCACTCCTTCCAAAATTTTGAATTACTGGTCCATGCCATCAAATAAGATGAGTATACCATTATTCATAGATTTTCATCATCATTCTAGTCATCACCACCCTGATCTCATTTAGTTCAGAGTCTCCATTATGTCATTAGGGTTTCAGCATCACCAAACTGCCATTTCATGCATAAAATCCGACAAATTGGAAGAGTGGTAATAAAGTAGTTTTCTTCAATAAAATTTGATTTTTAAATGTAATTTTATGATTTCATATGTAATAAGTACTTCAAATTTCTAAAGCTATAGTTCAATGTTCAAAGGAAGATACAAAAATTTTAGATTACAAAATGTCCAAGGTTGTAAAGTAAGAAAGATAATGAAAGTCATGCTTCAAGAGACACGTGGGGCCAATTTTCACTTAAAGAAATCCATTCCATGCTTATAAAAGAGCCAAAAAGACACAAATGCATTTCATTTACACTCCTCTTTCCCCTCATTATCGAGCTCATCCTCCATTTGGTGAGAAACATGTTTTTCCTGCTCAAAGTGGCAAAAATTGGGAGGCATTGCGCATCTGTGAACTGCGCTGTGCATCTGGAGAAGGCGTTGTGCGTGGATGAACTGCGCTGTGCATAGGTGTTGCACATATGTGAACTATGCTGGGCATGGGGAAAAGTTGCCCAAAATTGCTCAAAAATCACCCAAATCAAAATTTTCAGCCTCCATTTGAGATTTTCTACTCTCTAGACATTACAACAAGTAGGTACATTCATTTTTAAGCCCTCTCTTCCTTTGCAAACCAAGAATGATAACAAGATAAGTTCCCTAGGGTTTTATAGGAATTTCATGCTTTTGGTTGAAAAATGATCAATTGATGTTGTGAAACCCTAGTACCATTGTCCCTCCACCTATGTTTTCTAGTTATACATCATTCCCATACATGACAAACCATTTCCCATCATTTTTGCATCATCTCCCTACAAACCCTAGCCCTCTTCTACGAAATTGGGCCATTTTCCTAGTAAGGACCATGTTTTAAATTTGCTAGCTCACTTCCCTCACTCATTTACCTTCATTTCACTACCTAAATATTCCTAAGACCCCTTCCCATGTCCCTAAATTTTTGTACCCCCATCTGCCTTCGCTAACTCCCTCATTTCATCCCTTCACTCACTTTTCCCTGTTTTTGCCCTTCCTATCATCTAGGGTTTCAATCATGGAAGGATATTCCTGAGCATCAAAGAATATAATACAACACAAAGGGGGAAATATAATGAGGTATGAGCCCTCAAATTTCAATGAAATCATTTCCTCACCCTTCATCAGAAAATGCTTTGAAGATGTCAGCTACCTAGGGTTTTGTCAAAGGGTGGAGGAGGTGGGTTACCATGAGGAGCTTATATATTTGTTTTCCAGCAATTTGAAGGGAGAAAAGGCCACCATTGGAGGGATTAATTTCACATTTTCAGTTTATTCCATCTCTCTTGCCACAGGGATACCAAACCATGGGGAATATTGGTTCAAAGGCATGAACCTTGACCTTGAGCAGTACAAATCCTTCATAAAATCACAGTAGAAAGAGACTCATTCTTACATTCTTCCATTCAGATACTTGCTAGAGAGGTATGCACCATTGATGAAGGTTGTGATGAAATTCTTCACATGTGAGGGCAGATTTTCCAGATTGTATTTATATGATATTAGATTGCTCATGCACTTCACAACAGTGAAGTCCCTAAACTTATGCAATTTCTTGTATAGGAGTGTGAGAAAGATGGCATAAATGGTGCAAGTCATGAACACATATCATTACCCTAGACTCTTTCACCACATCTTGGTGAATACCATATTTCTCCATCAGTTTATAGAGAATAACATGACATGGGATGCCTTCATTGAGATAGCTTTGCAGATGCACAAAACTACTACACCAACTCAGTAGCAAATATCTCACCTACCATGCAAGAGGTTGGATCATCAAGAAAAATTGTTGAGGTTTCAAAGAGGCCTAGGCCTAAGGTTACTCTCACTTATTAGAGAGGCAGGAGCCTTGTGTTTTCTCCTCTAAAAGAGAAAGGGGCGAATCCTATTTCATTACAGGGATCACCATCAACACTGCATGAGACATCCATGCATGATGAGGAGGAACATGAATTTCACTTGGTTGGCTTGGAGGAACATAATGAGTAGTAAAAATTGCAGAGGGTAATCAAGGACAAATATGCTCAGATCAAAGAGCTCCAAGATAACTTAGCAAGGGCCCAATTCATCATTTAATTTATTGAGTAGGAGAACAAGTAGATGAAGACAAATCAGTTGCTTTTGGAGAAAAGGCTATTTGAGGCAAAAAAACATGACCAGAAGTTCAAAGAAGTGGTTGATCATGATGAACATGATGAACATGAACCATATTTGAATAGGAAGAGGCCAAGAACCATGGGTCTCAAGAAGGCACTGTAAAGAGAAAAAGAGAAAAAACCTACAAATGAGGAGCTCACTTTTGAAGAGAGGATTGCCAAAGAGATCAACGAGGACAGGAAATTTGGATTGAGAAGGTAAATACTCTCTTGGAAAATATCCCGAACAATTCAAACATGGATAACAAGATCCACAAATGCATGGTTGCCCGCTACCAAACAAGAAATCAAATTGCACACATCAAGATCAAGCAATTACAAGACAAGCTTAAGAAAACCCTAATCAGCCAAAAGGAGAAGGGTAAACTTGATTTTCTTGTTGAGGCTTACATGATTGCATAGTACACCTCATCCAATAACTCTGGACCAATTTTTGGAATATTTCTAGCAAATTTTTTTTTTTGTTCATATTTAGTGAAAAATTGCAGAATTGAGAAATTTCACTAAGGTTGGATGCGCAGCTGCGATTTTTCCTCAAGGCTCCAAATGAAAAGTGGCTTACATTTATAGAAATAATATGCCCTTCTCTCAAAATAAATTTCCTCATATTTTCCAGAAATGGCTCAAATTTTGAGAAAAATGAAGAAAAGAGGTTAAAAATCAACATTCTGCCTCTGTTTTGGACAGGTGCTGCGCATTTGGAGACACCTTGGGAGAATGAGTTTTTGAAGGCCTTCCCATGGGTCATTTTCAAAAATTAAAAGTGTTATGGAAACTAGACAGGAAATGATAGTTTACCTTTCTCGCATATTTCTATTTTGACTTTAGGAAGGTGCCCAAAAGTGGCCTCCACGTTGGCATTGTGCACATGCAAATTTCTAAGATTTTTATAAAAATTTCACTATGTAATTTTCTCCAATTTCCAGTATGAATTTTTTAAAAGTGAAAAAGTGAATGTAGATGATGTAAAGGTCAAAATGTAAATGTAAATGGTAAAAATTGAGGTAAATAGGTGTATTATCCTCCATTTATTTATTTGAGGATATGCCTCTTAGTGGTTAGATGAAGGAGGAATTTGTTGTGCAACCTACCTAGTGTGTAGCATACTTCAGATAGGTGCATGAATGTGACTTTCTTGCTGGGAAATTTGACCTCCAAGGGAGGATTTAGACCTCAATAGTTATATGAGGCTTTTTTTAATCATTTCCAAGGGTTGGAATCTTGGACATGGAACTAGTGTATTTCAGTTTGACAAAGTAATACAATGAATACATAGAAAATTTGCATCTTAAATTTAGGGATTCATGTGGTGAGATTGTATGGCCATGTTTCTCTTTTGTAAGTCACTCCATTTAATGATTTCTCTTTCCATTACATATCTACTGCTTTCACTCATGTTATTTACGGTTTTTAAGTAGGATTCATGAAGAATACATGCCATGTTTTGATAAGATGATGATGTTGTGTTTATTTTCTTCTTAAGGATTGAATTCATACTTCTATGCTTGTTCCTAATCTCTATATTCATCCTACATTGTAAACATAAAGCCTAAAAGTTCATTCAAGCTTTCCTACCTTTCCCCTTTATTCCCCTGCAATTTTTGCTCTTATAACCCTATCAGAGTTTTCAAGCCTAGCTCTAAAGGTCCATTTTCATCCAGCACAAAAATCCATATCAACCAAAACATAATTTGCATACCTGGCCTAAAGTCTCCATGATCCAGTCAAATTGGTTGTGAATCTCATTGAGAGATCCCTCTTAGCCTAGTAGGGCTAGCTCCTAGGTCAAAGTGGTATGTGGTTACCTTTGATGGTCTCCTTCTCAGCCTTCGGAGATCCGGTGGAGTGATAACAACCCTCATCATCAACATAACCACCCTCTTGGGCCTCGCCCATCTCCTCATCTCCTCCATTCGACGATGGGGGAGGAGGCATGTCCCCATAAAATGAACTGACGTCTACAAAATATATAGTACACAAAAATAATTAGACAAATTCATTAAACAATTTAATAAAACAAGTTAAAGAACATGCTAGAATAAATTTTATTCTAATTCATTAAAATAATAAAATGAAACTATATTAATTTAAAGAAAAAAATAATATTACCTTTATCATATGGAGGCTCAATCGTTGTGAAAAGGATGTTGGGACACTGTCTCCAATCAATCCTTGCATTCGGAAACACCAATGCAACAAACACATGGTCATCCTTACTGGTGAGTAACGCTAGTTCCTCAGCAAAAATCCTGGTTGGATTATTTGGTAGGCCCCTCTTAGGCATCATCTCCCCTCACATGTGTATCTGTACCTCAGTGATTGACCTAGGAGGGCAACAGTAAAAAGTAGGCCTAATCTATGGAAACCTCTCAAAAAATAAACAAAAAGGCTCGAAAGCGAAAGGAAGGTTTCCTTCCCCTCTCTCAACACACAAAATCTATCTAAAGACATGCAAAATTGCCTCAAAACAATGACAGACCATATGATGTAACGTGACACCTGAATCAAAGTATAAAAATAATATAAAAGAGGGAAACTAATGCATTTACCATCACTACTAGAGTGTGAAATGGTGGTGAATAACAACAAGAGACAACTAACCTCCTCTGCAAAAAAAGAAGAAATACATAGTTGTCCTCCATCGACCTGAAAATCTCTTAGACGGACCGCATGAGGCCCGACATATCTCTAAGTGTAGGCAAGTTGAGCCTCACCTGCAACCCCATGGGGAACATCATGGAATTAGGGAAAATACTCCCCTTTCTTGGATCTAGGCTAGTGATAAAGTATATGTCCTCCTTAATGGGCCTATACCACATGGAAAGCCTACTCCTAGACAATCCATCAACAGATCAGATGCACCAATAAGACAAAGTGCGCCTTTAGGGATGTAGCCTCCTCATAGTGCTTGAGGAGGCATGCATCCCTCAAGAGTGCTCAGGTCACTGCAATAATAGGGTGAAGGTATCAATCCCTCTCCCTCTCTCTGGCCTCCCATGGTTAAACCATATTGTATGAGTCCACATGTTGCTCCTGCTCCTACTGTTGCTCCCTCTGCTGACATCTCTTCTACATGATTGACATATAAAATACATCAATCTCATACATAAAATACAATTTTTTATATTAAATGAAACATGCATTTATAAATATGGAAACATAACTTTCAATTAAAAAAAAACTCATCGGTACGCTCCAAACATTGTCATGCATCGACTCTGGTGCACTTCCAACTATAACCACACCAACATAGGTGTGCACATAAATATGATGCAATGCTGTTGGTTCAAAAATTAAAATTTTGATAGCGGTGCGACACACTTGGGCACCAATGCACATGTATAACCTTTTTGCGCTAGTACTGAACGTTCAAGTTATCAAACGAACCAAGCTATAACTATACTTTTAAATATTATTTTTTGCTGTGCGTTTGGTAAATATAAATGCACTGGGTGTGACACACTGAAATGTGGTGCACCCTGTAAATTTACAGGGCGCATTAATATTGGTGCGAGATGAACATATCGAGTGCATAACATGGTGATTTTTGTTTTCTTCAAAAATAGTGGAAAAATTAACCTATTTTTCAATTCTAATTCGCTAAAAAATGAAATTAGAAATAAACATAGACATTAATTGGGAATTTTGTTGCCAGGGAGACATTGTGGACACCTAATGGAGAATTTTATTTATTTAATTATTTATTTTTTATATATATTTTTAATTTTTCGCACAGTTTGAAAAAATTGGAAACTTAGACAATGATCATGGTACGAAAGGATTGTGAGCAAGAGAAGCACCAATGTCAAGGTCGATGGTAAAAATGAAATTTACAGGCGAGTTTTTTTTTAAACCCTCCTCTAGTGTTTCTCTAACCACACTGGTGCGAGAATAGATCCAAGAGCACCGTGTTTTTTAAAATTAAAAAAACTATCACAATGATTTTCTTGAGACGCCCCATGGCATTTCTATATAGGTACTATACCGATGTTTTGTTTTTCTATAGCACCACTCTATTTCCAGAAATTAAAAACCTCCTAGAGGTGTTGTTTAGAAGAATCCCTGGGGCAGTTTAGTACATTTATCGCATTGGAGCGTCGTTGGAAAATAATACTGTATTTTTCCAAAATTTAAAACTACAACAGTTCTCCCTAGTGGTATGCACCAGGTCGTTTTACTACATGAAGGGCACCGATGCTATTTACTATTCAAGCACCAATGCATTGTGTTATTTAGTACACTATGTTTTTTTTATTCTATAAAAATAAATTTTCCACGGTGCACCATGTTATATGCAGTACCAGTGATTGTATGGATAAAAAAGCACCAGTGTGTTTGTATATTTTAGATACACCGTCTAAAAACCATCCACTAAAAAATTCGCCCGCCCACCTCTGCTACAAACATATTTTTGGGTTATTTTTATAGGGTCTTCCACAAAAACCTCCACTAGAAGGTAATTTCCTTGTAGTGAAAGGGCCAATATTTGAAGCCATGTAATTAGAAACCTAGAGTAACCGTCTTGGTTGAGTCACTTATTGAGAGATAAATGGGGTGGTCATATGAGACAACTGATCCTGTTGGGACAAGACCATCACCATGATTCTTTTCTAACCACAATCAGAGAGTAGGAAAGAGCTTACCCTACAAAAGTTCCTTCTTCTAACCTGAGAGTGCATGAGTTATACAAGAATTTCTATGCTAGCCTAATTCCAACATTCTTAAAATATTTGTGTCATGAGTGCGACTAGAACCTACAACTGGAATGGAGTTCTATGTTTGAGCTATGGTATCCTCAGAGCGGAGTGGAGCTCTTTCCTTTTGGAGATTAGTCTCCAATAACCTTAAGTGCTTGCTATGAAATTTTTAGATTTGAAAATTATTACTACAGTGATTGATTTATTTCTCCTAATTATTAGATAAGTTATTTACAAATGCTTCAGTAAATTTTGAAATAAACACAGCTGCAGTACTTCACTCTAATCAAAAGTAGAAGAACATAAATTTCACAAGCAAAAAAATAGAAACAACCATATGAACACAATTACTTTTGGACAATTGTTCCCGGAAAAACCCAATGTGGGAAAACTGGTGCAACAGATGAGGGTTTGTATTTATCTTCAGTAATGAAAATATCTTTAACAAAAGTCTTGGTGAGAAAAGTAAATTAGCATACACCTGGCATGAATTTTCCAGACACACCGGAAGTATTCCCAACTCTCGAGGTGACCTTCTACACCCTCTGCGTCATCCTGCGTAGTTGCCTTGCGCAGTACCTCCCTGGACTACATAACTCTGCGTGGAGGGGTGGGTGCTGCTGCTCAACACTCATTTCCCTTCACCCTTCTCCCTTCTGCTTCTCAATCTGCTGACTTCTCCCTCCTCCTTCTGCCTCTACAATCCCACCTCTACAAACTCACCCACTGAAATAGATTTCTCTTACTTTAGAATTGATTTCCTTCAGCTACTGAGAATGTCCTCGGCTTAATTTCCAAATGACCCTCAAACGTCTTCTTATAATATTCTCGATGATGAATCAACGACCAAGATTATAAATTTAATCTATGGCTCAGATTAAAAGATAAATTGATCTCTATTTTCTAGAATATTCACACTCTAATTTATTAATACCCTTTAATTATTTAATTTCCCTAAGTTTAGACTTAGGGTTTGCATTAAAATAATTAATTATTTTAATAAAGGAAGATCTGAGTGTAATTTCCACAAACAATTTCTGGGTTCTTTGGATAACTACTGTCCAAGCCTCTCCACCAAATTTGAGACTTGGAACACTTCCCGATGCTATAAAATCAACACTCCCTCTTAGCCAGGAAAGTGTTCAAGCAAGATACCACCATACTGCTATGACTCTAGAACATCTGCTGCGCTGATGATGTCCTGGCTGCTGCCCCTCATCTTTGCACTACTGCCTTCTGTACTACTACTTGTGACACTGTCTATGTCATTGCCTCATCCATATTGCAGCTCCCCCTGTCTCTGAAGACCACCTCTTCCTCTAATGGAAGGGGTTCTCGACCATCCCCATCTTCTCTATAAAGTAAGTGAACTTAATCTTACTTAGATCCTTGGTGAGGATATGTGCCACCTGTTCCCCTGTAGGAGTGTACCTCAACTATACTTCTCCCTGTTGGACACAGTCCCTGATGAAGTGGCACCGAATGTCAATGTGTTTCGACCGGTCATGAAACACAATATTCTCAGAGAGCTTGTCACAACTTTGATTATCACACATAATACCAGTTGGTTCCATCCTCTTCTTGAGTAGGTTCAAGATTAATTTACGAAGCCATATGGCCTCGCACGAAGCTATGATTGTTGTGATATACTCTGACTCGGATGAACTTAGTGCAATATACTTCTGCTTCCTACTGCACCAGGAGGTCATCCTGATCCGAGACTAAAACAGTACCCACTGATACTCTTCCGATCCACTGTGCTTCCAACCCAATCTGCATCTGTAAACCCACTCAACTGGACCTCATTGCCCTTGGTGTACTTCAATCCATATTCCACTGCCCCCTTCAGATATCTGAGAACATGTTTGGTTGCTACCCAGTGAGCCCTCCTTGATTCCACCATGAACTGACTGAGGGTATTTACTGCATAACATATTTCTGGTCTAGTATTGACTAGATACATCAATGATCCAATGGGTTACCTATACAAGGTGGGATCAGCCTCATCATCCTCTATTGTGTCTATCTTCTTCCATTTTGTAATCACAGGCGTGGCCATGGGTCTATAGTCTTCCATCTGAAATCTCTTCAGAATTTCTGTAGTGTATCTTCCTTGCCCTAGGAAGATTTATCCCTTCTGCTGCCAGACTTCCAAACCAAGAAAATACTGTATCTGCCCCAGATCCTTCATGTTGAATTACATAGTCAGATTCTCCTTGTAGTCCTTGATGAGCTTGGATGATTCAGTAAGAAAAAATCATCCACATATAATACCAGGATTGATGGCTCATCCCCTACCTTCAAGTAGTATAGATTTGGATATGCATCACTCTTAATGAATCCCATCTTCTACAAATATCTATCAATTCACCCATACCATGCTCTAGGGGCTTGTTTAAGGCCGTACAAGTCTTTCTTAAGCCTCCAAACATGAGTCTTCTGCTCATGTGTCTCAAAACCCTCTGGCTGTTCTATGTACACTTCATCCTCTATCACCCTGTTCAATAACGTTGTCTTGATATCCATCTGGTGAATCTCCCATCCCATCTATGCTGTTAGAGAGATGATGGATCTGATAGAAGTGTAGCGAGCTACAGGGGCGAAGGTTTCCTCATAATTGACCCTTCCTTTTGTGCATGCCCCTTAGCTACAAATACAACCTTGAGCTTCTCTATGTTTCCGTCTGCATCATACTTGATCTTGTAGATCCACCTTGATCTATCCTGTGGTTTAGGGACTAATTCCCAGACATTGTTCGTCATGATGGAGCTATACTCCTCCGCCATGGCATCCACCCATACCTGATGCTGAGATGCTTCCTAAAAGATGGAGGTTTATCCAACCTGAGCAACCAGGGCCTGATATCTGTTAGGTTGTCTCTGTACCCTCTTCCCATCTCTAGGGGCTCTGACAAATTCCTCTACATCCTTGAGAATTTGTTGGAGTTCTCTGCTCAGCCTTCCACTAGTAGAGGGTGGTCTTACCTTCTCTCCTACCTGTTCTTCTTCGAATGAACTCTCCTCAGAATCCTTGTGCCATGGAGAGGTACTTGACCCATCCTCTATTGGCCGTTGAGGCTGAACTAGTGGATCCTCCTCAATTTTCCTATATGTAGCCATTTCCTAGGATTTCTTGAAGGCTCTCTCCTACATGAATTTCACATCCCTCATTACTACGATCTTCCTACTTTTTAGAATATAGATGTGATATGCTTTCAAATTTTCACTATATCCCACAAGAAAACCCTTTTCTGCAGTCTCATCCAACTTCTTCCTCTTCTCATCTGGAACGTGGAAGTACACCATGCTGCCAAATATCCTGATATGGCTCACCTCTGGCTTGCTACCTGTTAACACACTCTTAAGAGTTACCTTCCCCAATGCTCTATGGGGTACTCTGTTATGCACATATATCATTGTACTGCATGCTTCTGCCCACAAAAATTTGCGCATATCTTGGTCATATAGCATTTCCCTTGCATCCTCTACTATGGTACGATTCTTCCTTTGTCCAACTCCATTCTATTATGGATTGTATAGAGCTGTCCATTCTCTCTTGATGCCTTCCTTTGTGCAGAAATTGGTGAAGTCCTTATCGATATATTCTCCACCATTATCTAACCGCAATTTCTTGATCTAATTTCTTGTTGAATTTTCTACCAATGCATTGAACTCTTTGAACTGTTCAAAGACTTCATCTTTGGTTTTGAGAAAATAGATCCAAGTCTTCCTGGAATGATCGTCAATAAAGGTAGCAAAATACTTTTCACTATTGAGAGCAGTTGTGGACATTGGACCACAAATATCCAAGTGTATTAGTTCCAATACGCTCTTGATGTAGCTTCTTGGAAATGTTGCCTTAGCATACTTCTCTAGTATGCATCCCCTACAAAATTCATCTCTCCTTGTGTTGAGTTCAGAAGCTCCTATGAAAATATTCTTGAGAATCTTCAAGGCTCCATGATGTAGATGCCTGATCCTTGTGTGCCATAATTCATTCAGATCTCTGTCATCCGAACTGTCAATCAGGGCCACGATGGAATCAAGATGGAGGTTATATGCTTATGACTCCTTACTCCAATTTGTGTCTTCTTACTCCAGCTAGGATGTTTGACACGCAATTGGTTTCCAATAAAGTATAAGTCATAACCCTTGTTCTAAATCTGAGACACTGTGAGAAAATTCATCCCCAAACCTGGTACATGCAAAAAATTTGTGGCCCAAATCTTGTTGCCATCTTCTGTCTGAAATGTTATGGTACCTTTTCCAATGGGGGTACACTTGGCCTTGTTTCCCATAGTAATCTGGAAATTCATATGTTCTTCTTGGTAGCTCAAAAATCATTCTTGAACCCCCCTCATGTGAGAAGATGATCCACTGTAAATATACCAAACACTTGGAGGAGTCTTTCTCGACACACAAGAAAGATCCTCCTCTAGTCACGATACCAACACTATCATGTCATGTTCCCTCTGTGTTTCTGCATGCTCTGGAGGACTGCGTGAGTCCTTTTGACTGCATGAACCCTTCTGGATTTTGGATATTTGGTCCATAGCAGATCCTCCCTTTCAGTCTTTAGCATTTTCATCTGATACCATGTGAAATTTTCAGATCTGAAAATTATTACTGCAGTGATTGATTTATTTCTCCTACTTATTAGATAAGTTTTTTACAAATGTTTCAGTAAATTTTGAAATAAACACAACTACAATACTTAATTCTAATCAAAATTAGAAGAACATAGATTACACAAGTAGCACAATAGAAACAACCATACGAACACAGTTATTTTTGGAGAATTGTCCCCGAAAAAACCCATTGTGGGAAAACTAGTGTAGTAGACGAGGGTTTGTATTTATCTTCAGTAATGAAAAGATCTTTTACAGAAGCCTTGGTGAGAAAATTAAATTAACATACAGCTGGCATGAATTTTCCAAACACACCGGAAGTATTCCCGACTCTCAGGGTGACCTTCTACATCCTCTGCGTCATCCTGCATAGCTGCTCTACGCAGTCCCTCCCTGGAATGCGTAACTCTGCATGGAGAGGTTGGTGCTGCTGCTCAACACTCCCTTCCCTTCACCTTTCTGCCTCCTGCTTCTCAGTTTGCTGACTTCTCCCTCCTCCTTCTGCCTCTGTAATCCCGCCTCTACAAACTCACCCACTGAAGTCGATTTCTCTTAATTCAAAATCGATTTCCTTCGGGTACTAAGAATGTCCCCAACTTAATTTCCAAATGACCCGCACACCTCTTCTTATAATATTCTCGCTGATGAATCGACGACCAATATTATATCTTTAATCAATGGCTTAGATTAAAAAATGACTTGATCTCTATTTTCTAGAAGATTCACAATCTGCTTTATTTATACCCTTTAAATATCTAATTTGCCTGAGTTTAGACTTAGTGTCTACATTAAAATAATTGATATTTTTAATAAAGCAAGATCTGAGTGGAATTTCCACAAATGATTTCTGGGTTCTCTGGATAAAAGCTGTCCAAGCCTCTCCACCAAATTTGAGACTTGGAACAATTCCCGATGCCATAAAATCAACATTTTCAACAGCCTAGAGAGACCTCATAATGGAAGGAGTAGGTGACATCAAGAGAAACATATTCAACACAAGTGAAACACAGTAGTGGCCAGCCCCAATGGCCTAATTGAGGCACCATTTAAGAGTATAATATGCATAGTAGAAAGCATTATGACGATAGGGAAAGGGACAAACCAACATGTGGAAGAACTAGATAAGCATATAATGAGCCAACACATTCAGAGACAAGAACAAGAAAACCGATGCATAAACCCAATAAGCCACAATTTGTGTAGTGAAACTGATGCCCCACAATGCTTGCATGCTTCCATAATGGCTATTTCCTATTACAAGCATCATTGTCGTTGGTATGGGATGCATTATGCTGAGGATAGGATGTCATAGAAGACGAGAGATCAACACAACTCATTGAATCACACAAGGGAGTATGCATGTTGAGTAGAGGACGGTGATGGCATGTGGCCAAGGGTGGTGAGTTAATCGTCTCTCCCACACTTAAACAAGTGTTGCCTTCAATCACTTGATTGAAGGGTTTAGTAACATGTACAAAATTATAGTGCATTCTATCTATTATACCTTTTATCCCTTTTCCAGACATATTCTCTAGTTGATTTTATTTAAAATATGACAAGGATTTGTTGGAATCATAAGTTTGAATTGTGTAATATACATAATCCAAGTGCCCAAGGGTTTTTTGGGGAATTAAATATGTCTATGCATTCAAAGCCACATTCTAAACTATGAAAAACTACAGCCTCACCTAGAATTTAATTGTTGAATCATGACAAAAAAGTCAAAACATATAATAGTTAGACTATGCCTCTAATTATATGTATGTTATGTTTTTAAAATTTAATAAAACATAATTTTTGGTTGTGGAATTTTATTATCATCCTAATTCAAAGGTTTTTCTTTTAGTTACATTTAGACCCAAATTCTTGATGGAGGGTGTAGGGGGGTTGCCTCCCTCCTGGGGGGAATTAGCGAAAATTGTTTGGAACACCTTCAAATATGTTTTTTTTGAAAAAATGCTTTATAAAATATTGTAATTTCATATTCAATCTAGATTGGTCATCATTAGGTCACGAATCTGATGATAGAGGTTATGTTAGGGTTTTTTCCCCTAGAAGGGAACCATATTTTTTTATGATGGAATTGTATTATGACTGTGTATTATTAAGCTAGAATTGTAAATGAGAGAGAAGATATTATGAGAAAGAGAAGAGAAGGTTGTAGTATACGTTTTTCATGTTGTAATCCCTTCATTTTTTGGATGGAATAAAAGGAAGGACCAGCTATTTCTCCATGGATGTAGCCCAAATCGGGTGAACCCCATAAAATGATGTCTCCTTTGTATTGTTTCATTCTGTGTTTTATTTATGCATTCCATTGATTTTATTACTTTGTGATTTTATTTCTAATAACTGGTATCAGAGTCAAATTTTTATTTGGCTAATAAAAATCACATTAAAGGAGGGTTATTGGTTTGAGTGGGAAGAATGGTGGAATAATTTTTTAGAGTTGAGAAGTTTAATGGCCAAAAATACTAGCTATGGAATATGCAAATGGAATTATCTATATTAGAAAAATATTTTTCTATCGTTAGACGCAATAAAAAAGAAGCCAACAACCATGAAAGACAAAGAATGAGAGATTCTTAACATGAAGGAATTAAGAACAATATTGTTGTGCCTTGCTGCATTGGTGGATTTCGACATTTTGAAAGAAACTTGACAATGAAGGGTTTGATGACGACATTGGATAGATTGTATGAAAAACCCTCTAATTACAACATGGTATTTCTTATACAGTGTTCATTTAATATGAAGATGTCAAATGTGGGTCTGTTGTTGATCATTTAAATGAATTTAACACAATAACCAATGAATTAAGTTTTGTAGGAGTAAAATTTGATGATCAAGTTAGGGCTTTTTTGATTTTATGCTCATTTATAGAAATATGGAATGACTTAGACATGGTTATGAGTAATTTTATCTCTGGTTCAAACATTATAAAGTTTGATGGCGTTATTGTTGTTATCCTTAGTACGGAAACGCAACAGAAAAGTATAGGGAGACATTAGGAAATTCTTTGACTAAAGAGAATAGGAGATGACAAAGGGAGAGAGGAAAGAGCCCAAGGAATATTGGAAAGTATAAAAAGGTCATATCCAAATCTAGAAGGAGGTTGGAATGCTGGCATTATGGGAAGAAAGGACACAAGAAGAAAGAGTGTTGGTCTCTAAAAAAAAGGGGAGATGGAAAACAAGAGAAAAATAAGGAAGAAAATGTAGTAGGTGATGTGTTACAATATGATTTAATCCTTTAAGTGTATAACATTGTCAATTCTTGGGTGATAGATTCAAGTACTTCATTTCATGTCACACGCCATAGGAAATATTTTCAAGTTTATGTTCAATGATCCATATTGGATCACTATATTTTTTTGCAGCCATCTCGATGCTTTCAGAGTGGAAAATGTGGAGGAATCAACCCATAGGATCATTTTTACCAGAAATTCGGTTTGGAAAATTGGGTTTTGAAAACTTCTGAGAGTATTTGAGGCATTAAACGACAAATTTTGGGGGTAAAATTTTGGCAGTCTTGTGAAACACTCTTTTTTCATATTCATCACATATAAATTAGAGAAACTTTGAGGTCTAAAATGGGCCTCCTAAGGAATATTATAAAATAATAGTTGAAATATTAAACTAATATTAGATTACATCATCAAATTGTAGAGGGAGAAAGAAAAAACTACTTTTTCAACTTATCTCCCTACAGTTTTACTCAAATTTTGAGTAGGAGCACTCGTCAGATATATAATTTAATTATTCATCCTAGGAGTACCCATGTTGCATAATTTTTATGGACCCTTCTACACGAAAAGTGAGAAATACTTGAAAAAAATGATTGCATACTTTCAATGAACCCTACTACATGAAAAATTAGAAATACATGGAAAAACATTATTGGAATCATGTTTTTCATGTATTTCTCATTTTTCATGTAGCACAGTCCATCAAAAGCATGCAACATGGGTACTCCTTGGATGAGGAATAATTCTGCATCTAACGAGTGCTCCCGCTCGAAATTTGAGTAAAGTCAAAGGGAGATAAGTTGAAAATATGAGACGAAAAGGTAGTTTTTTATTTTTTTATTTTTTAATATTTTTACCTTTTTACTCCAAAAATGGTGAATCATCCCGCATGCTTTACATCATCATATTGAATCCTATTTGTTCTTACAAATTTTATTTTGGTTGTACATTTTTTTTGAGGCCTATTTTAGACCTTAAAATTTCTCTAATGGACCTTTCTAATGGCACAAATAATCGTCTCAATTAGAGTCTGTACATAAAGTTTATGCCACTTGGAAGTTGACCTTCTTGTTTTCACCACCATAATTTGAGAGGATGCCACATCAGCCCCCACAACTCATGGAAAAGGGGCTAGCCACCTGATTATAATGAAAAAGACTATATATTGTAACTTTGATTAAGAGTTGAGGTAGTTAAAACTAACCACTAGTAGGCTATCATGTTGTGTTATAACCAAACCAGTAGAAGTAAAAGGGTTTCCATGCTTTTCGAGTGCATTTGTTCCACATATGAGGAAAAAAAGTCGAGAGGGATAGGAGATAGAGCACACAGAGAGGATTATGCATTGTAGGGCTCGTGAGCCACATGACATAATTATTTGTACTCACAATAATTTTTTATTCAAAGAAAGAGAGTACATTGACCTCACCTTACAACTGGGTTTTCTCCTGAAATGGTTTCCTAGGTTATATCTTGTGTCAAATTTTGGTTTGTGAGTTTTCCTATTTTATACATGATTTTAATTTGCAGGCATACACAATTAATAGTAATCTATAGATCCCTAAATATAAAGAGAAACAAAACCAA
Source organism: Pinus albicaulis (assembly GCA_034641835.2). Classification (NCBI taxonomy): domain Eukaryota; kingdom Viridiplantae; phylum Streptophyta; class Pinopsida; order Pinales; family Pinaceae; genus Pinus; species Pinus albicaulis. The sequence continues at coordinate 1,111,012,236 of CM076572.1, read as the reverse complement.
AAAAATTTAAATTTCATATTTTTAATATAATTTTATCAGATATGTTGCGACGAACTGTCCAATGGAATATCCATGATAATTTAAAGATCATTCAAGGTGATTTTGGACAAATTTACTTGGTTGATGATTAACCTTGTAAAATTATGGGAAAGGGCATGGTATGGATAAAATTACAAAATGGAAACCCATGGTTGTTATGCATGTTATCGATTTAAGAAAAAATCTAATTTCAATGGGATATTTGGGAAGTGAAGGTTTTATGGTTACATTTACAATAAATCCATAGAAGGTCACTAAAGGATCTCTGGTAATAACAAAAAGAGAGAAGGTAGGTGCATTGTATTTATGTAGTGGTAATGATGACCTTTCTATTTCTTTAACTTCTACAAGAGTAGATACAACATTGTGGTATCATAGGCTTAGGTAGATGAGTGAGAAGGGGATGAAGATTCCCCACTCAATAAAATTATTGCAAGATTTGAAGAAGGTGGATATAGACTTCTGTGAGCATTATGTATATGTAAAATAGAAAAGAGTTAGATTTCTCAAATTTGGGAAGAAAAATGAGAGTGAAAAGTTAGAGCTTGTGCATACAAATGTATGGGGACTAGCTCAAGAATCTTCTCTTGGTGGTTCTTATCATTTGTTACTTTTATTGATGATACAACAACAAAAACTTGGGCTTATTTCATTAGAAACAAATATGATGACTTTGATACCCTCAAGAATGGAAAAATTTGGTTGAGAATGAGACAAGAAATAAGTTGAAGTGTTTCATATATATCAGATAATGGATGAGAATATTGCAACCAGGAGTTTGATAGTTACTATTCATACCATGTGATTCATAAAGATAAGACAATTCCAGGAACACCACAAGAAAAAGGTGTGTCAACAAGGATGAACAAGACAATCATAGAGTGTGTAAGGAGTATGAAGGGGATTAAGTTTCTCCACTCTATGAAATTATTGCAAGACTTGAACAAGGTGGATATAGAATTATGTGAGCATTATGTCTATGGAAAACAGAAAAGAGTTAGATTTCTCAAAGTTGGGAAGAAAAAAAAGTGTGAAAAGTTAGAGCTTGTGTATACAAATGTATGAGGACTAGCTTAGGTATCATCTCTTGGTGATTATTATTATTTTTTACTTTTATTGATGATGCAACAACAAAAACTTGGGTTTATTTCATTAAAAACAAATATGATTACTTTGATACCCTCAAGAATGGAAAAATATGGCTGAGAATGAGACAAGAAATAAGTTGAAGTGTTTCATGTCAGATAATGGAGGATAATATTGCAACAAGGAGTTTGATAGTTACTGTTCATACCATGTGATTCATAAAGAGAAGACAATTATAGGAACACCTCAAGAATTAGGTGTGTCAAAAAGGATGAACAAGACAATCACAGAGTGTGTAAGGAGTATGAGATGGATGCAAGATTTCCCTTATAGTTTTGGGTAGATGTTGTTGATACTGTTTTTTACTTAATAAATATAGGGCTTTCATGAATAGGTAAAAAGTTATACTACTTATTTATGAGACAAAAGGTTGTGAGGCACTTGTCCATATTGATAAAGAAAATATAATAAATCTTGAGGAAAAATCCAAGAAGTGTACTTTTATTGGACATGGATTTAATGGTTTTGGATATTCCTTATGGGATTATGAAAATAAAAAAATCATTTCTAGTAGAGATGTGGTATTTAATGAGAAGGTCATGTAAAAATATCAATTACAGAGAAAGAAACAATAAAACACTACAAAGAAAATACCTTATAGTGGAGGATTTTGTGGAATCCCCTATAAAAATAGCCCAAAAATCTATTTATAGCGGAGGTGGGAAGACGAATGTTTTAGCATATGTTTTTTGGACAATGCATCTACAATTTACAAACACACCGGTGATTTACTATCCATAAAAGCATCAATGTTGTATAACATGGTGCACCATGGACAATTCATTTTATATAGTAAAAAAACATGGTGCGCTAAATAACATAATGCATCAATGCTTGATTAATTGATAGCACCAATGCCCTTCATGTAGTAAAACACCCCGGTGCATACCACTAAAGAGAACCTCTATAGTTTTTAAATTTTACAAAAATGCGGTGTCGGTGCGATAAATGTATTAAAACGCCTCGGGGCGTCTTCTAAATAGCACCACTAGGCGATTTTTAATTTTTAAAAATAAAGCGATGCTATAGTAAAAAAAGAACTGGTGCGGTACTTGTATTAAAATGACCTAGGGCGACTTAATAAAAGCACGATAATAATTTTTTTAATTAAAAAAAAAAAAAATGTGGTGCTCTTGGATTTACTCTGCACGGGTGCAGTTAGAGTAACATATCAGAGGAGTGTTAATTAAAAAAAAACCTCTCGGCCATAAATTTCATTTTTACCATCTACCATGATGGAGAGATATGAAGCACCCGTGCCACTATTTCCTCATGCAAGTGCCCCGATGTTGGTGCTTCTCTTACTCACCATTCTTCTATACCATGCTCACTGCCTAACTTTCCATTTTTTCAAACAGTGCTAAAATTTGTTTTTCTCCATTATATGTCAACAATGCCTCTCCGAAAACCAAATGTCTAGGTAATGTCCATGTTCCTCTTGATCCAAATTTATGCAGGAACGCAATAGCATACAAAAATAACCATAAACATAGAAATACAACGGAAATAAGGCTTCATTACATTAATATAAAATCACAGAAATATGCTTACAAACATGATGGAAATAAAATAGCTAGGGTGCTGGTAGCGAATCTCTGAGAAGATATGTGGAAGCTATAGACCTCTAAACTGTGTTACAATGAGGTTCGAGGGCCTATTTATTATGGAGAAACAATGGAGAACTCTAAATGTCCAAAAAACTAACCCTAGGAGATGAAGCGCCAAAACTATGGGCCCCGTTTGGGTAAATTGGTGCTTCAACTTCCCGGGGATGTAACTTCGGCATACTATCTCTATTTGGGGCTTCAAAACGGCTCCGGAAGTTTAAGACCCGAAAAACTGCTAAAAATAGTAATTTGTGAAAAAACTGAAAGAGACAATGGTGGGGCCCTAAGTGGAATAGGAGGGCGGCCACCAATATCCACCTGGATCATTCCTCCCCCCTTAGGAAGCAATGGTCCCCATTGCGTTGAGTTCCTCCATGAGATGATGAAACTTCTGTTGAACTTGGTCCCTGGTGAAGCACTTGCCTTGGTGCAGGAGTTGGCCATCTTTGACAACCTGATACAGTTGGATCTTCTGTCGATGAATGTTATTGATTTGCATGTCCATGATACAATCTGTGGTGGCCTGTTCCATACAGTCCGGGTTTAACTCTTTTGGTGTGAGTTCTTCTGCAATGTCAAAGGTGTCCAATAGAGGTGGGAATTAGGGACGAAGGCGGTCTACATTGAATACTGGGTGCAGACCAAGGAATGGTGGAATATTGAGCTTGAAGGCATTGTTCCCTACAGCCTTGGTGATGGTGTATGACCCATATTAGAGCGGGTGAATCTTGCGGTGGGGTCCAGTGAGGTGCTCCTTCTGTAAATGTAGCCACAGTTTTTCGCCCACTTGGAAGTTGTGTGGCACCCAATGTTGATCATGTCATTAGTTGTACTTAGCATTTTCTCTGTCCAATATGTCATGAACCTGTTGACGGATGTGCTGAATGCGCTCGATGAAGTTGTTTGCTTTGTCAGCTTCATACTGGACATGAGCCGAATTAGCCTGAGTAGCTGCAAATGGCATGGCTACGTCAATGGGACATAGTGGCTGGAATTCCAAGCCCAACTGAAAGGGGTTGTGGTTGGTTGAGTTGTGGAGAGCCCGATTATAACTGTGTTGTACATAGGGTGTTAGCCATCAATAAATTTTTGTTAGAGAAAATGATGGCTAAAAAAAATCCTGAGCCTTCAAGAGATTGTTTTCATACAAAACTGCTCATTCTTGAAGCCTTCTTATGCTGCCTAAACTCAAAAAATAATCTTCACTGCTGTTTCATTGAAGAAATCCACCAAGGAACCATGCTGATGTCCAAAGAGACTATTTTTTAAGCCAGTTACCAACATTTTCTAAGCCCATTTGATTTCCCCATTTTCCCATTTTTTGATCTTATCCTAACAAGCCTTCTCCCCTTCTGAAAAGTCTATTTCCCCTCATTTAAACCTTCATTTCCTCCTAAAAAGCCCCTAAAAACCATTATAACCCCTTTAAATGGTTTAAAATTTCCTCTTTCACCCTATCGAAACCTTAAAAAGGCTTAAAAAACTTTGTTTTAGACCTCTTTCCCTAAATAACCCCAAACCCTATTTTTTAAGGCCTGTTGAAACTTGAAAAACCCCAAAAAAATGCATAAAACCTCTAAAAACCCCTTTTCCGCCCCTTTTTAGCCTTTAGGCCCCTGAGGGCTTAAGTCTTTCTGCCTTATCCATCATGTACCCAAGCCCCACAACCAGGCGCTTAAAACCCTTTTCCCTCGGCCCACCAGATATTTCTCCGCCACATAACTAAGTGCTTGCGACCTGGTGCTAAGTCATTAAACCCCTAACCCTTTCCTCGTAGCCTCGGTTCTTTGTTCTCCCACAGGACCACGCCCCTACCTAATCCCTAGCCTCTTCCCTTTTTTCTTTACTTACCCTCCCAATGACAGGTCTCCACCGTCGATCTGGGAGATCTAACGGTGGTAGTTCGTCCCGCCATCCTTTCTTTCCTTCCCCTTCTTTCTCCTTTCCCCTGCCTTATCACTCCATCATATGGTCTCCGCCGTTGATATATCGAAATCCGATGGTCCTCGCTCATCTCGTCACCCAACCTCTCTCCGGACCCACCTTCCACTTCACAAACCGCTCCCCCAATCCTACGCTGACACCTAGCCTCCACTTAACCAACTCACCGAGCACTTCTCTCCATTGTGCTCCCCCGTAGTCATTGGATCTTCCCCCCTAGATCCAATGGTCTACGATCAATATCGCGCGATTTTTGCATCCGAGATTTAACGTTCCAAAATCACGCGAAATAGGCGGTTTTGCAAAGGCCACACGACACATCTCAACTATATCGTGTTTGATTCAACGAAAACCGCCTACCACCCGAGGGTCGCACGAAAACCACCAGTGGTTTTCTAGAAACCGCCAAGCCAGATTCGCGCCAAATACAAATTTAAACCAGATTTTCCCCGGTCTTCTTCACAGAGCCTTTTTCGCTCCTCTAAAAATACCTCCTTATGCCTTCGACAACCGCTGTATGAAGTTCTTCCAACCCACAGGTTTTTTATAACTTTTTTGTGGTTTTTGCAGGTTTTTGACAACAGTTTTTAAAGCCGAAAGCCCCCTATGGTTCATAAATAGATAAGACCTAAGATCATGACCCCTGAAACTCAAAACAATGAGTATAGGTTTCCGGGGTTTATTCCATGGTTTAATCAGAGCTGTGTGAGCGCTGGTCATAACATTAAACCCTTTACTGCACCAAAAAACCACCTGCACATAGCAAAGAAGAAGAATGGTGAGGAAAACACTTGAAGATTAGAGGCTAAAGACAAAAACCCAAAGATTTGAAGATTTAATCAATGATTTAAAGACTAAATACAATGGATTAAAAAGTTTAATCATGCAATATGAGGGTTTATACACAGTATCAAGGATTAAATATCAAAGGCCGAGGATCAAGGGTTTAACCCTACAGTTAAGGGAGGCAAGAAAAGGTAAAATGCAGATGACAACGCCCAAAAACAGTAAACACAGTCAGCATATAAGGATTAAAGACTTCGAAGTGGTTTTAAAGGCCTTAAAGCAAGAATCAGGGCTTAAGCAGTGTTTAAAGCCACCAGGACAGACACATCAATAAAGGAAGCCTCCAAATCCCACATCATTGAGGCTATAACTCCTCAAAATGCCACCTTCCAGCTGATTTCATCCAAAAGAGTGCATATTAATTACAAAGTTAGAGATATTTCTAAAGACAGCTCAAAATTAACTACCAACCTACCAAAAGCCCTCAAAGTCTTAAAACAAAGATGAGCATTTGAAATCTTCTCCCTTAGGCTTCCCAAAGGTCGAGAAACCATTACTCTGTATTAATTGAACAAATGAACCCTTCTTTCACTCCACTTCCTCATTCTTTTATAAATACTTCTTTAGAAGACAGTATGAGGGTTGGCCTTTGAATACTCATCAAGAGTAAATAGCTTTGAAGCTGTTGAAGCTCTGTTTTGTAATAGAAGAAAGATAGGCTGAGATGAGAAGTTTGAAGCTGTAAAGAACCACTGCACTTGAAGATTGTAACTGGTTTGAACATCAAATACAAGCTGATTTATGGGATCCTGGTCTATGTCAATGGTGATGTGTTTCTTACTGAAATTGTTATTTTCTTTATGTTTTCATTTTGTCCAATTTTCTCTGATAAAGAACAAAAAATATAGATTAGGATTTACTTCCGAAGTACCCTAAATCGCACTGATAAATCTTTATCCTTTATGTTTTCCTCTAAAATGTGTTTTGAAGATAATTCAATAGAGTATAACCAGTGAAGTGTTGGTAAGCCCATGTTTACTGAGCACAACTTGAGATATTGTCTTTGAATGTTCTTGAAAAGTCTGCTTATTAAAGTTGAGCTAGAGAAGTTTATGGTTAGCCCCGTCCTCTAGTTTATCTCCAATAGTTGCTTTGAAAAGATCCCTTAAGAGTATGTTGAAAGCAGGCTAGTTTAAAACTAATTACCTGATCTTAGACTAATTTTTATGTTTACCATAAATTTTTTCCTTTGAGAATATGCTGAAAGCAGGCTAAGTTAAAAGTCTTCACTTGATCTCAAGCTATTCTTTGTTTTTTAAATGTTTTCCTTTAAAAGTATATCAAAAGCAGGTTAGTTTAAAAGTACTCACCTGATCTTAGATTGCTTTGTATTTCCTTTGAACATGTCAAAAGCAGGCTAGTTGAAAAGTACTTACCTGATCTTAGGCTGTTCTATGTTTTTCTTGTGTGTTTATTTCCTTCCCCACACTGTTAATGTTTCATTCCATAAAATCAACTTAAAGATATCCTTTGACATAGATGACTTGCCCCATGGACCACTCTTGAAACTTGCTGTGCAATTAAATCCTTTATGACTCCATAGCCCAATGGATTGACACTATTTATTACTTATCAGTTGAACCATTTTCAAACTACTCACAAATTTACCCTTCAAAAGACTTGCTTCATTTTAATGATATTCATCCCAACCAAAACAAACAAAAACCTTGTTCTTCATAACTAGCCTAAAATCTTACTTAAGCTTAAAGGAATATCTCTTGAAAGCACATACATAGAGAGATACCTCTCTGAATCTAGGATGGCTAGATCCTCAGATTCCAAAGTGGTTTTGATGTAGGCTCTGCAGCATTTGTACTTGCCAATCTTGAAAACTACAGAGGCGTAACACAGGGAAGGCTCTCATCCCATGTGCATGGATGCTTTGAATTGTACATGCGCAGAGTGTGTACAATCATCCTGTTGACGACCTCTGTCTGGCCATCAGTTTGGGGATGGAAAGATGTGGACTTGGTGAGCTTGGTGTCCAACATTGACCAGAGGCTGGACCAAAATGTGCTGAGGAACCTGTTGTCACGATATGATATGATAGACTATGGGATCCCAAAGTGAACCCACACTATTTTAAAGAAGAGTTTAGCAATGGATTCTGCTATGATATTCTTCTTGTAGGCCGCCATAATGGCCATCTTTGAGAATCTGTCGACGACCAAGAAAACATAGTCGTTTCCATGCTTAGTAGAAGGAAGGCCTGACATGTAATCTATGGATATGGATTCCCAAGGTCGACTAGGGGTAGGTAGCGGAGTATAGAGCCCTTGCCTCTTGATGGTCGGTTTGGCAATGGCGCAAGCAGTGCAGGATCTGATGTACTTCCCAACATCCCGTCGAAGGTTCGGCCAATAGAAATACTTTTGCAGTACTGCCACTATTTTCTCGACCCCAAAATGCCCAGCGACTCGACTGTAGTGTGCTTCCCATATCATCTTGGCACACTCATTTGAAGGAACACAAAGGTGTCCCAGGTGACATAATAGTGCATCTTAGAGGTGAAAATTTGGAACTTGCATACCCCCCAAGAGTGCCTTGTATTTGTAGCTGAATTCTGGATTGCTCTTGTAGAGAAGAGGTCAATCAGAAGTCTCATGTCCACAAGAGTTGAGAACGGTGGTTATGGCCATGATCGGTGGTCGGCTGAGGCAGTCTGCAACATTATTGGTGCTACCCTTCTTGTACTTGATGTTCAAATGAAATTGTTGCAGATATGTGGATCACTTCTGATGGCGATCGTTCTGCAACTTCCCTTGTGTGTGTATGAACTGCAGGGGTCGGTGGTCTGCGTGGATGATTGTCTCCTTCCCTAAAATTTAATGCTTCCATTGTCGACAAGCCTGCACAATGGAATACATTTCTTTGTCATAAGTGGGATACTTTCGAATTGTGTCGGACAATGTCTCACTGTGATATGCCACTGGATGCCCTTGTTGAGTAAGAACTTCCCGAACAGTACAGTCGAGGCATCTATCTCGATCTCAAACGGCTGATGCAAGTCTGGTAAGGTGAGCACTGGGGCAGAACAGAGGCGATTTTTCAATTCTTTGAATGCCTTCTGTTGAGGTTCCGACCAAAATAATTTTGCTCTCGCTCCTCCTTTGGTGACTTGACTCAAGGGCCAAGTGATATGAGAGAATCCCAACACGAATCTACGGTAGAAATTAGCAAGACCCAGAAAGCTGCGAAGCTCTTCGTTAGGTGGGTTTGGCCGGGCCAACCCCGAATGACTCGGATCTTGGCCGGATCCAGATCCGCATGCACCCCCATTTCCATCAATAATGTATCCCGTATATTGAATCCGGGTCATGCCAAAATGCACTTCAAATTGCACACAACTCGTGTTGCCGCAATGTTCGGAGGACTTGGATGTGGTGGAGGTGCTCTTCCCAAGTCTGGCTGAAGATCAGAATGTCATCCAAGTATACCACTACAAATGAGTTGGTGAATGGACGCAAGATGTCATCCATCAACCTCATGAAGGTTGTGGGAGCATTTATCAATCCGAAAGGCATGACGAGCCATTCGAAAAGGCCCTCATTGGCTTTGAAGGTAGTCTTCCACACATCAGAGGGTTCGATTGATACCTGGTGATACCTAGACTTCAAGTTGATCTTGTTGAAATATTTTTCCCCTTTGAGTTGGTCCAAAATATCATCAATCCATGGGATCAGGTACCTATTCCAGACAGTGATCTTGTTCAACGCCCGATAATCAATACAGAGTCTGCAAGTCCCATCCTTCTTCTGTACCAACACGATTGGGCTCCCACAGGGTAATGAACTTGGCTTGATTGAAATTTTTTAATAGCTCCTAAATCTACCTCTTGATTTCATCATTCTCCAGAACAGAGCGTTTATAGATCAGTCCATTGGGTAGCGACGCACCTGGGGTCAGGTCAATGGGGTGCTTGACCTGACAGTGTAAAGGTACCCCTGTGGATGAGGTGAAGATGTCCCCGTACTCCTCCACAACCTTGTCCATTTGTTGTTGTCGTGCAAAGGAGCCATGTATGGAGGTCGTGGCCACAATCTTCTTCTTTCCCTAGGGGTGGATCATCAGGAAAACAAATTTCCTAGTTTTGGAAATGAGCTTACTGCATTGTTTTGCAGTAACCAAAGAGATAGTGGGAGGCGGTAGTACCTCTGGTATCCTGTACAATTTATTTCCCAAAGTAACAATAACAGCACGAGGCCGAGACTTATACACAACATGTCGCTTCCACAAGTATGGCTGGCTTAATAATACATCAAAAACATCAATAGGAGCAATGTCACACAATACCTCATTCGTGAAGGGCTTGATGCTATAGGGAAGGCAACACTGCTGGTTGACGCAGAGATCCTGTCCTTGGTGAAGCCACCCGATGGTGTATGGTTGTGGGTGTGCTGTGGTCAGCAAGCCCAATCGCTTCATGACATCTGCCAAAATGAGGTTCTTTTGGCTCCCATTGTCGACAATGAACCGTAGCGGGGAACCCTTTACCCACATCTGGGAGTGGAAGAGATGCTCTGCCTCCTCTAGATCTTTTGGTTCCTCCTTCTGGATCTTCATAGTGGCAATAGTGGCGTTGGGCTCCACATTAATAATATGCTTCCCTTTTTCATTCACCTTATCAGGTTCTGATTCAGAGTCAGAGCATGCATCTGATTCATAAGCCCTCATCTCGGCCACCAACAACTGCTTGGCCCGACACTCACTTGTGCTGTGAGTGAAGCTCTTATGGAACTCACACCACTTTCCCGTGTCCTTCTTTGGCTTCACGGTGTTGTTCTTTGCTTGTGTCTTTGGCAGGTTGTCTTGGGCCGCCATGCCTTGGCTTTGTCCTTTGTTTTGTGGTTTTGGGGCACCTTTCCCTTGCTTTTGATTCGCAGATCCAAAGTCTCACTTCTTCTGTTTGAATTTCTGCTCAATCTTGGCAGCATACTGGTATGCCATATCCAAGCGAGGAGATGTCGAGGAAGTCCATTTCCTCCTGAATGTATCTGTGCAGACGATCGCGATACTTTAGCACCAAATGTTTCTCTGAATCTTTGATACCCAACTTTGTGTGCAGGGTATGGAACATATTTGTTAGCTCATGCACATCTTGATCCCTTTGTTGTCGTAGCGTGGTCCATTGTATGTACTTGTCCTCATAGCTCCCCACGGGATAGTATTGTTCCTTGATGGCATCTCGGAAAGAATTCCAACTGGGTATGACTGAGAAAAGAGAGGGTTCTGTCTCGTCCTTTTTCTCACAGTAGGTTTCCCACCAGTCCTTGACATGGGGGGTAGCTTTGAGGAGTGAAAAAATAATCTTCTCCCGGTCGGAACCGAGAAATATCCTTCTAATAGATTCAACCATCTATCTATGACATCTGCATCTATTTGACCCTCAAATATGAGAATGTCAAAGTTTACTTGTAGCTTAAAGGGAGTCACACCTCCAAAGTGGCTGCTAGATGCAGATGCGCTGCCGGTGGGCAGTCGTTGAAGGATCTGGGAAAATTTATCCATCATCGCGTTCCTTTGTTTTTCGAGGGCCTCCCCGAGCAATGTTTTGATAGGATCTTCTGCTCCCTCATCTTTCTTTTCATCCCCCATGGGCATCCATCGGAGTTTGCGAGGCTGATCTTGCAAAGTTTCCACCAGATCGAGCCCTAACTCCTTATACCCCGACCTCGTTGGGGACCTGCAAAGAAGGATCGAGAAAAAGCAGACTGCTCTGATACCACTGATCCAGATTTATGCAAGAACACAACATAATACATAAATAACCATAAACATAGAAATACAATGGAAATAAGGCTTCATTTCATTAATATCGAATCACAGAAATATGCTTACAAACATGATGGAAATAAAATAGCTAGGGTGCTGGTAGCGAATCTCTGAGAAGAGATGTGGCAGCTACATACATCTGAACTATGTTACAATGAGGCTTGAGGGCCTATTTATTATGGAGAAACAATGGAGAACTCTAAACGTCGAAAAACCTAACCCTAGGAGATGAAGCGCCAAAACTATGGGCCCTGTTTGGGTAAATTGGTGTTTCAACTTCCCGGGGACGTAACTTCAGCATACTATCTCCATTTGGGGCTTCAAAATGGCTCCAGAAGTTCAGGACCCGAAAAACTGTTAAACATAGTAAGTTGTGAAAAAACTGAAAGAGACAATGGTGGGGCCCCAAGTGGAATAGGTGGGTGGCCAGCAACATCCACCTGGATCACCTCTCTAATTTGATATTTTAGTGGATTAGAATTCTAAATTAGCTTAAATTTTCCATTTTTTTTTCCCTGCGTGATGTGCTTGATATGTTTGGCTCGCACTGATAGTGGCTAACCTTGTAAATTTATAGGGTGCACCACATTTCGGTGCGTGAACATAACACACCACAATTGTTGCGGCGCGTTTAGTAAATGAAAACGCACCGAGAAAGCGATAAATTGTATGTCAGTTTGTTACTCCAAGTGCATTTATATTTACCAAACACACCGCAAAAATAATATTTAAAAATATAGCTATAGCTCGGTGTGTTTTATAAACTAAATGTTTTGTACTAGTGTGAAAATGTTATATGTGTGCACCAGTGCATAAATGTGACACACTGCTATGAAAATTTAAATTTGTGAACCAATAACAGTGCGTCATACTTATGTGCACACCAATATCGGTGTAGTTATGTTTGACAACGCACCAGAGTCGGTGTATGACTGTCTTTTAAGCACATTGATGTTTTTTTGTTTTTATTTGAAAGTTATTTTTCCATATTTATAAATACGTGTTTCATTTAATAAAAATAATTGTATTTTATGTATGAGGATTATGTATTTTATACGTCAATCATGTAGCAAAGATATCTGTAGAGGGAGCAACAACATGAGAAGGAGAAACAAAATGACCCATAATATATTGTCTGGCCATGGGAACCTAGAGAGAGGGAGAGGGATTTATACCCTCGCCCTATTATTGCAACGACCTGAGTGCTCTTAAGGAGTGTAGGCCTCCTCAAGTACTATGAGGAGGCTACATCCATGAAGGTGCACTCTATTTTATTGGTACGGATGAAAACTTGACTAAAGTGAGGGGGGGGGGGGTGAATCAGTTTATTCCATTCACGAACATTAAAATTATTTTCATTAAACTCATTAAATGAAACATTACATGAGCAACTTAAAAAATGATGACCAACAGAATGAATATGTGAATAAAAAATAATAAGCAAACCAAAACATCACATCAACACATAATAACCACACATATTGACACCAAATATAAGTGGAAACACATAAAGGGAGAAGACCATGATTTTATTATTGTTGTGATGAAAATGAAAGCTCCTACTCCTTATTACATCTGATTTTCTGTAGGCTCCAACCTACAAGAGGTTGCTACCTTAGTTTTTCTGCAAGCTACAACATGCAAGGAAGCTCCAACTCCCATGTGTTTTCTGTAGGCTACAACCCACAAGAGGATCCTACCTCAACCAAATCCACTTGCATATTTATGAAGCCACAAAATTAAAGGAGACTACAATCCCCTGATACAAACAAAAATAAACAATGTGTTGGTTTATCTGGTCATCAATTCTGCATAACTCCATCTTCATCTCTGTCTCTTCTTCCATTCAGATCTGCTTCACATAAGCTTCGCATGGGTCAAGTAACTAATGCATAACATCTCAATCAGCTCTCACATTCTCTAACACTCTAATCATAATTCTCCAACCTTGCACCAATTTATAAATGAACTTTAATTGTTGTTTGTGTTCCACTCACACAAATATGAAATGACATAACATGTCTCTTTGCATTCCAAAGGCGTCTCTTCAATTCGACAACTTCTTAAACTCTTGAATATTAAAATACATAAAATGCATTTCATCATATCCAACTGTCATGCATTCATATTCTTCATGTCAATAAAATAAACATATAGCACATAATAATACAATATTGCATTCATATTCAAATAGCCCTGCATCACAATATTTTTCCATGTCTTTTCCTTTTCGTTGCATCTTCCCTTGCCTTGCATTATGCCTTTGTCTTTCTTTTGCTGTCATGGAGTCTTGCCTTTTCCTTGTATCACAACAATTCAGCTCAACCAAACCAGTCTTCAAATCAACCTTGCTACTTCTTTTCCATAACAATATATGCAATCAGTAGTGTTCTTCCTGCTTTTTTATTTCTCCTGTGTCCTTGCCGCTCTTTTGTTGCTCCTGTATCCTTGCTACTCTTTTGTTGCTCCTTTGCCTTTGCTGCTCTTCTGTTTCTCCTTTTCCATCAATGACAACAATTCCAACAATCTCCCACTTTGGCATTGATGGAAAAAAACTTCTCCTCTCCTCTCTTACAACGCTTCCCCCTCGCCCCCCCTTTGACATCAATAACAAGGGGGTTAAAAAAATTCCCCACAATAGTGCTTATACAAGTGGCCAATTTTCTGAATAAATACTTTGTTGATAAAATCTCTAAACAGCTCTGCAACTTACCTCTTGCACAAAAAATGTTGGACATATACACCTTTCTATCACTAGAAATAATAGAACTTGCAATTTGGTTTTTTGAATAAGAAAGAATTTGAGCTTTCTTGGTTGATGAACGTGTCCATGAAAAATTTAAAAAATGTATATTTAAATGCCATTGTATATAATTTTTCTGTCTCTTGCATTGTATGGTGCTCACTTTCTTTCCTCTTGAGATCATCACATTTTTAGGTTCCATGCATGGTCACACCAAAAATAAAAGCTAAGAACATCCACTGGGAGGCACCACAAAATTTGGATAATATCTTGCACTGCTTGAATAGCCATATCTCGAATTATTAAAGCACGTTTGATACCATTCCATACATACTCCAACGATTCCATGAATATAGGCGTTAACCCTCTCCATGCTACCAATTCTTGACAATGTTCCATATTTCTAAACTAAGGTAACCATGTGTGATTCCAAATATTGAAGTGATTTATTGGTGCATTGGAATATGAAATATAATAACCAAGATGAACCCATTTGATATAAAATAATATGAGGCATTAAAATGCCACAAAAATTTATGAGGCCAATGCATATTGAACACTGCATATTGTAGAATCTCCAATATTGAATAACACCGACACTAAAACATATAATTATGTATGCTCCTCCAAAAATGATGTTGGAAATGATAACACTGCTCCAAAGGTGCATGAAAATAAACCTTCTCCAAATGAAAAAAAGTACGGTTGCTGAGCAACAAGTCCCTGCCGAGCAGGAAGTGTCGCTCCGTGGCAGCCATACCAGAGCTGAAACATTCCCAATAAATTCAAAACAGCATTTCATAACAGAGCTGAAACAACACTTGAATTCCCAATAAATTCAAAACAACAATTCTTTGATTCAGATCAATTCATATATCAGAAATTGGATGTTATGCTTGGCACTGCATTCTAGAAAATGACAAGATTGAAAAAGGAGATTAGAGTGGAGAGCATCGCGAAATTTGATACTCTCGACGCTCCGTTGGAATACTAGAGTCTTTTTTTTCGATATTGTCGAGAAATGCTTTTATTGCCTTGCTTTTGACAAACCGATATAGCGAATAGATGGAACTGATGTAATATGATATTCAACAGCATCGGAGATAAAATTGCCCCTTGAGCCATCCCTCTATACTTATTTCAATAATCGGTCTCGTCTGCACCCAATATAGGAGTCTTGAGAAAGTTTTGAATCAGTTTCAAAAAGTGGTCGTCTTTGATTTGCTGCGTTAGCACCTCGAGTAAGATTAAGTGGTCCACTTCGTCGAAACACTTTATCACATCGGAACGAATTATTTGCTTTATACCTGTGCACCCTTGGGCTCGCCGCAACAAGGAATGCGCATTCTCTTTATGACGAAACCCATGGGATTCGGGGCGAAATAAGGGATCATAAATTGCACCCAATGCGTCGTATATTGATTGTAAAATTACTTGATCTATAGGGGAAGGGATAGTAATTGTGCGCTTTTCAAACGGGCACTCTTCTTTCGGACGAATGCACGGCGCATCGAGGAGAACTAAAATGAGCCATCGAGCAAAAGCATGGGATAGCTCTAGGAGGCTATTAAAGATTTCAGAAAATATTATCACAACATCTTAGCTGGTCGGTTAATAGGCTGTAAAGAGGCATGTGTCACTGTGCATGGTGATCACGGACACAAGTAAAATGGGGCACACTTATTGGACAAGTGAAATAGATTATGGCACTCCACCTGCTTGTAACAATTTATGAGCATGAGCTGCGCTTCAAGCTGTCTAATTAGTGAAGTTTGTTAATACTCAGTGCGCGGGGGTTTTGGAACTCTCTAAATTCGCGGGCATGCTGATTGAACGTCTGATTGAATACCCTGCTGATTGTCTGTATCATTTGACAGTCTCTGTATCATTTGAAAGTTTGGGATGATTAGATTATATAACAAACAAGATTCATGAAAAGATGATTCTTTTATATCAGTTGATTCCCTTCCTAAGCAGCTTAAAATCTGTTGGACGAATCAATTGCATTAATTATGAGACATACGTACTAACTAGAGATATCATAATCTGACCAGGACATGGATTGGTGCTCTAAGTCCAGATTTTGTTAAAGAAAGCCTATTTGCCATTCAAGTGCAAGGGAGATTTAAATTCCAGAAGGGTTTTTGGCGTTATATTTTATTTATGTATGGATTCTGCAGTTTTTGTTGCAGATTATACATAAGGTTGGCTGTCCGCAAATTATGATTCTCATAGTTTGCCATTTTTGAAAACTGGTAAGCTTGTAAGCTTGAGTCTCAATTTGCTTCCGACATTAATCATTTGTTGCAGATTATACATAAGGCTGGCTGCCCACAAATTATGATTCTCATAGTCTGCCATATTTTAAAACTGGTAAGCCATTTTTGAAAACTGGTAAGCTTGTAAGCTTGAGTCTCAATTTGCTTCCGACATTAATCATTTTCTTTACCATTGAATATCAAACAGTTGAAATTAATAATTTTCTTTACCACTGAATATCAAAAAATTGAAATTAGACTATGCATTCCTAAACGAAATCAATTCAAAAATATAAGCAATGCTAACCATTTAGAGAGAGGAGTTTTGATCTTCTTGGCAAAAGAATCCGCCGATATTTGTTCAGAAAATAACATCGATATTTATGGAGATTCGAGATTTAGCACCATCCTTGGAATCATGACCTGGAATCAATGAATTTCACGAGCATTGCTTACTCGCTTTATACGGTTTAATTATACAATGTTGCACAGGATTGATTGCATTACACATTCGACTGCATTATAGAGTTTAATTGCATTATCGATTCATGGTTATGCAAGCTCGATTGCAATAGACAGTAGATTTCTTGCTTTGTAACTTTGATTGATTGCTCTATGGGTTTCAATTACATAGCCCTCCACAGGCTATCACATCGATAGAAGAGGCTATCACATCGATAGAAGTGTCTCTAACCCATTGCCACATTGAAATTTGTATGCATGTTATTGAGATCTATTTTCAAGTTCTAGTTATTTTCCCAACAACATTGAAACCAAAAGTACATGATTACATGCATTTAAAATATAAAATTGTAAACAGTGTGAAGTGCAGAGGTATGGAGGAAGCCTTCTTCCTTTGCACTTCGCACACTGTATTCACATTATGTAGATTATCAAGATTGACATCAGCCACTGACACCAAAACAAGTTGCCAATTACCAGAGTTAAAATAAAGCTGACCATAGAAACAACAGAGCATATGCGATGGAACATGATATATAGTTCTCTCTGATTGTCTGCAGGAAATTTCCTAAAAAAAATCAATGATAACAAACCATTTGAAACAAGGATGGCTTCAGTCTTGAACCAGTAAACCAAACAGACCAAACCCTCGAATAGTGCATGTGATTTCAATTAAGTACTTGTTCACTGCCCCGACTGATTGTGAGGTTGTGTTGTTGCTCACATCACAGCATGGTTTATCTGTTCTGTATTCTGGCTGACAAAGTGCCTCATTATGCAGTTGGGATTTATATGCTTTCTGTGACCCACATAAGCCCTCTGGCCGGCCTGCATAGAATAATTTTAGAAGGATGCCCTTTGCTTTAAACAATAATAAATGTAGAACAAGACAAATCTGCAGAGAACTGAAAGCAAATAAATGTAGAACAAGACAAATCTGCAGAGAACTGAAAGCAAGTAGTTTAACACTTTGATTGGTACCTGAATTACATGGCCCATGTTTCCTCCATGAGATGGAGGAAAACATCGTTGTTCAATGAAACAATATAGTCAACTGCAGCAAGAAGCGATGCTTTCCCACTGAAAGAATCCAGCTCCAATGCAAGGCTCTGTTTGTTGTGAAAGTTAGGGAAATGTTCTTCAATGCATAGGCCCGAAAGCTTGCATTCATGGTAACTCATGTTGGAGCGCGCGAATTATTTCGTTGGATTTAGAGCTCAAACCAGGGAGCCATCCAGTTCGTAGCCATACATCTTTCTCCAATCTTAAATGCAAAGCCACATAAGGGCCATGCTTCCACATTCTCTGCGCCAACGTATCCCGCACAACTTGTATAGGTGCTACAAACCTCAAAGCATTCTCTGCGCCAGCGTATCCCCCACAGCTTGTATAGGTGCTGCAAACCTCAAAGCATGAAATGCATGCCGAGTGCACAGAGGGAAATAAACCCAAGCGAAAGACCAAATGTCTATCCATGGATGGGTCTCCTCGCGCAAGTGATTTTTCAGCCACACACCGTTATTCAGTGCTTGCTTTCCTGCAGCTTGGATTGTTCAGCCACAAACTGCTATTCGATGCTTGCTTTCCTGTAGCTTTCTTTCCTGTAACTTAACAGAAACAGAAACAAAAAAAACAATTCCTAAGAACCAACGACAAAGCTTACAATGTGGCAGAATCAAAGATACCTAACATGCAATCCCTAATATGCAAGGGAGACACGGGCGACTGATACATGTGCTACGTGTTAACTAAACATAATAGTCACTTTCTGAATCGAAAATCTGCATCATGCTGAGCTTTTCCATGGTTATAGCTATTAGCAATAAATGCTTACAAACTAATGCTAGCATTAGTCTCTATTCTCAAAACATGAATGAAACTAGCATTATTGTAGCATAGCATTACTCTATCTTATATAAGGGACTTATGAAATATATCTTATCGCCTCGATATGAGGCCAAATAAGACGGTAAAACGTTTTATTGGACAACAAAGAATATACTCAGAATATAAAAATTGAAACTTTGGTTATTTGCTAGTGCTTATAAGTTTAAGCTGCTAAAACTAATGCTAACCCCTCCATTTCGATTCCTATAGTCCCTGCCTTAGCCGCAGGCGGCAGTGACTAATAATTTTAGTGCTCTCCAATGTATCAAAGAATATGCAATGGGACACTACCAAATTTTTATTCATTGCCATTAAACTTCATGTGAATCCCATTCATCCCCCATAATATTGAAGCTCATCGACCATGCATTGCACAAGTTTCATGGTTATTAATCATCACAAGAGTACAACTATTCATGTAAAACTAATTGTCTCAAAAATTCTCTGTTGGTCAACGATCTGAATGACAACGACGTAATTAAAGACAAATAATTTAATTTTGAAATTTCTAGTCTGCTTGTTTAACTTACATTGTGCTCTTCCCCAAATCATCCAACGCTCTACATATCCAAAGAAAGGTATGATGAAAGGAATGAAGAAAAGTTAGGGCGTAAAACCCTAATTCAGAAAAGTCAAGTAAGAAAGTAGTAATGTATTGGTATATGTATCCTGTACGTCCACGATTAAACTAAGAATGCATTATCAACACAAGGGGAAATGTATAAGAGTCAGTGATGTCCACTCGTCAGTGATGTCCACTCATACTTTTGGATATATGACCCGGTGTATCATGCATATCTCAACACCATATACAATTGCGCATATCGGGGTTGCAATGGATTCCACTATGGTCGCCATTTCAATGTAATGTCAATGATGCATGAAAATATTATTAACGCACTAACAATGCCAATGTTGATGTATGTTAATGTATGTGTGCCGATAATTTTAAGTAGTTGGTTTTAGTGAAATTTTTTTGGAGTTTTAGCTATGGGTGAAAAAAATTGAGATAAAATTTTGATTATTTTGTTAATTAAACTGGTTTTTTTATTATATAGATTCAGCACCCTAAAAAAAAAGTTACCCATCAAATTTGTATTTTTAATAAATTTCTACCAAATTTAAAGAAATTAGACCCGAAAAAACAACCCAAAAATCAGGCTAGACTACTCAAATGAATAAATTACAATTTGTATTCCAACACTAAATATTCAACACATTGCATCTGACTGTGACCATGTATCATTGTATATAAACATATGTTGTGGAATGTGATATGCTCCAGAGTACACTAGTATTAGGGTGGCTTGCACAACTCACAGAACTAGATGTTTATAAAATAATGTTGTGTAAAAAAACTATGCCAATATATTAAACGTTGTTCCAATACATTAATGTTGCTCCTTCAATAACACTCGAGGATACTAGGGCATAAATCCCTAATATCGACTCAACGCTCCTCCTGGAATATATTCACAGAATGGCTCTTAATAACCATAGAAGGTACTGATATTAAAAAAAAAAATCATGTCCACATGTATGTAGATAATAGGCCTAGTTCTTGTGTACAAACCATTTCCCTAGATTGGAATATATGATGGTAAGAATGTTAAGGGCGAAAATTCCTGTAACTACTTTGCGCTCCTCAATGGAAGAATTTTCTTCCTTCTTGGAATCAAACCCTCCATTCACATTTTCAGTAACCTTTTGTTCTTCATCATCATCGTCAGGAAACCCCTTGCGCTTCAAAAATCATCCACAACGACGTCACTGACACATTTCCTGGATTGTAAAGGCTTGCGGGGATTCGAACCCTTGACTTTGAGCGAGGACTTATTCTATCTCCCATTGGGTGATTTTTCCTGGGAAATTACGAGAAGTATGAATAATTGACTTTGATTCTCAAATAAAGAGGAAATGGGTGTTATACTGTAGCCTCCAGAGTACGATTTCAAGCCAAGACATGTTGAATCTGATGACATTATGATTGAAAAAAAGGTCGCGACAAATTTAACTGCTCCCTTAAATGGAATATATGGAAAGACGCTGCCATATTTCTGTCTTCTTTCCAATAGAGATAAAATAATATTGCAACAAAATATACTAAATATCCAATATATGAATAACAATCCAACCAAGAGGAATAGACGTTGCTCCAGATAGACGTTTAGAATAAATCTTCAGCTTTGTAACGTATTGATGGAGAAATACAAAGTTAATATGCAGCAAAATATAATATGTTGTCTATGCATAACCTTTCTTTTGCATATTTTAGATGCCATAATTGATAATGACGTTGTATGTATGTATTGCTGATATCCTTGTATTGCATTGTAAAGTACAATTGTTGGCCTGCTTTCAATGAAGGTTCAACAATTATATATGCCAAATAGTTCATATATATCCAGTATGCAAAATAATAGCGTTGTGCCAAATGTTGTAATGATACCCCCATCTTCACCATATATATATGTCAACAATAATAAGGATAAACAACATGTAATGATTTATATCTTTGCACTGATATATATATATATATATATATATATATATATATATATATATATAGTGCAACCAAGGAGTATAAGGAAATCATATAATAACAAGGCATAACGCAACAAGAATAACGCCAAGGAATAACACGGCAAGAATAACGCCAAGGAATAACACGGCACCAAGAATATTGATGTGCAATACTTTATAACCTATATCTTTTTGTAGCATAACCAATTTGCAATTTTCCAACCTAGTGATTGTGAGCTTTCAAGACATAACAAATTATTTGCAACAACTGGAATTTACAATCTTTAAACCACTTTGCGACCAATCAACATTGTATCAACTACCAATCAACGCACTCATCGAGGTATGGAACATATGTATAAACATGGGCAGAATAATCCACTATATTTCAAGCTTAACTGTTGGTGACATTTGCAAATATATACAACATGAATCCTCCAATATCAACGACTATGCATTTCCAAATAACAATGTATGAAAGGGAGATAGGTGCACATTCAGATGTGTGTTATCAAACTCCATAACCCTTGACAGAAACATGTGAAAATTCCTACAATAAAATTAGACTTAAAAGTTTTGGTTGCAAACGCTCCAATATCAGACATAGTTTTTGAATGTCACATGCCCAAAATGCAACCATTGTAAGGCGTGATGTCTTTTTATTTCAAAGAATGATGAGGAATGTCAAGCTTTGTTTTTGAAAAGCCTTAATATATTACAATGTTTTGATTTTAAGACATTTATATAGCACCAAAAAAAATTAAACAAGTCTATGTTTTGCATAAAGCGCTATCTTCTCCAAAGGACTCCATGGAATATTTGAATAACTTCCTGTTTCCAACATCCAAAGTTTCTCAGGGGCATTTGAAACACTGATATGTCAGGACTGAAAATCGTAGACAACAACATAACCAATTATTTAGCAGGACTGCTCGAGATTCATACCAAAATAGTAAACCTTTCTCATCTGTGCATGTAGGTTATAATGAACAACTCGACAATACATAACTCTTCTGAGATGGAAAGCAACATTTATTGTGATAAGCATCAATCAAGTCATTAACTTTGAATGCTTTAACATATGCTGACACATAGTGTTCCAGTACCATTTATCATGTAATGCAAGATTTTTCATCCTCCTCTGTCATCAATTGCACTATCATCCTCTGACCATAATGATTTAACTCAGTTATAACTGAGTATATAACGCTCTAGATTCTGCAAGTGTGGTAACGTCCCTGTCTAGTTGAGTCTGTTGATTAATGAATACCCGCACATCTGTCAACCTAGATATATATGTTGACATAACCCTCTTTTTTTCGATCTTTCAGTGTATGTAACACATGTTAATCATGCTTTCTTATCTATACTACATCGGTTTCACCAATTCTCTCTAGGGTTATGGATCTTTTGCCATTGATTAAAATCTCGTTCTTCATCTCTCTCATATCCACATTACCTCTGCATGCTTGTTCTAATTTTTCATCTGGTCATGCGATAGTTATATCTTACATTACAATTTGTTTCCGGTTCGATAATCTTCAGTCAATATTTTTCCCTCATGTTGCTTGCTCCTTTGCGATTATACAAGTGGATTTAAAAATAATAATCTAATGTCACAATGTGTTGGTCCATTCAACGTTGAAACCATCCTCCATCTTTATTACTGGTTACCTTCCTTCTGTTGGATTTTATCCTCTCACACTTGATAAACACCCTTTATAATTTTCAGAACCAGTATAGGCATCCACGACTTCAAGATGAAAAGTATCTGTATTTTGGTAAACAAATTGGGTCAGTTGAATTCGTTAATTTTTTTTACCATCAAATTTGATCCCTTGCTAAATTTCAGTATGGCCTCCAAATTTCATTATTTCTAGATCCTTTTGCAGTGCATACACCCTAATCGCATTTTAGTACTTAGGATAGACCATGGGAAATCCAAAAGTAATGTTTTCTTCCATTTTCTGGTCCCATGTCTATAATGTTTGAGTTACATACCAAGTTTTGAGAGTTTTGGCATCCATGTATAGTAGGAACTTTCTTCGATTTTGGCCTGTTCTTAATTTCCTCTTTTGTCATGTGATTAAATTCTTCTTCAATTTGGAATCTCATTATTTTCTTACATGCAAGTATTCTTACATTTTCAAAGTTCTTTGTCATTTCCTTTCTAGTATTGATATTTTGTTGATCCTCTCATGTCACCTGTGTATCTTGCAACAACCAACTTTTCCTTTTCATATGGCACCAGAGGAAGGAATATCATTTTCAATTTGCAGCTTCACATTTCTATTGGAGTCAAGTTACCTTATTAATTCTGAGTATGATATATGATGACTTACCTTACTATTTTTCTAGCTAACCTTGTAGACTTTCTGAAGACAATTATTTTTAGTTTGTTTTGTGTTCCTGATGTATGGTTGTCTTTTATGTTTGCTCATTTGAGGGAGCCTTCTTGTTTGATGCATCTTTTGATGATTTAACTTGCTTTTCTTTCTCTCACATTTTGTTTCTACAAGTTCATGGCAAGAAAAAAATTTGATGTCTTTCAAGAGTGGAAAGTATCTCCTTTGAGATCTTCCAAAATTTTTCAACTTATCTCTAGGAGGAAATGACCCTTTTGCAAGATTCATTTTCTTTGACTCATTCTTTGGATCTTGTTGTTGTTTCTTGATTTTGTTTGCTTCTTTTCTATTCACTCTGCTTGTACCTTCCACTATGACTGCCTTTAAGTTATTGCTTTTTTCTTTTGAGTCCTTCATGGATGCAATCTCTTCTCCTAGATGCTTACACAACCTGTTCTTTTCATCTAACTCTCTTCCAGCTAAAATAATATCAGCCTCTAATATTTCACGCTATAGACCTCTCTCCTTGAATTTATTGCTCATAATATCTTCTGTTCTCCTTGCTTCTTCAATATGTGCCTTCAAACTGACAATTTCCTCCTTGTACTTTTGCTCTCTCTCATCACATATTTGCACTAGATTCTTCAAATCTTTGCTTTCATTCTTCAATGTTTCTACTTCAGTCAAGGCTATGTCAAGCTTGGCTTGCTCTTCAACTGTCTTTTATTCATGAAAATAGGGTCCATTCACACTAGCAAAGACCTCATTTGACTGAACCCTTTCTTTTTGACAAGGATTTTTCTTCTTCCTCTTTCTCTTCTCTTTTTCTGTACTACTCTCTCCTTCATGAATAAGTTGCAATCAATCACATATTTATTTTTTAGATGTTAAATCCATTATTATATTAAGATCCTTATTATGAAGATTGTTAAATATAACACATTTTGCCTCAACACTCCACTGATGTTCTTGTGCAGAGGGAGAGTTTTTGCAGCAAGCATCACATACTAAATTCCATATACCAGGTCCATAAGTTATCAATTCATATTTTACCTTGTCTCTCCATTCATAAAAGATTGTTACACTCAACACATGTACACTTTTATAGTCCATGACTCGACCATACCTACCTTCGAGTTGTTAGGCTTATACAAAAGGAACTGGCTCTGATACCAATTAATGAAAACTTGACTAAACTGAGAGGGGTTCATGAATCATTTTAGTCCATTCATGGACATTAAAATTATTTTCTTTATACTCATTATCTGAAATAGTACATGAGCAACTTAACAAATAATGACCAACAAATTGAATATGTGAATAACAAGTAATAAGCAAACCAAAACATCACATAAACACATAATAACCATACATATTGACACTAGATATAAGTGGAAACCCATAAAGGGCGAAAACCATGATTTTATTTCTGTTGTGATGCAAAGACCAGATCCTACTCTTTATTACATCTGATTTTATGTAGGCTCCAACCTACAGGA
This sequence comes from Pinus albicaulis, assembly GCA_034641835.2. NCBI lineage: Eukaryota > Viridiplantae > Streptophyta > Pinopsida > Pinales > Pinaceae > Pinus > Pinus albicaulis. The sequence continues at coordinate 1,110,987,168 of CM076572.1, read as the reverse complement.
GGTCGCTACCTCAAGTTTTTTGCAAGTTACAACATGCAAGGAAGCTCCAACTCCCATATTTTTTCTATAGGCTACAACCCACAAGAGGCTCCTACCTCAACCAGCTCCACCTATATATTTATCAAGCCACAACTTGAAAGGAGACTACAATCCCCTGATACAAACAAAAGTAAACAATATGTTGGTTTTCCCGGTCATCAATTCTGCATAACTCCATCTTCATCTCTGCCTCTTCTTCCATTCAAATCTGCTTCACATAAGCTTCATATGTGCCAGGTAAGTAATGCATAACATCTCAATCAACTCTCACATTATCTAACACTCCAATCACAACTCTCCAACCTTGTACCAATTTATAAATGAACTTTAATGGCTGTTCGTGTTCCTCTCACATGAATATGAAATGAATAACTTGTCTATTTGCATTCCAAAGGTGTCTCTTCAATTCCACAATTGCTTAAACTATTGAATATTAAAATACATAAAATTCATTTCATCATATCCAACTTTCATGCATTCATATTCTTCATGTCAATAAAATTAACCAATAACATGCTATAATACAATCTTGCAATCATATTCAAATAGCCCCTCATCACAACATTTTTCCATGTCTTTTCCTTTTCCTTGCATCTTGCCTTGCCTTGCATCATGTCTTCGTCTTTCCTTGGTTGTCATGGAGTCTTTCCTTTGCCTTGCATCACAATAATTTAGCTCAACCAAACTAGTCTTCAACTCAACCTTGCTGCTTCTTTGCCATAAAAATATGTACAATCAACTATGTCCTTGCTACTCCTGTGTCCTTGCTGCTCTTTTTCTTTCCTGCATCCTTGCTTCTCTTTTGCTACTCCTTTTCATTTTCTGATATTTAGTTGCTCCTTTTCCATAAATGAAAACAATGCCAATAGGCACATCTGATCCACCGATGGAGTGCCCAGGAGTAGGATTTCCATGTCGGTCCTGAGGTGTGGTATAGGCTCTATGAGGAGGACCTATATTTTATCACTGACCTATCCATGAGAGGGGAGGATTTTCCCTAGTTCCTTGATGTCCCCCATGGGGTTGCAGCTGAGTCTCAACTTTCCTACACTCAAATATATGTAGGGGCTCATGTAGTACATCCAATTTATTTTCAGGTGTGTGGTGGACAACAACGTATTTCTTCTTTTGCTGTGGAGGAGGTTAGGTGCCTCTCGTTATTAGTCACCACCATTGCACACTCTAGCAGTGATGGGAAACACATTAGTTTCCCTCCTTTGTATTATATCATTTATTTGATTAAGGTGCCACATTGTATCATATGGTTTTCCATTTTTTGAGGTAGTTTTGTATGGATTTAGATATACATCGTGCATTGAGACATGGGAGGGTGAGGGCGACCTTACCTTTTGCTCCAGAGTTTTTTTGTTTGTTTTTTGAGAGGTTTCCAGAGACGAGGCCTACATTTGACTATCGTCCTCCTAGGATGATTAGTAAGGTCCAGATGCAAATGTGGGGGCATATGATGCCCAAGAGGGGCCTGCCAGAGTATCTGACCATGATTTCCACCAAGGCACTAATGCTACTGACCAATGAGGATGACCATGCATTTTTCATGTTGACGTTTCCGTATGCGGGGATTGATTGGAGACAATGTCCTAACATCCTCTTCACAACAACTGAGCCTCTAGATGATAGCGGTAATATTAGTGTTTTCTTTAATTAGAACATTTTATTCTAATTAGTTAAAAAAATCAATTTATTAAATTGTTTAATGAAATTGCTTAATTATTGTTGTGTACTATATATTTTGTATACATCGACACATTCGATGGGGACATGCCTCTTGTCCCACCTGATGGAGCAGATGAGGATATGGGCAAGGCCTAAAAGGGTGAGGCACATCCTTAGGGGGGCGTGGGCGTCTAAGGCCGTAGGGCTAGTTTGCGATTTCGGATCAACTACTGTGACAGGTTGGCCAGAGTTTTGGTTGATGAGGGAGTCTGCCCTATGAGGACTCGAGATATCAATACAAATACTAGGTTCGTGGATTTGTACAGGGACTGTTTGCGTGAGATGATGTCTCTTATGTGTCATGTCATTAGTGCTAGTAGGGTATTTCCAACGATGAGGGATGCAGGGCATGCAACGACAAATACATCATATGAGGGTGGTGATGATGGTGATGATGGTGGTGATCATGATGATGAGAGTGGTGATCATGATCATGATGATCATGAGGGTGCTGATCATGCTGCTTCTGGTAGTACTACCTCATAAGATCATGGCCGTCAAGGTGTCAATGATCCTTTTGGTATTACACCTCTTCGTCAATCGCATGGTGATGAGATACGAGATCTAGAGGATCTATCTTATGTTTCTCCTGACAAAGTAGATCAAGAACCTCCTCCTCCACCTTAAAGTTTGTTAGACATTGTTGAGGTAGTATTTGACCATCCATCATCTTCTAATGCAAACTAGCCACCTCCTCCTCCACCTCAACTGAGTTCGATATACTTTAAGGCAGTAGTTGACCATCCATAATCTTCTACTGCAAACTAGGTTGGTACTACTGTGTCTATTGTATCAAAGATTTGATTACAATGATTTGAATTGTATATATATATATATATAATGCATTTTTTGTTCATGTTTATGTACTTAATTTATATGTTGGCGTTGATGTGTATAATGTTAGGTCATGTTAGATATGTTCGTTTAATGTGCTTGTAGATAGATGTGTATGTGATAAGAATTATTTGACATGAGATTTATATTAATTTGAGGATATGTGTGGTGATGATGCTAGATTACAATTTTTGTTTTGTTAGATATTATCACGATGATGATGCCATGTTAGATTATTAAATTTGTGTGCAAGATAATGACGTTTATATGTGTTAGAGGTGTATATAATTAGATGATGGTAGTGAATTCGAATGTGTATCTTAGATGATGTTTATGTTTGCTAGATGGTTATCATCATGGTGTTTATTTTTATGAAATAATATTTATTATAGATTATGTATTAGTGAACTTATATCAAGCTTTTATATATGAAATTGCATGCAAAACAACTTACTTTAAAAAAATGCAAAGATATTTTTATAAATTACAAAGTTTAGTATGGTTGAAACTATAATTTAAAATTAAGATAAATATTTTTCTAATGCATAGATAGTTCATTTATATTCAATCTAACTTAATTAGTAAAATATTTCAATACTCACAAGGGAAAAATAATTAAAGTTAAAATAATTTAGTTAGTTCCTAATAAGACGAAAGTATGTAACTCAATCAAATTTTAATATAAAGTATTACTAGCAATTGCCCCAAAAGGTGCAAAGAGAGGTCGATAGTTTGTTGTACTTTAATTTTCATAATCAAGCATATAGCAATTGACACATTAAATTTAAGTTTTTTTTTGTGTTTTTTTTCCTAAGTTTATAATAACTTTTTTGTCTCCACAATTTTTGCATTTTCAAAGTAAAACAATAACTGTCTCCACATTGGATTACAATTTTTTAGTTTAATAAAAAATAATATTATTTTTATTTTTCATTTCAAGATTATAGGGTCATACTCTTAAGGAGCAGAGGCCATAATCCTCGTTATTTCATTTATGGTATCCACTTTTTTAGCATTATTTCATTTCTTGTATCCACTTTTTTAGCAGTATCCACTTTTTTAGCAAGGAGTAGAGTCCATCATCCCCATTATTTCATTTCCTATATCCACTTCCTTAGCAATCTCAACTTATAGGGTAAATTTTTCCGCATGACTTTTTAGATACTTGTGGGTTTGTTTAGTATTGTGGAATACAAATTTGTGATGTTTATCCAATTTGTACTCAATTTTTTTTTTTATCCATTAAGACTCATTGTGGCCTACTTCCATTCCTATTGTACCTCATGAGCCATTATTATAAACTATAATGTATAATTACTACACAGAAACAACTCTTTGGAAATTATTCTTGTAAGCATTGGGCTTGGTAATTGATATTTGTGATGGAAAATTATTATTTTACTTGTAGAATTGTCATACATAAAAATAATTCATCTTTGAACATTATTACCTTAAGCATTGAGCTCTGTAATTAATGTTAGAGGAAAATATTATTTTACCGAACCGAAATTTTGACATGAGCAACTTAATGAGAAAAAGACATATTTGAAAACAAATCCAATTTATATAGCTTCCAAAATACTTTTACTACTTCAATCCATAAACTTCAATCTCGGAATTTTGTAGGTACAAAATTATCATAAAGTTCATAAAAATATTTCAAAGGCAACTTGTCAGAGTTGTATTTATACCTTACCCACGCGTAGTTGTCCTCATCATTGCCATAAATACACCACCTTCTAGGCATCGCTAAGTCTACTTCTATTTTTCTCATAAGAAAGATTCATTTTTAATGATAAAGGTTAGGAAGTCTTCCTATTGCAGTCCCTAATATTTTCTTCGTGACCATCATTGTCATGTCCTTGTAGTAGGACTTAGAAAAAATAAAATGTAGTAGTTATATTGAAGCACAAGCATATCGACTTAGAAAAAAGAAAATGTAGTAGTTATATTGAAGCAGAAGCATATCGTAAGGGAGATAACCCCATTTGACAGAGACCTCAGGTTAGCGATCTAGGTGGGCGAAAAACATATATATGCATTGAAATTTTCCAAATACACTCGATGAGGCAAGCCAAGTGGGCGTAAAACATACATATGCATCGAAATTTTCTAGATATACTCGATAAGTTATATCTATTTTTAATGATGATAAATTTCACTATGGTTTGAGTTTCTTAATTAGACAATTGGAAAACTAATGGATAAATGTTGGGATATAAATATCAAAATTGGAAAACTAATGGATAAATGTTGGGATATATATATCAATATTGCAGCTGGATATTATGGATAGAGACACTGATGCCTTTAATTTACTTCTAAGAAATGTGATCCCACTTCGCCTTGGCTACATTGGGGTTGTTAATCGTTGTTAATCGAATTGAAGAGGTAATGATGTTAGCCAATTAATTTTAATTTAACCTTTGGAGAATAAATATATATATTTTTAGGTTAGATAGCAGCATGCATTGGATGTCTGCTTATTTCTATGAAATATAATGACAACATAAATGTTGAATTAATCACTTTTATTTATTTATAGAATAAATGTTGAATGACAAGATAAATTTGAATGTTGGAGATGCACCTAAGCTCTCTATGTGAAAGAAAATGCCACTTATGCCGAAATCAAAGTATAACACATGTATGCATTCATTTCTCCTCACCCAGATCCCTAAAAAAGTTTCACATTCCATCTCCCAACACCAAGCTAATTCATGGCCTTCATAACCCAGTTGTTGAAGCAAACAAGAGGAATTCTAGTTTTAATGAAGTGGATCTCAATAATTATGATGTTTTATCCTGTGGGGATCTATATTCTTCAGAATTACAGTCGATCTATATTCTTCAGATTTTCAGTCAAAGTGGAAATTGGGGACGAGGATGAGACACATTTATAGATATTTTGAAGAGTCCAGAAAGCATCAAAAGTTCTTAAAAATTATAAATATAGAGAGGTATATGATTTTGAGTTTCAGGCCTTGAAACATAATGCAGAGGTTATTGCAAATGAATTAGAATTGGTGGAGATGATCGCTGAAGATGATGGAGAAGGATGGGTAGTTAAATATTTTTACCCCTGTAGATGTGGGGATTATTTTTTTATTGAAGAGATAGAGCTGGTGGAGAGGTGATAATAATATTTCTAATTTTTATACAAATGACATCAGTGTGAGGAACAAAACCAAAGACTGCAATTTGGAAAAAACATTATAGTGTGAGGAACAAAACCAAAGGCTGCAATATGGAAAAAGGATTATAGGGTCCACTGTAGTAGAGGATAGAGGTAGGAGCAATGTAGGGAGATTTGTAATTCATTAGTGTGAGTATTTATCTTTGAAAATCAAACTTCTTTTTTGATGGAGCGCATTAGGATCTTTATCCAGTTTCAATAAATTGAGCTTCATGGTCTTGGATGAAGCCTAAAGGCAACTTCAATATTTCATCAAGCTACAAGGGTGAACAACTAAGCAAGGATATTTTCTTGATATAATAAGACCATTTGGCCCCTCTAAGGGATTTCTCTGTTTGTGTAGAGACCGATATTATACAAAAACACTATACCAAAATGTATTTTCCAGATCAACAAACATGAACATCTATCTCTGTTGGATCGAGGAATATTGTACATCATAATGTTCCTCGAGGGTTATAATGTGTTGTTGCAGCAAGTCACAAAACTGGTATGCATCTCCAAGGCACTGAGCTAGAGGCATCCATTGAAGTAAATATATGATTTAGTTTTCTTCTATTATTGTAAATTTTCTCTTTGCCATTTTAACAAGTAAAATGAGTTTTCTTCTATTATTGATTGATCATTCTTCAATCAATTCTTCCAACAAAGACTAACATTTGCCTGCACACCACCAAGATTTTCATATTAATTACAACATTGTCATCCTTTTATTTATCAATTCCAAACCCTCCTGCCAACTATAATTTCACCTTAATTATAGTACCCTTGTTCTCTGAATTGACCCCAAAAACATTTCTGCAAACTTTTCAAGCTGTCAGATTTGAGAAAAATGCACATAACCTCAACTTATTATTTAAACATTTGAATTCCAAGAAAAATAAATTACAAAATAACTTAGAAGGCACAATTTTATTATAGACATCTAATTTTTTCCACCGCAGCGATCTCTTGTAGGTTCTAAAATAGAAATGGTCGAAACCCTGCACTTATCTCCTTGAGATATTGAAATTCACAATATTGAGGTGAAAATGTAAATAAATCAGAGGCCATGAACCTTTTTAATAATGTATTTTAGTTTCACTTTAAAAATAGTGATAGTTACCTAAATATCTACAACACTTGTTTCTTTTAAAGGTGAAATTTTTTTATCCCATGTCTAAAAAAATCCGAACATATGTACTCCAAAGACATGGAAAATTTTTGTCAAATAATGATTGAGGAAGATACTTATCACTGTAAAGAAGCTCAATATCATTAGAAATTCATAAGAGTCAAATTTTACTGTGGCAAGAAATTCCAAGATTTGATATCATGGACAAATTTTACCATCTAAATGAAAATGACCATATTATGTTGGATGTCTATGATGAGGGCATACAACAACAAATTCTCCGTGAATGGAAGTCAACACATTTTTGGCGTGAAGCTCTTTTGAATATCAGATATTTTAATTAATGTTTTTCTACACATAAATCCAAAAAGATAAAAACAACTTAATATCTAAACCGGGGGAAAACTAACCATAACTAACCATGCAACATTCAAATCTTTAAGAAAATTTCAACAAATCCAAAAAAATAAAAAGAACTTAATATCTAAACTGGGGGAAAACTAACCATAACTAACCATGCAACATTTAAATCTTTAAGAAAATTTCAAGAAGGAACACATTATGAAACCATCATAGAAATTCAGTTAAAAACAAAATTATGGAGCCATCCAAAAATTGAGTAAGTAAAAATATATATAATATGTGCAGATGGGTCGCATAGCAATTTCTCAGAATAAATATGGGCTAATTCCCATTAAGAAAATAAGAGATTATAAGACAATATGGCAAAAGAGGAAGCCATCGCAGAGAAAATAGTTATAAAGAGATAAACATGATCTCTCCCTGGTTTATTGCAAGTTAATAGTTGCTACCAAAAACAACTAAAAAATGAAAACCTTAGTTAACGAATTTCAAAAATTTTGAGAAATCAACATAAACCACGTTACAACTTACAATGAGCTATAAACTCATTTCATTGTTATGATGATTTGTTTGCTACATGACTTTCACACACAAGCCTGTTGCAATAGTCTTGTCCTAAAAGGCTTGAATTTGAATATGATATAAAGGCAATATGCCTTAAACTAAGAAAATATACTATGTTACAACAAGACACTTGTGGTGTTAACAAATATCATTTGACCATTCTCATATTTTAGTTGGCTCATTTCTTGGTGCACCATATCTTCCCGATCACTGTTTGCTTTTAATTTTACTACTTAAAATTACCTCAAAACGATTTTACATTTATTGAAATGTCTTTTATCACCATACACCATGTCATTCTCAGATGGGGATGTCTTCACCTTTTTCCTTGTACCAGATTCATGTTCTTTAACCCTACAGAGATCAGAAAATGAAACCACTACTGGTGAGTTCAAGAAAATATATCAACTGCAAAGTTAAGAAAATGAGAATAGGTCTAGTATCACTCACTGTAAAGAACTCAGTTACATTAGACATGCCAAGTTCTATCTTACCATCCATTTAAAACATAACCATTTGAGACTTTTTTCTCATTAGTGGCTATGTCAATATTTTCTCCATCAGCTTCCATTTGTATTGACTGTGAAATTCCTGATAGCCATACAAAGCAATAGTCAAATGACCATACCATATGAAAACACATGCATGGTTCACGGTAAAAAATCTTGAATGTATAAATGCAAGAAAAAAAAAATTTAACTTGTACAACCTGTTACCTCATCTTGCCCTATCTTGTGCAGACACTTCCCAAAATTTTGAAGAAGTTCCATTCAGATAGTGCCTATCCAGGAGTCTCCTATCATGTACACCTACTTTAGAAGCAGAAGCATCTCTATTCTGCACATAGTGCATTACTGATGAAAATTATTTCCGATTTGTTCCATAACATGGCCCAATAGCATTACCATTATGTTTCAAACACATGGTGCCATATCCCTTTGCCACAGTACCACTACATCGCTCCTCACCTAGACCATCTTGTGCACAAATCTGTCTTGAACTGCATTGAGCAAACCCAAGATGTAAACGAGATTGAAAGTTACTTTCATTCGCTTTAACAAATGCAGAGTTATTTTGAACAAGCAACGCCTTTAATCCATAGTTCTCAACATCCTCGCAATAATCAAGGCAATACTTTCCATTTGAAAATTGACATATTCTTAGAAACATTAATTCCAGGTTTATTTCCAACAACTGGTGTTTCCTAAGAAGCTACAATAGTCTTTTTATTTTTGGATACAAAAGTATCTAGTGATGTAAGCAATCTCTTATCATGCTTAAGTAGATTCATAGACTTGCTCTCAGATGAACTTTTGGATTTGAGAAGATACCATTTTTTCCTTTTGAAGGAGCTTTATCTTCTTGAAACATTAAGATCTCTAAGAAGTAAAGCCCCCGTGCAAATGGTATAATTCTCAAAAGCCTTAAGTACTGCTTCCAAAGTCTCACCTTTTTAATGTGCAAAAAACTATTGGAATCCTGATTTTGCAACAAACTACATTCCTCTGTGAGATTATTTTTCCCCTTGGAAAAATTGTAACTTTTCATTATATTGGAAAAATTACATGTTGTAGATGCCTTTAGGCATATGCATCAAAATGTGACATAGTCACATATCAAAAAAATAGTCCAGGTGTGATTCCTTACCAGGGTGTACATGATAAAGTTCATAATTCTGTTTTGCAAAATAATACAAGTATATATGTTCTGTGTTGTAAGCTAAATAAAAACCAAAATAATCAGCTATATATCAGAAATCCGGTGCTGATCTATGTATGGCTGGTGATAGTATCTAAAGTGATCCTATCCATTGTGTTCATCGATCATCCATGTCCCTCGAGGTTGGAGCGTGGCCTCCTTGGATAGCGCGTTGGAAAGCTAGTTACACTCCCTGTAAATGTGACAATATGTAATGGATTCAAATTGAGATTTTAACAGCCAAACATCCTTCAATATGTGGCGTAGTGTGTGTACGTAATAATTAGATGTAATATTGAACCAATTGATGATAATATTGGAGTCCCCGAAGATCTGAAGATGATGGTAGTCATGAATGATAGAAAAGTGTAAGAGGTGACAAAGTGTGATAAGTTCGACAAAGTTATTAGTGCCTGGACCTAGACCCATTCTAATCCGGTAATGAAAATCCTCGTTGATGTGTAGTACTGCACCACCCACACAACTGTGTGCCTGTACGGAACCATCGAAGTAAGCCCATGAATTATCCTTATTAATAATATCCAGTGTGATACATCGAGGGGGTGCTGGGGAGGCATCTGTTGGAAGATTATGGTACAGAGAAATCACTCGAGCAGAGGCCGAAAGCCAGTGCAACCTTGCATCCTGAAATATAATGTGATTCCGCATATTCCAAAGGACCAACAAATAATAAGTGGTAGGTTGTGGCACTTTGGAGAAGTGACCTGATGCCACTAGTTATGCTATGCTTCGGGGGTATCATGTCCATGCCACCGAGTAGTAATATGGAGATCATTCATGATCAAATGCCCGAAAGCGAGGGATACACCGCATGATGAGAAGGAAAATCAATGCATGATTACTTGATATTACAATATTATTGCATTATTCCTTCCTCCACCATAATATTAAATTTGAGGCTTTAGGGAGGCTCATCTGGATCTTGTAACCCAAAGGGTGTAGTCTGATACTGGAATGCAGTAAAAAGAAAGGGATAATCTATAACTCATCATGATCAGGTGAAACTTTCTAGTTCATTCCAGATATCAGGGAAGATGCTCGCGTCATCTGGGTGTTGTGTTACACAACACCCCCCATTTATTTTAATAAATGGGGACCCTTTAGAAATAAATAGGAAATTTATTTTTAGCTTTAAAAACAAAAAAACTTAGGAAATACAAGTTTCATTTTGAGTTTTCCGCTTTATTCCTTTAGCGCATCGCAAACTGCATAGCTTACAAACTCAAAAGACTTACAATCTTCTAAGTTACGCGGGCTACGAAATGGGCTAACCGTTTTTCGAAGTTATGTTTTAAAAACTTGAAAACACTTCGATTATTGTTATATTCTCTTTATCGCATCACACCTTATTTAAAACAACCAACTATAAAGAAATTCGATATAAGTGTGATTGCACGGACTTGATGATCCAAAAAAGCAACAAAAATAAATCTATAAAGTCCTATTAAGCGTGGCTGCTTGACTTTTTAATGTGTAATTCACATTTCACATGACTTAACCGAAAATAAATTCATTAACGTATACAAATTGCGATGTGCGGTTTGCACACATCGCATTTTGTAACATTTATGGGTAAACATCACAAACGGTGAAGTTATATATGGCGATGTGCGAACTAATGACATTTAATTACTCAGGCATGTGAAATGACTTATGTCATATCAAAATGAAATTCGATATCTAAGGACTTAAAGTTGATTGATACATATTTCGAGTGAAGGTGTAAGAAATTTGATTTTGAAATAATTATCGATGATTGTTGTTATATTTGAAGAGATTCATATCTATTCGTGCATGTTTGATATAAACAACAGATTTGACTCTCTGTTCTCTATAATTTTAATGCTTTCCCTATTTACTTAAAATCATGAAACCATTTAACGGATTAAGGAAGATTGAAATGAGCAAGAAGGGCAAAGAGATTTCTCAAGTGCTTCCTACTGAAAGCTTAGACATGTCTCCCTTATTTTCAGATACCACCTGCAACAAGGATTGCGACAGTTCATCATGGTAAGCAATGTATAAACTGTTTGAAGACAAAAATCCAAAAGTAATAACCAAAGTCTCTACAATAGGCATGAAATCTACTTCAGACGCGACCTACTTTGATGTTGCATGTTCATTCATCCACAAGGTAGCCGCAAGACAGAAAATTCTCTCTTACACAGACATGGTGAAGTGAGTAATTGACCACTTAAGCATAGATGGTAGAAAATTCAAATATTCAAAGGGAGAAAACATAGGGCTTTCAGGGCAGAAGATTTACAAGAAATGTACCATCTACCCTCCCTGTAGCAGAAATATGACAAGGATTTTCTGCAAAGCTTTAGAGTAGAGCATCCAGATCTCATGAAAGTTATCAAAGAATGGAAGGAAGATCAGGGCATGCTGAAGCGAGTTAAACTTAGTACATACCCAATTTCACAAATTCCTTCCCCTTATTGTTATGTTGCTGGTATGTTGTGTATATTGTGCCAAACCTGATACCACTAGGTTTTCAATAGACTGGTTCCATTAATTGACACAATTGCCAATTCCTCAATTCTGAATTGGGAAAATATCCTATCTAAAAGTTTAGCCAAACACATCACAGAGTATAGGAATAAAATGAGTGTTTCATCTAGAGAAATACCTCCCTTTTATATGTCTGCCTATGTCATGGACACAATCTTCTTTTCTTCTAGTTTTCTTACTATGGGATGGAAATGGACTACCCAAGACCCTACCCCAATCCCCATTTACCATAGAGAACTTTGGGATTCAGACTTCCACCTGCATTTTTATAAAAATTTTTATGGAGTCATATTGCCTATGCCCCAAATGATATTCAATAAGAAGGCCCCTAGGGTTTCTGAAGAGGCTAGCGCAAATATTCTTTCTGTGGTTAGGTGGTTTGTAGAGGATAATTTTACATATGTCAAAGTATTCGGGAGTTATGCTTCTCCCCAGGTCCCACCATATTGTGTTCCTGATAATTTTCTTGCACGAGAGATATCTTACCAACTTGTTAATGGTATCACTAAACAACTGAAAGATGCTAAGAAGGCCGTTTGGCCTAATTTCCCCATACAATGTGGCACTTTTGCAATTTTTGATATTGGCCATACCTACAAGGAGGTTTCCAAGATTAATCTATTGAAATTGGTAGTAATGCCAAAGAGGATATACGATCCAAATGATGTAATTAAAAATTACACTACAGAGCTCAAAATGAAGCCTTTTGTAAAGGAAATAAATGAATTTGATGATCTCTTCCAAGGCATGGAAAAGTTTTAAGATATAATCAAGTTTGCATCCAGCCAACTGAGCCAAGATGATTTGGAAGCATTCCAAATATATAGAAATAAGATACTGAAGAGAGTTCCTCTCAACTTGTTAATTATTGAAGATGTCAACAAACCTACTCCAAGTATCAACTTGGATAATGAAGCAAAGACATGTCTAAGGATGAATCAGGTAAATTAGAGCATCAATCTCACAATTCAGATCACTCTAAAAATGAATCCGAATCCAGAAAGGATAGCCTAGAAAATATATTTCATTAGGTAATCTAAGAGATAGAGACACATGAGCGAAAAGAAAGTAATGGAACAGAGTCAACTTCTCAAGAATTTCAACACATTCATGACACACTAGATCAGTCTGAAAAGTCATAAACAAAGAATTTTAGTACTGAATGGGAGGAGTTTTATGAAGCAATAAAAATTCCTAAAGCTAATCCCAATACTAATCAAGTAACTAGCTTTCAAACACCTGAACATTCCCAGAACATAGTGGAAACTATTAATCCACTACAACAAGTTCCAGAGACTCATGATCAAGAGATCATACTAGCCTACCCTACAGAACAAATAGTTTTACAAATTGAAGAAATTCCTTCACTGGAAATCTTCTACAGTCCTAGCTATAAGGCTGTAGTTAAAAGGAAAAAAAGGAGAAGAACTGATGATAAAGTCTCAAACCTCACAGATGAATCAGTTGACTTACTATGGAAGGATTCCTTAGATGATCCTATGGAACATCTACCGAAATTATCACAATACGTAGGGGCATATGCTATTGCCACTGTTGATAAAGCTACTGAGGTTAGAGTGTTGATGAGGCAAAAGGAAGCCAGAGTAAAAGAACTAGAGAGGCTGTTAAATGAATAAAAATCCAACTCTAGTGAGCAAATGAAAGAAAATATGGCCCAATTTAAAAAGGATTTCAAGAGTCTTAAATTGCAGCATCAAGCAGAAATCAATGAGAAACAAGTACAACTGGAAGCAACAATGACCAGGATACAGAGCCAACCGCAACTAAAGAAATTTATAAAAGAAGCATTGGATGTAAATGCTAAGTTAAAGAAATAACATGAAGTATTTTGTCATCAAGCTTCTATTATTGAATCTTATTGTGATTCAAATAAAATACTGATCCAACAAATAGCTATCCAGAAATTTGAATGTGAAAGACTCGAAAAGAAAATCAATGAACACATTCAATGACAAACATCATATTTAGGAAAGGGAGCTGATCTACCTCAGGAAGATAAGTTTCATAAGGAGATCTTATTCAAATATTTGGAAGCACAAATCAAGCAGGTAGAGAAAACAACAATGAAAACATCAAAATTATCAAATTAAATTATTGAATCCGTATGTGAATAGTTGGTGAAAGAAGAACTTCTCAAAAATTATACGTCTGAAGTGTTCTTAGAAGTAAAACAGATAGAAACATAGTGGAAGCAGAAAGAAGACACACAAGATGAAGTAATTAAAAATATAAATAAGTTGGATCAAGAAAATTATTGGGATTTTTTTATCAAACCTTATCATCAGTATCAGATTCTGCAATCCTTAACAGATTCAAAAAAAAGATCGCAACTAGTACTTTCAAACATAGTATTCAAGGGACAGGTCAGATCAAGGATTTCGCAGCCAACTCAGCTCAAGCCTATGATAGATATTTGTCAACTTCGTGACCAAATCCAGAAGAAAGGGCAGAATTCACAAATCAAAATTGTTATTTTATTTTCCTAGATTGTAGTTTAAGTTAGTCTTACGAGGAAGGTTGTTTGAAACCTCCTCTATATTTTTGTAATAAATCTATTTTAGAACATATTTAGTTTAGTATTTAAACCCCTCTCATACATTTAGATAAGGGTTTAGAAATTTGTCAAAAACATTTGCAAAGAATGCACTATTGTAATTTTGTGAATGCTTTGATGAATTAATGGAACACATCTGTTATCTTTTGACAATTAAAGCTGTTTAACTGATGTTGCACTACTGTACTCTTTAAATTTCTTGAAAGTGATAAGGAGAAAATCAATTACTATCATTTTACATGAGTATAACTTCGTACATATGGTACTTTTATTCACTTGTATTAAGTCTTGCTTTATATATTGACAATCATATTTTTATTGCATTATATATTTAAAACGTTATTATAGATGAATGTTACATGCACTTCTGTTCTAATATTTGTTTGTAGTTTCTTATTGAATGTATAATCACACATATGAATGAGATATATTTTTCACAATTATTCTAGTCAAACTATTTTGTTAGAGGAGTCATATTGCATAATTTTCATCTCTTTCAACTGTTAAATGATCTATATTACTAACAATTGAAGGATATATTTTCAGATCGCATAAAGGAAGAAACATCCTGGGTATATAGTAGAATAAATAGTTTAGATAAATGCATAAGATAGATTAAAATAATTTCCATTTGCATGTCATATAATCACACACCCTCAAAATCATCCTTATTGGGAAACTGGTCCCATTTCCCCCAGTCGGAGCCACTACACCAAATGAAAATGGAGCTGCTTTAGGGTCCAGACAGGGTGGTTTTCCCCCATGTTGCAGTAGCGGAATTCTGAGGCCTCAATATTCTGGCACTAGAAGGAGGGCCTGACCCCTGTGAATGGAAAAAATATCTGATCAATATAAAGGTAAATCGAAGAGTCTCTCTCCCTCTAGATCCCCATCAAATTCTAGAAAATTATCTGGATCCTCATCTTTAAAATTTGAAGTTGATCATCCTTCTCCTAAGTCTCCTAGTGATACTCAACCCATACTATCTCCTGATTCCCATCAAGTTTCCCCAGAAGTTTAGTCTTTGATATAAAAGTTAGAGAGAGTATCTATTTTTGCTGAAAATCCTGAAATGTTGATATCAGATATCAACATTTCGTCTTCTTTACAACCTCAAAGAATATTAACTCGATTAGAAAGTCAAAAGACATGAATTATCCCTTTTGAATTTCCAATTGATAGTACTCAAAAGAGACTAAAGAGGACCCAATCAGAGTTAATTGCCAGCGAGATCTTATCCCATTCACCTCCATTACCTCCGCTCATTTCCACAACTTCCATTCAAACAATCAGTGTTACTTTAACTATTTCCAGTTGTCAAACTACTATCCCTTCAACTAGTCCTAGCACTCAGCTCGCCTCTTATTCAACTCAAAATCCACCCAACCAACCTATCCAAAATCCAATGGCAGGTCAACCACCTCCACCAAATGTAAACCCATGGAGAAATCCAGGGGTTGTAAACATGCCCGCTCCTCTTCATGCCCTTCTATAAAATCCTGAAAGATAGCTACCTAAATTTAATCCTGATGATGGTCTTCCGGCAGAATAACACATTCACAATTTATGTTAGCAGTCAATTTAAATGAAGTAGTTGAAGAGGATTCTGTTATAAGGTTATTTCCATATTCTTTAAAAGGATCTGCAGTATCCTGGTATTTTTCACTTCCTACCTGCTCTATAAATAGCTTGAATATGTTCGAAGAACAATTTCTAGATAAGTTTGGGGATGACAGGACCACTGCTACGCTCATCAATGATTTGTCAAATCTAAAAGCTAAAACATGTGAGAAGATAAAAGATTTCAATTCCAGATTTAATAAATTACTCAATAAAATTCCTGCTATAGTAGTTCCTGGTGCAAGAGTTCAAATTGAGTGGTATATTTCATCTCTTCCATCTAACATATCTATTTTTGTTGATAGAGAAAAACTGGCAACACTTGCAGAAAATATGAAAGATTCTCTATTTGTAGAGAAACACATAACAACTCTTGAGAAAAATAATTATCAAGAAGATAGAAAATCAAAGAAGGTGTCTTTCAAAGATGATTCTAAAAAGAAGGCACCAAAATATCCTTTCGACATAGAAGGTCTTCAAAAGGTTTTGAAAACCATGACAAACGAGATGGCAAATATCAAGAAACAAGTTGTTGAAAATGCTACCTCAAAAAAGACTTTCAGAAACTTTAAGAAAGGTTAATCCTCTAATACTCAACCTCCAAATATCATATCTAATGCTGAATTTGATCAAGATATAGAGGAAGAGCAAACAGAGGGAGAATAAGATGACGAAGAAGAAGAAGTTAAACTAAATGGAATGTGGGATTTCATCCTACCAAATGACGAACAACATGAAGATTTACCTATGAGCACAAGGAGCAAAAAGACTACTGAATCAACAAAACCAAATCAACAGCAAATGATTTCAACTCCTACTAAAGACAAATCGGTAAGCAAAAAGTCTAATTCAAAGGCTACACAAACAAGCCCCGTTACTTCCGACACTCCACCTACATTTAAGACAATGGTAGTCTCAGACACCATTGAGTATAATGTAGTTGAAGATATGAAAAAAACCAGGGCCAACATTTCAATCCATGAGGTTACTAAATTAAAGCAACAACATAAAATATTACTTAGAGACTTAAATGCGGTTCCTGATTCAAACTTACTTGCTCCAGTAATAGTACAAGCTGCTAATGAAATGGGTAAGCCACCTTCTCCTTCAATGAAAATTGATGCTACAAACTTTATTATGATAGGTGATCGATCCATCTCTCATACTCCTTCATTTCTCTTAACCTATGAGATCTACAACAAAAATGTTCATAACTGGTTAATAGACTCAGGGGCTTCCTCTAATATAATTCTAAAATCAGTTTGTGCTAATTTGAACATAACTCCGCAAAGTTCACCTGTTCATATAGTACAACTTGATAGAACCAGAGTAGAGGTGGTAGGAGAAATAAATTATGTTGCCATCATATTGTCATCAAACCCCAAAGTTACTCAAATAATTGATATATTAGTGGCTGATATTCCTAAATTTTACAGCTTAGTTTTAAGCCGAGATTGGTTTGAAAAAATTCATGGTTATTTTGCAATAGACTGGTCACATATGTGGTTACCATATAATGGAAAACCAAATCAAATTCAAGTAGACCGTGAAAATTTCATGAAGCTTACAGTCACTGATCTTGAAGGATTAAATGAGCCAGTAGCGTTCAATAACAACATTATTGGAAACTACTCAGCAGGGTCATTTTTGGGAAATTTCAATGCTCAACCATCACCTTCCTTTGATAATGCAGTTGTTTCTCAGATTGAGAATTTTTCCCAGTAGGATAATTCCAAATGTATAAATTTTGCAGATAGAAAAGTAGTTAATTATTTTTTTTGGACTCTTTATTTCGACAGTTCTAAATCCGAAGATGGTGAAAGTGCGGGTTGTATTTTAATAAACCCAGAAGGAAAAAAGACCATGTTAGCCTGTAGATTAGAATTTGATTGTACAAGCAATGTGGTTGAATATGAAGCATTAGTTCAAGGCTTGTACAAAGCCATTGATATTAATATCAAATATCTGAAATTTCTAGGAGATTCAGAAATCATTGTTAGACAGGTAAGAGATACCATTCATTGTAATTCTGGACATTTAAATCATTACCAATCATTAGTCCAAGAATTAACCATTCATTTCTTAGCCTTCAATATTTCTTCTATACCTAGAATGCATAATTCTAGTGAAGATCTACTGGCTAATGTAGCATCAAAGTTAATCCCATCCCAAGAATTTAGTCCCGATATATTTTCTATTGAATTGATTTTTAGACCATCTATTCCTGATAATATTACCAATTGGAGAGTATTCAATAGTGATTAATATATCATATTTTTTTTAACATCTGAAGGATCTTATGATAGTCAAATTTTGGATGAAAATGAACATGACATTCAGATTAAGAAAGAGCAAGACGAAAATCCTATTCCTAAATCCGTTGTCAAGTTAGAAGACCTATATGATCTAAAAGGCAGGTTTAAAAGAGTGACTAACTCAAAAACACAAAGCTCTACTTTAATATTTGAGTTAGTAAATCTAGGAACTAATGAAAATCATCAAAATGTAAATCTAGGTCTTGGTCTATCTTCCGAAGAAAGATTATCATTTATCAAATTGTTTAGAATGTACAAAAGTGTCTTTTCCTGGGATTATACTGATCTTAAAACATATGACACTTCTGTGATTCAACACACAATTCCTATGATCTCAGAAGAAAAGCCTATACAGCAGAAATTGAGGAAGATTCATCCAAATCTAGAAAATCAAATTAAAAGAGAACTGAACAAACTCCTCAAGGCAAAAATCATCTTTCCAGTCCAACATTCTAAATGAGTATCAAATTTGGTACCTATCAGGAAGAAGAATGGCGATATTAGAATTTTCATTGATTTTAGGAATTTAAACAAAGCTTGTTAGAAGGACAAATTCCCATTACCAACCATGGAACAAGTACTGCAGACAGTAGTTGGTTCTGAACTCATGTCCTTTCTAGATGGATTCTAGAGATATAATTAAATTCTCGTACATCCAAATGAAAAATTGAAGACTACGTTCAGAACAAAGTGGGGAACTTATGCCTATCAAAAGATGCCATTTGGATTAATTAATGCAGGCGCCACTTTTCAGAGAGCTATGGACACATATTTTAGGGGACTCATAAATAAAATAATGGTTATTTATTTAGATGACATTATAGGATTTTCTAAACAAGTAACCAATCATGTGAATGAC
Organism: Pinus albicaulis; assembly: GCA_034641835.2. Taxonomy (NCBI): domain Eukaryota; kingdom Viridiplantae; phylum Streptophyta; class Pinopsida; order Pinales; family Pinaceae; genus Pinus; species Pinus albicaulis. Next base: position 1,110,967,722 of record CM076572.1, on the reverse strand, counting down.
CTAAAGCAAGTCTTTGAGTGATACAAAAGGTATGTCATCTCATTGAATCCAAAGAAATCATTTTTTGCATTAGATGAAGGAAAATTTTTAGGATTCATTGTGTCAAAAAGTGGTATCTATATTGAGCCTGAAAGAATTGAAGAGATCAAATGAATTCCTTTCCCTCATAACTCACCAATAGCCCCATTTTCCCTCTAAGCCCCATGTGAACAACACGGAAGAAAGCTATGCAGTCATTTCTTGGGAAAATTAATTTTGTTAAAAGGTTTGTCCCTGACTTTTCACAAATAGTTTTACCATTACAAAACATGATTACGAAAAATTTAGTCTTTAAATGGGGACATAATGAAAGAGAAGCATTCGATTTGATTAAACAATCAATTGTCAATGCTCCATTCCTGACTACCCCCAATTTTCTCAATCCTTTTACATTATACACTTTTTCATCGGATACATCATATGTTGATGTTTTAACGCAACTGATTGACCAACAAATTGAAGCACCAATATCATTTTTCAGTTCAAATTTGCAAGGTGCAGAACTAAATTATACATTTGTCGAAAAGCAAGCATTTGCTTTCTTTAAGGCTATAAAGCATTTCAGACCTTTTCTCCTAAAAACTCACACTAAAATCATAGTTCCATTCTCTACAGTAAGAAAAATATTGATTCAAAGAGAATTATGAGAGAAAAGGGGTAACTGGGTTACCGTTTTACAAGAATATGATGTAGAAATTATACCCTCTAAAATTATTAGAGGTCAAGGTTTTTGCAGAATGCTTACAGGAGAATCCCATCTATCATCAGAAGAAGATTCAGGTAACAATGTGCAATTATCAGAGGTAAGCCTCAATGATGCACAGTCTCAATATGATGATCTTATATTCTATTTGAAGAATGGATATGCTCCGAACCAACTTAGTTACAAAACAAAACGAGCTTTAAGAGTAAAATCCAAGCAATATGAATTAATCAATGATGTGTTATTTAGGAGAAATTTTGATTCTATACTTTTAAGATTCTTAGAAAAATCTGAAGCACAGAAAGTCTTGCAGGAACTCCATGATGGACCAGCTGGAGGACATTTTGGAGGAAATACAACATCACACAAAATCCTGCATGCAGGTTACTATTGGCCAACACTCTTCAAAGATGCTCATAAATATGCAATAAAATGCAAAGTGTGTCAAAGTACATCTGGAAGACAAAGAAAGCTAACATTCCCATTACATCCAGTCAATATCGAACAACCATTTGAACAATGGGGATTAGATATAATTGGTGAGATTGTTTCTAACTCTTCTAAACAAAACATATATATTCTCACAACTACAGATTAATTTACTAAATGGGTGGAAGAAATTCCACTAAAAGTAGCCAACTTTGAGAATATCATTGATTTCATCGACCAAAATATCATAACCAGGTTTGGCTTACCTACTGCTTTAATGTTTGATAATGCATCTTACTTCTCAGGAATTGCTATGATGGAATTTGCAATTAAAAGAGGTTTTAAACTTAAGTATTCTGCAAATTATTATCTGCAAGGAAATTGTTTGGCAGAATCTACAAACAAGAACTTGATTAGAATAATCAAAAGGGCTATTGATCAAAACCAACGAAATTAGCATAATTCATTAATCTTTGCTCTTTGGGCAGATCGAATAACTCAAAAAGATTTTATTGGAACTTCTCCATTTAATCTTGTCTATGGAAAATAATCTGTACTTCCTACCAACGTAGTTATTCCCTCTCTTTCCTTAGTGCAATTTATTGATGAATCTCCTACTTCTTCTTTACAACTTAGACAATGTCAAATTCTTAAGTTAGAGGAAGAAAGAGAAAAATCCAAACAGACTCATGCACATCATCAACAGATAGTAAAAGCCTCATTTGATTCAACTCCTGTTACTCCAAAAAAACTTCAAATTGGTGATTTGGTATTGAAATGGGACAAAGTGCATGAGGAAAAAGGTAAACACACGAAGTTTCAAAAACTTTGGCTAGGTCCATTTCAAATAATTGAAGAAATAGGCCCATCAACATTCTTATTGTAAGATCTATCAAGCAAAAGAGATTCTTTGCCTATTAATGGGTAGATTTTGAAAAAATATTTTTCATTGGAGGTAACCCCTTCTATTCCTTGTATAATAGTGTCTTTTTCTTTTCCTTAGAAAAAATAAAAGTTTCTTAGTATAAATTTTTGGCTTTTAAAAATTAAATCTCAGATGATCCTTTTTGATTTATCACTTATAGAAATAAGAAGTGTTAAGGAAACTATCGAAATATTTGAAAGACAAATAGATTTTATTTTCACTCAAAGATGTAATTTCACTGAAATTATTTATTCTCTGGTGAACTCTCATCCTTATATAGCATGATTATTCTGTTATCAGTCAAGAAAATAATATTTAACATAGTAAAGACTCTTTTACAGAAAATTAATCTAAAACTCGACATTATCATCCAAAATCCTCAAAAGGACCAATGATTCACCCCATCCGGGAAAACTTATAAAATTTGGAAATAAATTCAAAAAATATTATAACTAGAAAAAAAACTTAAAAGATAATAAGTCTCATCAAGAGCTTGTTTACCATGTTCATAGGAAAATATTTGAACTGACATTACCATTACTACCTACCAAAAGGGGGTAATGACTTGAGATTATATCAAGAGGACAAGGGGTCTCATCAAGAGCTAGCTTGATCAGTTTAATTACAACTAGTAAATGGCATTGTCATCATTTGGTTACCAAGCCAAGATAATGGATTTTAACTAAATAAAAATATGATACAAAAAAGAAAAGTTAAAAAAAAATTAGAGTTTATTTTTGAAATTGTAAGAAACACTGGATGGGAAAATGAATCATTGCTGGGTAAAAGGTAACCCTGCCAAAAGCTTAAATTGCCTATTGGAACATAGGCTCTACCTGTGATAAAAGAGTAAATTTTTATAAAGCTGATCTGTAAGAGCCACCCACTTTATCTCTTTGAATTGAGTAAAGACTGATATAGATTTTCATACTTATATCTTTAAAAGAGGGATTCTTATGAAATTTAAATAAGAGAAATTTCATTGCTTAGTAAAATATTATTTGTTTGAAATTCATTCCTGCAACTATTTTTATTTTCAAAAAAGTTTTAGAAATTTCAAAAAGTTGGTCAGAGATAGCTGGTTCTTCAAAGTGAATCGCCAATTTTTGTGCTACACAACACCCCCCATTTATTTTAATAAATGGGAACCCTTTAGAAATAAATAGGAAATTTATTTTTAGCTTTAAAAACAAAAAAAAACTTAGGAAATAAAATTTTTCTTTTGAGTTTTCCGCTTTATTCCTTTAGCGCATCACAAACCGCATAGCTTACAAAATCAAAAGACTTACAATATTCTAAGTTATGCGGGTTGTGAAATGCGCTAATCGTTTTTCGAAGTTACGTTTTAAAAACTTGCAAACACTTCGATTATCATTATATTCTCTTTATCACATCGCACCTTATTTAAAACTGTTAATCAAGGTTGTCATTGATGTCAATATGGCATCGATTGAGATGTCAATATTCGTGAGATGTCTGGTTCCAGATGATGATGCCATGACTCTTGGTTGACTAGGATACCATCAATGAAGATGCATGAAGAAGTCAAACCACTAATGAAGGAAGCCCTAAGTACTTGATCTAATGTTGCATGCACTTGATGATCTAAATCTTAACCAATGATGTCATATGATGATGTCATACACTTGGATGATACTTGATGATGACATATGATGATGTCATACACTTATGATACTTGATAAAGTCATACACTTGATGAAGGTTGGAAGACTAGATGATGATGTGGAAGATCTCATTTGATGGCTGGAGGACTACCTCGAAACTTTCCTAATGATGTTGCACTATGACATATTACTGCACTATTATTGAATACATAATGCTATACCTTCATGATGATATGGATGCTGGATACTATCATGATGACATGGATGTCCTACATGATGACACTATGATCCTATAACTGATAAGCAAAACAATGAAGAAGACAAACAAAGGAGAAGCCATGCTGTCCTATTCACTTTCTGCACAGAAAAATAAAGGACAGTCATAAAGAAAACTTGTTTTTACCACCTTAGAGGAACCATTCCAAATTTGATCCTATACCATCTTGTAGAGTATATTTTTCCCTTTCTAACGAGCCCTTACTTTCCCCCAAACTCCTGGTGGTTGATGAGATAATGAATTTTTAAGTTTAGAAAAATATATTTTTTATCAAGCCGACCTATGCTAGCCTATTCATGTCGGCCCTTCTACCAACAGTCACGTCTTTTCGAATGGAAAAACCTTATAAATATGTGGGCAAACTCTTCATTTCAGAATCAAAATTTCGGATTTTTATCTCTGAAATTTCGGTGATTAATTACAGTGATATATCGCAGGAAAAATAGAGATAGAAAGGCCGAGAAGATCAGAGATTAAAAATTGTCATGGGCTAATTTTTTTTTTATATTCTTTCTAGCTTGGATTAAGGACATTCATATAGTGAACTTGAGCTCGGATCAGTAGCACAGTTTGCTGTGACTCGGATCTGTGGACAACATTGTTGTGGGAGCACTCTGTGGAAAACAAAACTTAGTTTCGGACCTGTTTAGTGCCCAGAATTCGGACTTTACCATAGAACCTATTTGAAACTGTGCCACTGTATCTCGGGTTTGTAACATCATACTTGTGTGATCACCCTCAGACCTGTCACAAAAAATTTGTGGCTCGGACACCACCAAACAAACCATTTGACCTTGGAAAAAGAGCTTTTGTTTTGTCACAGAACTTCGGGTTAAGAGGAAAAACCTTCAGTCCAAGCCATTTTCACCATCACAAGGAACTCACATCTCAGATTTTTGGAGTGTCTCATCAATATGTGGAGAACTTGGAAATAGATACAACTATGGAGTGATCATACTACTGTGGAGACCTGTAGCTTATTGCAAGACTTGTGACCATACTATCTGTGATATACATATTACTGTGGAGACCTGTGATCATACTAGCTGTGATATACAACTGTGAGCATATAAGTGTTCAGACTTGTAGCTTATTGATCTACAGAACAGTGCATTCTTGGAAGTGCTCAAAAAAGCTTGTGAAATACTCAGCGTATTAACTAGTTAAATAGCTTGGGTAGTCTGCCGGTGGAAGCCTATATGTGGTAGCTTGGATGGACTTGTAAGAGGCCCGGATAGTCCTAATCAAGCTTGGAATTCACATCTCTTGACAGTCTTGTGTGGATTTGAAGTTTCCTTGGGGATGCTTTTGAAGACAACCTTGGAGTGGCCTTTTGTACTGATTTAAGGATTTATAAAGGAGACCTTGGAGCATCATTGAAGCCGTCGCTTGGTTAATATAGTGAATATCTTGGAAGAAGTATCTTGGAGTCTTAAAGAATTGTTATGTAGGTCAAAAAGGAAACCTTTGAGCATTTTTGAAGACACCCTTGGAGAATTCTTGAAGAAGAGGCTTAAAACAGGTGCAAAACTTGGGTTGCTTGTTGAAGACACCTTGAAGGTCTTGGAAATATTATTGGAGACCATGATGCATTGCTAATGTCATCATGAGGTGACCTTGGAGAAAGTGTTTGGGTATGACGAAGAGCAATGGTGACACCTTCTACGAAGAAAAGGTTGTCATTGATGACGTAATGTGGAGACTACAATGAAGACTAACTGAAGATTGACAGGGCTAGTTGAAGAAGACATTGGGAGCCATGAAGTATAACCAAATATATCTTGACGAATTGAAGCAGGAGGTTGGAGCCCTTGAGGTTGGTGCCTTAGAATTGATAAGGTTGGTGCCTTGGAAGATAGGGTTGGAGCCCTAGAGGATAGGAGTCCTCAAGAGACCAGGTTGGAGCCTGTACCAGATATAGGGTTGGTGTTATGTAACCAGCTCCAAAAATAGAAGAAAAGAGATATCAACACCTTAGAAATAAGCCACTTCGAGGGGGAAACCTCCAATACATTACATGAATGAACAATTCTTGGATGATACAATTCACAAAACCTCCTTTCTATATATAGGAGTCCATGGGGCCATAATGTAATCCTAGTGGGCAACAATGTAATCCTAGCCGACCTAACAATAATAATTTAAGGGCACAATAATAACAAAATGGGGGTTACAAGGGTACAATAATAACAATAAGGGGGTTACACTAACAACAATAAGGGACTATACTAGTAATATAGGGACCTAACATGCCCCCCTCCTTCAAAAAAGTGTTGTCCTCAACGCTTGAGTAGCTCTGGGTGCTTCTGTATAAAATTCTCATCCTCCCATGTAGAATCTTCAGTGGGTAAGTTCTTCCACTTGATGAGATACTCTGAAATTGATCGATTCCGTATTTGTCGAGTTCTTGTTTCCATGACCGCTTCTGGTTCCAATATGATTTTTCCTTCCTCATCAAGTTCTGGCAATATTGTTTGAACTGGAAGATTTTCACCTATAACCTTCTTTAAGCATGAAACATGGAAAACTGGATGTACTCGCGAAGAAGCGAGAAGCTCCAATTTGTATGCCATAGTACCAATATTTTGCAACACCTTGTAAGGACCATAGTACTTTGGTGATAATTTATTATCCTTCTTAGCTTGCTTGAGGGACATTTGTTTGTATGGTTGTAGCCGTAAAAATACCCAATCTCCTACATCAAAACTTCTCTCGCTGCGATGTTGATCTACTTGTTGTTTCATTCGATTTTGTGCCAAATTCAGGTTATCCTTTAAGAGTTGGAGAACTTCTTGTTGATGCTCGATGTGATCTTCCACTGCTTGAACCCTTGAATTTATCCTTAAAGATGATGTGATGGATGGTGGATGATATCCATAAAGTGCCATAAATGGGATCATTTTTGCTGCAATATGGAAGGAAGTGTTATACCACCATTCAGCGAGAGGTAACCACTTGACCCATTGTGTTTGTTTATGAGATACAAAACAACGAAGATATCCTTCCAAACATTTATTTACTATCTCAGTTTGACCATCAGATTGAGGATGATAAGATGAGCTATGAGCTAATTGAGTACCCAAACAAGAAAATAACTCGGTCCAAAAATTTCCAGTAAAAATGGGATCTCTGTCGCTCACAATAACCCTTGGGCTTCCATGTAGCTTTTGAATTCTGTCCATAAATGTAGTAGCAACTGTACTTGCTTTAAATGGATGAGATAATGCACAAAGTGTGCATACTTGGTAAGTCTATCAACTACCACCATGATGACACTCTTTCCTTCGGACTTAGGTAAACCTGTGATAAAATCCATTGAAATCTCCTCCCAACGTTGACTTGGAATGGATAAAGGTTGTAGAAGTCCCAGGGTCTTAATTGTCTCAACTTTATTCTGCTGGCAAACCAAACATTTCGTCACAAACTTTTGAATATTAGATTTAATGCCATCCCAAAAAAATTCTTTCTTCACCCTTTGGTAAGTTTTTAAAAATCTCGAGTGTCCTCCTAAAGGAGAAGTGTGCAATTCCAGAAGAATCTTTTGTTTTAGTTGGGAATTCTTACAAAGATATAAGCGATCTTTGTACCATAAGGAATCATTTTTCCAACTAAATGTATCAGATGTACTAGGATCTTGCTGCAACTTTTGAATGAGTGTACATACATCTTTGTCCTTCTTCCATTCATCTCTTGCTTCAGTTATCCAATCTGGTTGGATAATAGAAATGGCACAAAGCAATACTTCCACCTCTTCATTCTTTCTTGAGAGTGCATCTGCAACAACATTAAGCTTTCCTTTTTTGTAGATTATTTCAAAGTCATAACCCAACATCTTTGTGACCCATTTTTGCTGCTCTTCTGAAGATAGTATTTGTTCCAAAAAATGTTTAAGACTATCATGATCAGTTTTTACCTTGAAGTGTCTTCCCATTAGGTAAGTTCGCCATTTATTTAGTGCATGCAGTATTGCTAACATTTCCTTCTCATAAATAGGTTTCTGTAAATACTTTCCTTTGATTTGACGACTTTAAAAAGCAATGGGTCTTCCTTCTTGCATTAAAACAACACCAATTCCATTTCCTGAGGCATCACATTCCACAATAAAGGTTTTTGTGAAGTCTGGCGTAGCTAAGACCGGTGCTAGGCACATTGCCTCTTTAAGATGTTCAAAGGCCTTAGTTGCTTCGGGAGTCCATGAAAATGCATCTTTCTTCAATAATGTTGTTAGAGGTGCTGCTATTCTCCCATAATTCTTAACAAACTTGCGATAATACCCTGTTAACCCGAGAAATCCTCGCAACTGCTTTATGTTTGTGGGGACTTTCCATTCCTTAATGGCTTTAATTTTGTTAGGGTCTACCTTAACACCCTCGTGAGATACAATATGACCCAAATATTCCACCTCTTGTACTCCAAAGAAACATTTGGATGTTTTTTCATATAATTATTTCTCCTGCAATAGTTTGAGCACCCTATCAACATGTTGAACATGATCCTTCCAAGACCTGTTGTAGATTAGTATATCATCAAAAAATACTAGCACAAATTTTATAAGGAAGGGTTTGAAAATGGAATTCATCAACCCTTGAAATGTAGAAGGTACATTGGTAAGGCCAAAAGGCATGACCAAAAATTCATAATGACCCTCATGAGTTCGAAATGCTGTTTTTGGAATATCTTCAGTCTTCATTCTAATTTGATGATATCCCGAACGAAGATCCAACTTGGTAAAATAAATTGCTCCATGTAATTCATCCAATAATTCATCAATCACAGGAATGGGAAATTTATCTTTAATGGTGAGCTTATTGAGCTCCATATAATCCGGACACATTCACCATGATCCATCCTTCTTGTGTACCAATACTACGGGAGCAGAGAAAGAACTTTGACTAGGTTGAATTATACCCGCCTCTAACATTTCTGCAATCATACGTTCAATTTCGCTCTTTTGGAAGTAAGGATATCTATAAGGCTTGATATTTGGAGGAACACTTCCTGGAATCAAATGAATAGCATGATCATGATCACGAATAGGTGGGAGTCCTTTGGGAGTTTCAAACACCTTGGAATGATTGTCCAAGACTTTTTGGAGATCTGAAGAAATAGATGATTTTGATGTTGAAACTTCTAGTGAGCATAATTGTGCAATTACGTCTCGTTGTTCTTTCTTTAGAAGCTTTGTCATGACATTAGAGCTTATTATATTTCCCGGCTTCCTTGCAATACCCTGTAATTTGACTTCCTTTCCTTCTGAAAAAAATTTCAAGAAAAGTTCTTGAAAATTAAAAGCTACCATCCCCAAAGATTGTAACCATTGTACTCCTAGTACAACATCAACACCTCCCATAGGAATGGAAAGCATTGGACTAGTCAATACATATTCCCCCATGGTTAGCTTGATATTATGGCATTTCCCAAAGCAATTTATAGTTCCTCCATTTGCAACCATCACTTGACATTCTGGTGCTGGGTATAGGAAACAATTTAATTCCTTGGCTACCTTACAATGAATAAAATTATGGGTGCTACCTGAATCAATCAACACTATTACCCTTTTCTTCTTGATCTGTCCTCCTATCTTGAGAGTTTGAGGAGTGGTAATTCCTGCTAGTGCATTACATGATATGGTCGGATTCATTTCTTCCTCTTCTATGGCTGGTTCCTGGTGTATATCCTCTTCTTTTTCATTTTCTTCTTCTTCTTCACAATCTATGTAAAATAATTTCTTTTCGGCACACTTATGACCTTTAGTGTATTTGCTATCACAACTGTAGCAAAGCCCTTTTGCTCTTTTTTCTTCCAATTTTTGTGGTGTCAACCTTGTAGGTTGTGGAAATCTAGGCGTAGCAACAATTCCTTCTTTATAGAATTGAGTGGTAGGCTTCCTTGTCGCCATAATTTTACATTCAACTTTTCTTGCCAACCTGAATGCCTTCTCCGATGAATCAGGTTCCAAAACGCGAACTTCATGTTGGATGTTATCCTTTAAAGTGCCTAGGAAGAGATCAATCCTGTGTTCCTCTGTAAGATCAGTTACCCTTATATTCAATTTTTGGAAGTCCTCAATGTGCTGCTCCACTAAACCCTTTTGTTTGAGATTTATCAATTGGGTAAAGAAGGTGTTGCTCTTTGTATCCTCATAATGTGCTATCATTTCCTCCGTAAAAATTGACCAAGTGACAATTTTTTTACGGGAGCAAAGCCATCGATACCATACAAATGTATTTGTTCTAAATGTAAAGTTGCAATGCGTACCTTTTGTGTGTTTTGCACGTTATGGAGATCAAAATATTGCTCCATCTGTAGTATCCATGTTACAGGATCCTTTCCATCAAACTTCCTCATATCCATTTTTGGAATATGGTGGTTCTTCCCTCCAACATTAGAGTTTATGAAATCACAATTAACATTTATTTTGTTCTCATCATGAGGTTCTTCTACTATCTTTTCACCATTAGGAAACCTTTCTTGTATCAACTTTGTCAAACCTTCCATGTCTGCTTTTAGAAAATTCTTCATGTTTTCCATTTTCTCATCGATCTTAGCTTCCATGTCATCCATATTAGATTCCATGCCAGCCTCCATGCCATCCATATTAGCTTCCATGCCATCCATCTTATCTTCCACGCCTTTCTTCAAAATTTCCATTTCATTTTTTGTTGCTCTTTGCGAGAGTGAAATTTGTTGCACTTGCTCTTGTAATTTTGATAGATCATGTTGCAATTCTTCGTCTTCATGAGTCATAGTAGAGCTTTCCAAAGACTTAATGGGTGTTGAATTCTTTTTAGGGGCCATTTTATAATCCAATACTGATATATGTTCTACAATATGCCCTTGCAATCAATTCAACTTGATTCTTCAAACAAGACTTATGCAATTCGGAAAAAAAAATACACACCTTTTACTTGCTTTTGAGGAGCTTGATATTGAAATTGTATTATCTATGTGATTGTGGCTCTTCAATATCTTAAATTCAAAAATTAATTAGCCCTCTGAATTATATTTTGAATTCCACAGGTCTGACTTGTTTTGGATTCTCCAAGACAAAGTTATGTCCAATCTCCCACAATGACCTAATTATGGATTGGTTCAGTATAGCGAAATTTTACGACTTGCTATGTGTCATTGTTTCGTCCTTCACCTTTGAAATTGATAGCCAAGAAACTAAAGTCTGTGTACTTGTGACCACTTTTTACGGCACTCCAATCCGATGCTCAGAGAGAGAGTTATTGAAATTTTCCCACAATCACCTTTTTGAGATGAAATTTGGGAGCCTGAAAAAACACTACCTTCCACAGATCATATCTCCAAAAATTTTGTGAACCAAGCTCTGAAATGTTTTGACGAGTCTCCTTAGGATTTCATCTTTGTACCATAAAAATTTCAGATTTTGAACCTCAGTAGAAAAAAAATTATAGCGCAAATTCCACGATGACCTGTTTAGGAGCCTGAACAAAGACCTAACTTCCACAGATCATATCTCCGAAAATATTGCGAACCAAGCTCTGAAATTTTTAGAAAATCTTCCTCAGGCTTTCATCTTTGCACCCTAAAAACTTTAGCTTTTGAAACTTCGTAGAAAAAAATTATAGCGAAAATTCCACGATGACCTGTTTGGAGCAGCGAAAACCTAGAATCCAAAGCTCTGATACCAAATGTTGTGTAAACTGCACTTCCAAAAATAGAAGAAAAGAGATATCAACGCCTTAGAAATAAGCCACTTTGAGGGGGCAACCTCCAATACATTACATGAATGAACAATTCTTGGATGATACAATTCACAAAACCTCCTTTCTATATATAGGAGTCCGTGGGGCCATAATGTAATCCTAGTGGGCAACAATGTAATCCTAGCCGACCTAACAATAATAATTTAAGGGCATAATAATAACAAAATGGGGGTTACAAGGGTACAATGATAACAATAAGGGGTTTACACTAACAATAATAAGCGACTATACTAGTGATATAGGGACCTAACAGTTGGAGCCCTTTAGGTTGGTGCCTCATAATTGACAAGGTTGGAGCCTTGGAAGTCCAAGTCGGTGCTTGAAAAATACAGGTTAGAGCCTGGGAGATTGAAGATTGGTGTCTTCATCTAGGGTTGGAGCCCTACATATATTGTACTTGATTTATTGTAAAGAAGAAATTAATAAAAGCATTTATTCTTATTGTTCATTTTGTGTTCTAAATATAGGTGATCTAACTGATAAAATTAACAATTGAAAAGAAATACTGATTCACCCCCTTCTCAGTATTTCCAACAAAAACAACCAACTCATAAAAAATTTGATATAAGTGTGATTGCGCAGACCCGATGAGCCAACAAAGCAACAAAAATAAATCTCTAAAGTTATATTAAGCGCGACTACTTTACTTTTTAATGCGCAATTCACATTTCGCACGACTTAACCGAAAATAAATTCATTAATGCATAAAAGTTGCGATGTGCGGTTCACACATCGCATTTCGCAGCATTTATGGGTAAATATCACAAACGATAAAATTTATATATGGAGATGTGTGAAATAACATCATTTAATTACTCAATCATGTGAAATTACTTATGTCATATCAAAACGAAATTCGAGATCTAACGGCTTAAATTTGATTGATACATATTTCGTGTGAAGGTGTAAGAAATTCGATTTTGAAATAATTATCGATGATTGTTGTTATATTTGAAAATATTCATATCTATTCGTGCATGTTTAATGATATAAACAACGGATTTGACTCTCTGTTTTCTATACTTTTAATGCTCTCTCTGTTTACTTGAAATTAGGAAACCATTTAACGGATTACGGAATATTGAAATGAGCGAGAAGGAAAAGAGATTTCTCAAGCGCTGCCTACTAAAGACTTAGAGATGTCTCCCTTATTTTCAAATACCACCTGCAACAAGGATTATGTCAGTTCATCATGGGAAGAAATGTATAAACTATTTGAAGACAAAAATCCAAAAGTAATAACCAAAGTCTCTACAACAGGCACGACATCTACTTTAGACGCGACCTACTTCGATGTTGCATGTTCATTCGTCCACAAGGTAGCTGCAAGACTGAAAATTCTCCCTTACATAGGCATGGTTAAGTGGGTAATTGACCACTTAAGCATAGATGATAGAAAATTCAAAGATTCAAAGGGAGAAAACATAGGGTATTTCAGGGCAGAAGATTTACAAGCAATGTACTATCTACCCTCCCTGCAGCAGAAATATGACAAGGCTTTTCTGCAAAGCTTTAGAGTAGAGCATCCAGATCTCATGAAAGTTATCAAAGAATGGAAGGAAGACCAGGGAAAGTTGAAGCAAGATAAACTCGGTACGTACCCAATTGCCCAAATTCCTTCCCCTTATTGTTATGTTACCGATATGTTGTGTAAATTTTTTTCCAAAACTAATACCACTAGGTTTTCAGTAGACTGGGTTCCATTAATTGAAGCAATCGCCACTTCCTCAATTATGAATTGGGAAAATATCCTATCTGATAGTTTAGCCAAACACATCACAGAGTATAGGAATAAAATGAGTGTTTCATCTAGAGAAATACCTCCCTTTTATATGTATGCCTATGCCATGGATGCAATATGCTTTTCTTCTAGTTTTCCTACTATGGGATGGAAATGGACTACCCAAGACCCTACTCCAATCCACATTTACCACAGATACCTTTGGGATTCAGACTTCCACCTCCATTTTTATAAAATTTGTTATGAAGTCATATTGCCTATGCACCAAATGATATTCAATAAGAAGGGCCCTAGGGTTTTTGAAGAGGCTAGTGCAGATATTATTTCTGTGGCTAGGTGGTTTGCAGAGGATAATTTTACATATTTCAGAGTATTTGGGAGTTATGCTTCTCCCCACGTCCTACCATATTATGTTCCTGATAAGTTGCTTGCACGAGAGATAGCTTACCAACTTGTTAATGGTATCACTAAATAACTAAAAGATGCTAAGAAGGCTGTTTGGCCTAATTTCCCTGTACAGTGTGGCACTTTTGCACTTTTTGATATTGGCCATACCTACAAGGAGGTTTCTAAGATTAATCTATTGAAATTGGTAGTAATTCAAAAGAGGCTATACGATCCAAATGATGTAATTAAAAATTACACTATAGAGCTAAAAATGAAGCCTTTTGTAAAGGCAATATATGGATTTGATGATCTCTTCCAAGGCATGGAAATTTTTTCAGATATAATCAAGTTTGCATCGAGCCAATTGAGACAAGATGATTTGGAAGCATTCCAAATATATAGAAATAAGAGACTAAAGAGAGTTCCTCTCAACTTGTTAACTATTGAAGATGTCAACCGACCTACTCCAAGTATAAGCTTGGATAATGAAGCAAAAGACATGTTTGAGGATGAATCAGGTCAATTAGAGCATCAATCTCACAATTTGGATCACTCTAAAAATGAATCCGAATCTAGAAACGATAGCCTAGAAAATATAATTGATCAGGTAATCCAAGAGATAGAGATGTAGGAGTGAAAAGAAAGTAATGGAATAGAGTCAACTTCTCAAGAAGTTCAACATAGTCATGACACACTAGATTAGTATGAAAATTCACAAAAAAAGAATTTTAGTAGTGAATGGGAGGAGTTTTCTGAAGCAATAAAAGCTCTTAAAGCTAATCCCAATACTGATAAAGTAACTAGATTTCAAACACCTGAACATTCCTAGAACATAGTGGAAACTGTTAATCCAATACAACAAGTTCCAGAGACTCATGATTGAGAGATCATACTGGCCTACCCTACAGAACAAATAGTTTTAAAAATTAAAGAAATTCCTTCACTAGACATCTTCTACAGTCCTAGCTATAAGGCTGTAGTTAAAAGGAACAAAAGGAGAAGGATTGATGAGACAGCCTCAAACCTCACAAATGAATCAGTTGACATACTATGGAAGGATTCCTTAGATGATCCTATGGAACATCTAACTAAATTATCACAGTATGCAGGGGCATATGCTATTGCCACCGTTGATAAAGCTACTGAGGTTAGAATGTTGTTGAGGCAAAAGGAAGCCAGAGTACAAGAACTAGAGAGGCTGTTAAATGAAGAAAAATCCAACTCTAGTGAGAAAATCAAATCAAAGATGGCCCAATTTCAAAAGGATTTCAAGAGTCTTAAATTGCAACATTAAGTAGAAATCAATGAGAAACAAGTACAAATGGAAGCAGCAATGACCATGATATAGAGCCAACCGCAACTAGAGTAATTTATAAAAGAAGCAATTTATAAAAGAAACAATTTATAAAAGAACATTAAGTATTTTGTCATCAAGCTTCTATTATTGACTCTTATTGTGATTCAAATAAAATAATGATCCCACAAATAGCTATCCAAAAATTTGAATGTGAAAGACTCGAAAAGAAAATCAATGAACACATTCAATGGCAAGCATCAGACTCAGGACAGGAAGCTGATCTACCTGAGGTAGATAATTTTCATAAGGAGATCTTATTTAAAAATTGGGAAGCACAAATCAAGCAGGTAGAGAAAGCAGCAGCGAAAAAATCAAAATTATCAAATGAAATTATTGAATCTGTATGTGAACAGCTGGTGAAAGTAGAACTTCTCAAAAAGTACACGTCTGAAGTGTTCTCAGAAGTAAAACATATACAAACATAGTGGAAGCAGAAAGCAGACACACAGGATGAAGTAATTAAAAAGATAAATAAGTTTGATCAAGAAAATTATTGGAATTTTCTGATCAAACCTTATCATCAATATCAAATTCTACAATCCTTAGCATATTCAACAAAAATATCACAAATAGTACTTTCAAACGCAATATTCAAGGGACAGGTCAGATCAAGGATTTCGCAGCCAGCTCAGCTCAAGCCTATGATAGATATTTGTCAACTTCGTGACCAAATTCAGAAGAAAGGGCAGAATTCATAAATCAAAATTGTTTTTTTCCTAGATTGTAGTTTAATTTAGTCTTACGAGGATGGTTGTTTGAAACCTCCTCTATATTTTTGTAATAATCTATTTTAGAACATAGTTAGTTTAGTATTTAAACCCTTCTCATGCATTTAGAGAAGGGTCCATAAATTTGTCAAAAACATTTGCAAAGAATGCACTATTGTAAGTTTGTGAATGCTTTGATGAATTAATGGAACAAATCTGTTATATTTTGACAATTAGAGTTGTTTAACTGATGTTGCACTACTGTACTCTTTAAATTGCTTGAAAGTGAGAAGGAGATGATCAATTACTGTCATTTTACAAGAGTATAATTTCGTACATATGGTACTTTTATTCACTTGTATTAAGTCTTGCTTTATAGATTGACAATCATCTTTTTATTGCATTATATATTTAAAACGTTATTATAGATGAATGTGACATGCACTTCTGTTCTAATATTTGTCTGTAGTTTCTTATTGAATGTATAATCACACATATGAATGCAATATATTTTTCACAATTCTTCTAGTCAACTATTTTGTTAGAAGAATCATCTTACATAATTTCACTCTTTCAACTGTTAAATGATCTATATTACTAACAGTTGAAGGATATCTTTTCAAATCGCATAAAGGAAGAAACATCCCGGGTATATAGTAGAATAAATAGTTTAGATAAATGCATAAGATAGATTAGAATCAATTCCATTTACATGTCATATAATCACACACCCTCAAAATCATCCTTATTGGGAAACTGGTCCCATTACCCCCAGTCGGAGCCACTACACCAAACGAAAAAGGAGCTGCTTTAAGGTTCGGACCAGGTGGTTTCCCCCCATGTTGCGGTAGCGGAATTCCAAGGCCTCAACACCAGGCAAAGCCAAAATATCTAGGTCCCTTCCATTATTTATCAAATGGAACATGCTTTAGGAATGACAGTAAATATCCCAAAGGTAAATGATCTATTTGACATTATCCAATCACGAGCTATTGTGTGCAAGTTTAATGTTTCTTCCCCAAATTTGAGGACCTTCAACAATGGGTCTTCTCTAATTTGACGCCAAACTACGACATTAATATGTGTTCTAAAGGAATTTTTATCGTCCAATTTGACAGCCAGAAGGATTTGGACTATGCTTTAAATGAGGGTTTGTGGTTTTGGGGGAACACAGGTGTATTTATTTCTCCTTGGTTTCCAGGTTTTGATGCCAATACTGTGGTGGTATCTAAAATTCCTGTATAGGTAAGAATGTGTAATCTTCCTCCCCCTTTTTGGGACCACCAGGTGTTAGAGGGAATTGGAAACACTATAGGAAAATTCATCAAGACAAATTTAGAGAGAGCCGACAAAGGAATTTTTACCTTTGCTAGAATTTGTGTAGAGGTGGATTTTAGAAAATCCTACGTAATTGTATCCACTCCTTCCATAATAGTTTTCATTGGACCCAACATCTATAATTTGAGAACACGACATTTAGGTGTCTCATTTTCCTTCAGACTGGTCATTTACAAAATACATGTCTGTAGGCAAAGAAGTTTCCAAATAGAAAAAAGAAACAACCCAAAAAGAAAAAGGGATGGTAGGTTCTAGATCCGCAGATTTTAGAAGAAGAGAATGAGGAAGTTGTGGTGAATCAAATGAGTGAGGAGTTCCAGGTACAAAAAGGCACAAAAAAAATCAACAGGGAAGAGAAATTTGGATCAATGATCCAAAGCTATAAAATTAATGACAAAGCAGGGAATGCAGTGCAACGACCAATGGATGCACCCCCTCATTTTGAGGTGGGTGGAGTGAAATGATCCCATGCTTCAGAAAGCTCAGATTTAGAAAAATAATCCTATTTAAAGGTAGATGAAAATCAGTTTGTAATTGTCAATGTCACTCCCTCACAAGGATTCAAACGAAAAGTTGAAAAGAAGAAAGGAAGAAAGGGTTAGGCAAAAATATTCTCTTTTCCTAGATCTATACTTTTAGTTAGTTTTTGAACATATATTATGGGCTCTAGTTTTATGATATGCTTTCAGCCATCTATAGTATGTAACACAGTCATCTCTAATATGCCTTCGGGAATCTAGAAAATGTATTTTTCGTTTTTATTAATGGAAATTATGATTTTTCCTTGGGGAAAAAATTACTAAAGTTAAGAGATTTTCAAGCATTTTAAATTTAGAATTTATAGAAACTCTTATAATTTTAAATTAGAAATTTATCTCTCTAAAATATGAGGATCAAGAAATGTAAAATAAGGCTTGTGAAGTTACTTGTAGTTGGGGATTTTCTGTATTGGAAGTTCTCCCTTAAAGAGGCAAGTGAACTTTTTTCTAGTAATAAAGATATGACATTTTGGTGCTATTTTGGTTCTTTATTTGCTATTGTACTAGTTTAAATTTAACTCTTTTTAATAATAAATATGAGTTAAATAATACAAAAATGATACTATATTATATTTATACTTTTGATAAATAATATATTTGATTATTTCATAATGAACAACTCAAAAAATATTATTTTTTCCACATACTTATCACGACATAGTCACTAAAATTCATGTTTTCACATTTCTCCTGGCTAATATTACATCATGTTCACAATGATAAAGACATGTCCACTTTAAATAATTTACTTATAAATACATAAAAATAGATATTTATTTTACATAATCCAAATAGGAAACAAAAATGTATCACCAAATATATTTGAAAGTAAAACACATGCCTCTTAATCACCATCATAAATGTGGTTTTCTTGATATGTTCGACTCACACTTATAGCGGTGCACCATGTAAGTTTACAGGGTGCACCATAGTTCAGTGCGTGAACATAACACACCAATACTGTTGCGGTGCATTTTGTAAATGAAACCACATTGGGAAAGCTATAAATTGTACGTCAGTGCGTACAATTTTTACACCTGATGCATTCATATTTACCAAACGCATAACAAAAATAGTATTTAAAAATATAGCTATAGCTCGGTGCATTTGATAACCTGAACTCTATGTACTGATGCAAAAAGGTTATCCGTGTGCACCGGTGCATAAGTGTGATGCATCGCGATGAAAATTTAAATTTGTGAACCAACATCAATGCGTCATACATATGTGGGCACCGTTTCCAGTGTAGTTGTGTTTGACAGAGCACCGAATCCGGTGCATTACTATGGTATGGGTACACTGATGATTTTTTTTTAATTGAAGGTTATGTTTCCATATTAATAAATATAATTTTCATTCAATAATAAAAAATATATTTTATGTATGAGGTTGATGTATTTTCTATGTCAATCATGTAGTAAAGACATCAACAGAGGGAGAAACAACACGAGCAAGAGAAAATAGTGGACCCATACGATATGGTTCAACCATGGGATGCCAAATAAATTGAGAAAACATAATTGTTGTCCTATAATACACACTCCAGGAGTCTTACCTGGATCTCAGAGGTCCTTTCTACAAACCACTATGACGCCATGGATTTTAGAAATGGAACGGTGAAAAGTTTATACTTTGTTAAATGTTGTCAGTTCAAATGGTAAAATAAGATTGAAATGAGAAGGAAATGGTATAGAGAAAATATTTTAGATTAGGGTTTCATGGGTCTTATCAGTCACAAACCAAACACTGTGAAAACTTGCAGGCGTGCCTTTCACTACACTACCATATTGTACAATTGATGTCCTTCAAACTGGAGACATGATGTATATGGCTTAGGCTTGTGACTTTCAATGACATGATATATATGGCTTGGGCTTGTGACCTTCTGTTGTCAATCCTAGAGACAACCCTGAGTTGGGAAAGACCAGTGCCTAGGACATCTTAAACAGCAGAGAGCAATCAATAATGTAATATAACAGGAACAACTAACAAGACGAAGCTCTCATGCTTTTCATTTATAAACAGGAAGTGAAAATTTGGATGTGACCAAAAATTTCAGAAGTTTGACGCGCAAAAGATATATTGCAGAGACAAAGTGTAAAACTCTTACGCAAAGGCATCAGACAATTTAAGACAGCTCACGATAAAGAGGGCCAGTTCAACAATACTTAACAGAGATAAGTAATCTGCTGATGTTGACAATGTAAGAAAATATGAGAAAATATCAGCTGTCGCATAGATAATATCCAGACACACATATCACCATGTAATGGGCTTAGCTATTTAAGAATCCATTCACAATAATAGCGTATTCCAAAATAACATCACATTGAAGCCAATATAGCATAAGTATGGGGGCAGTGAAAATGGAACAATATATCATGCATGAGCCATATTTAAAGCGCTAGATTGATTCCAACATAAGTATCAACTTGGATAAATTCACATTAAAATCAATGAGCTGCTCGCATTCCAAAACATGATACAAGAGAAACGGATGAGATAAGATGAACAATTGATTGACACACAAAGGTGAGGTAACGTTCTATTAAAATATCAAAGACTGGAATCTTCCTTACATATAAAACTTCTCTTCATTGAAACCCAACGGGCTCTAAACCTTCATTCAAGAGTTAAACAAAAATGCATACAAAATTCTCTTACAGCATAGCTTTTCTGATAAAATCTGGAACCCTGGTGTTCTCTTCTGTTCTTGTTTATATAGGAACTTCTCTACATGGGCGAGAAGATATTTTGGGAAAATATCTTCCTCGCATGCTAGAAATTTGTTAGAAGTCCTTGTCAAAGTAACCAAAAATCACGATGAGGAATAAAAACCTCTCATCCTTTGTTGTTAGGTGCTAGGCCATTTTAAAACCAAAATTGTATAACAGTCTAAGTAAAAGTAAATTGCTGTGGTGAAATGTAAATTCCACCTGAAACTTGAAAAAGACTAACTAAGATAAAAAGTAAAAAAGACCACGAGGGACGAATCATGAAATAACAATGCATCACTTGTGAGAAGGGGTCGAAGCTGTTGCTGATACTGGTGGTGGTACGTTTGCGGATGAATTGGCAATTTGGCTGACAAAATGAGCGCACCTCTGCTGACTGTCTGCAGCAGGCTCAGGCATCGTTGCAAATCCTTCTACCCTGATTAAGGCCTCAGTGAGATCACTAAGATTTGCCTCGGTAGGAATTTTATGTTTTAACAAGTGAAGGAGGGCAAACTCTGTGCGGAGAGATGCAACCATGGTTTCGGCTTTGAGCCGGGTGGCTTTATCTGACAGGACATCCGTCCGGTCCCTTTCTTGATTTATGCATGCTTCATATTCCGGTAATGGTCACAGCATGGAAGGGGTGGTGGAGTCCCAGCACGTCGGAAGCCCTGCCGTCGTAATCTCGGTCCAAACTGCATCAAACCGATCCATGCTGTATACCAACTGTTGCAAGGCCTTCGAAGCCACGACGCGAGTCGATTCCTTATCAATGATTTTCTGGCATTCCAAGGCTTCCTTATGCCGGCTGACTATGCCATGCTTCTTGGCTTCATTTTCTCTCAGCCCTTTCAAGAATGACACATATTCCCTGGCGCGCTGAGCTCTGTTGACCAAATCGAGATCCCCTTCTTGAAATCGTTTCCTGAGATAGAGTGCTGAGGATTTCATCTCCTCGATGACTTTCAGAAACTCCCATTGCTCTGTTACAGCTGAAATGATCTCGGACCAAATAATCTTTCTACCATCCTTGAGAGTGAGGTTACCTTTTAGGCGTGCGTTAAGATCATTTATGGTCTTCTGCTGGTCGGCCCTTGTTTTCTTTTCTTGTTCTATCTCTTTCTGCAATGCTTCTATTCTTCTAATATTCTCTGACAGGGATTTTTCCAAATCCGTGATCCTTTGCCTTGCAGTGGAAGCCTGCTTCTCCAGTATATCATTTGCAGCTTTCGCTGCGTCTAGCTTCTCTGAAAGTGAACTCGTCTCAGGTGGTGTTGTAGCAGGGGCGCAGCTGTGCGTGTCCCAAGTGTTCTGTAGCTCTGAAAACCTACTCTGGAGGGTAGCGATTGTTCCTGCCAATTTCTCCTTCTCTTCTCTTTCTCTTGACAATGTGCCGGCCAATTCCGGTTTTTCTTTCTCTACTTGCGCCAACTCGGTTGTTTGCACATGCTGGGAGGCCGGCATGTGCACTTTGCCTTTCAATGAGGCAACTTCCTTCTGTAATTGGTCTATTAAAAAGCCCTGCGGGTTTGTTTCCCCGGTCTCTTTCCCTCTGATTTGATCCCGAAGACCACGTATTTGATTTGCCTGGGTGCGGGTACTTGCTTGCTCATTCTTCAGGGTAGTCCTCACTTGTTCATGTTTTTTCTCGAGTTTTCTCAGTGCGATGGTAACCTGCATTACCTCGTCCTTCAGCATATCACCTACGACCTGAAACAGGTTACACATATCAGTTGCTGGCACCTTATTCATGTCAATTGCATGCTGGAGTACCCGGTAGCTAGTGGCACCTGTATCAGGGTCCAAAAGGGCTTCAGCCATAGACAATGCCAGGTGTTCAGTATCCTCATTCATGGTGGCGGAAATCCTGGTGTGATGCTTTTCTACATACCCCTCTAGCTCAGATTTGTACTTATCTCTGATTATCCTGTTCTTCTTGATCCTTTCGGCTGCCACTGGTGAAGTATAGTCTCCTATGGCCTGTGAAACCTCAGTGAAGTCGGAGGAGGTGGTGCTGTCTCTCAACACTTTGATTCCGGCCCTGCTGCTGTCAAGTGGTGCATATGGTATGAAAGGTTCAAGCAGCTGTTCTTCCCCTATAACTTCAGCTTCACTCGAGACTGTTTTCTGCTTTTTGCGAGCGGGAGAACCTGCTCTTGAAGGACCCACTTCTTCTTCTTGGCCTTTATTGATGCCTTCCTCCTCCCCTGTGGCAGATGAATCTGTCTCCATCTGCGAAACCAAAGGCCAAATTTCCAAGTTAGCCTTCCACTCTATAAACGGTCTTGGTTCATGCACATAAGGGGCGGACCTGTTCCTCTTTCTTCTATTTGAAATGATCTCCCGAGGATCATAGGCCCAAGTTTTCCCCTGTCTTATGTCCATGCCCTGCAACAACTTCTCAACAATGGGAAGGGCGAGTCTTGAATTCACAACGAACGGGCCGATATGGGTAGGTAGCCTCAGTATGTAACCTTTCTTAGCGGGGACAAAGTGGAGCTGGTCAGCCTTGAGGGCTTGCCGAATATACTCCAGAGCATAAACTCGTCGAGCGGGAAACACGGGTAGAAGGTAAGGGGAGACCTCAGCTCCATAGACCCGAATTTCAGTATAATTATCAGAGAGATACCAATCCCCGGTGCTCTGGGTTTTACCAGCTTGTAGCCAATTCTTCATTTCAGGAAAAACCCTAGGTGATGGCAAATCATGAATGATGGTGTAACCGATGGACATGAAATCGTTTAGGAAACTTGAATAACCCGCCCCTTTTGGCAGTTGGCGCACTGCAAAGTTCCAGTCAAAAATAGGTCGAGGTTGAGAATTGGCCTCGTATACCCTATCCAAGCCCAAACGCTCGAACCTATCAGCATGCTGATACAAGAAAATATAGAACACCAGTGAACAGAAACGAAAATGACTGGTTTCTGAGAGCTCTTGGAACTGGATGTGAATATTGGCAGATAAGTAACCCGGGATATCTAGGACGACCCCCTTCTGAGACATTAACCACAGAAAGAAAACACATACCTTGGAAGTTTCCCCCAACCCGCCTACACCTAAAAGACCTGCAATGAGAGCGAGGATGGGTTGCACTTCTTCCTTAAACAGGTTTAATGGGAGGATTTCCGTACCTGGAAGGGAAGTAACCTGGCTGCTCGTAATAGAAGCAATGAAGCTTTTTTGATGCTCCCATGGCGATTTAATAAACTGGGAAGTTAAATCTTCTTCGCTGAAAGCGGTGTAGGTGGCGCTGGTGGGAAAACGGAGGGCTTGCTTGATGATGTCGGGCGAAAGGGAGAAAATCTCGTTCCCCTGAGGGGAAGTGAACGTGCCTCAGTTTTCATCGTAGGCGTCTCTAAGCTAGTAGATAAACTCGACCACCGGGAAGACTGGGGGGGTAATCTGATGGTAGAAACCTGATACGACCACCCGGTATCGATCCCTATTATGGACATGACGCGAAAAAAGCTCAGGTCTTATGCTGCTAATGGGGAAAGGATATTGGTGGTCGCAGACTCCAGCTTGCTGGTCGATGAAAGGCTCGAACCCGGGAGGGTTTCTGGTTTCTCAGACTTGGGGAGTCTCTGGTTCGTTTTTCTTAGGTGTGCCCCTTCCCATGATTGACATATGAAATCTGAAAAGAAAAATGAAAGGAAAGCAGGGGGAATGTAAGGGACGGAGTACCTGCACAGTAGGTAAATTTTCTTGGGAAAGCGACGTAGTGGGTAGTCTGGTGATGATTGGGTGGACCTGGTACTTGTTCCCGCTTGGTATATACCGTAACTGGAAGACCTGAGACTTTTACTGTAGTAAAATACGGGAAAATGCTGTCTAAGACTGGTAATTCTGAGGTGAAAAGGCATAGAGGTGAAATAGGCAGGGTAAGTGTCGTAAGGACACTGACAGTGGGGCACGCGGCATGTAGGGATTGGGCATGATTTGAGGACAGGTAAACACTGCGTGCCAGGTTTAATACTGGTACGGGCCTCAGTACCAGCTCATCTAAGAACTTACCTTACCTCTTTGCCACGTGTGCCATATGATTCCTGAAATATATCATTCGCAAAGCGAATTAAATTCATAACCTACCAGTCGTAAGGGCCCACGTTGTGTTCTGCCACGTCACCATAACTCCGTGCTTTGCTCTTGCCACATCATTCTGGCCTTGGGTCCCCGCCACGTCACGTTATTGCAACTCCGCTGGGGTATGGGTCTCTTGCCTTTCTCGCTGCTCGACCCCCGCGGAAATTCCCACCTGCAGCGTTCCCTTGTATGGATATTCGTAAAGTGGCAATTCTTTTAATATATTTGTTGTGCGCTCTTCGTACCACATAATTTCACTTTTGGTATTTCCGCTACCCCTTTTACTTTATACATCGGCCTTTTCGTATTACTTCCGCCTCTAGCTTTTAGGCACGTGACTTCTCTTACCTTGTTTCATTTCGACCCACTCTTCAAACATTTCACCATTTGATATAATGTTCGGTGCATGATTTATCAACATTTAATAAACCAATGACTTATGTTAAATATTGAACAACACCTTCAATGATCATTTTGGGAAGGATATATAGATTTTAATAATATATCACACACAACACACTATTATGTACCCTTATCACTTATTATTAACAAACTTATAAAGACATGTCTACTTTAAATAATTTACTTATAAATACATAAAAATAGATATTTATTTTACATAATCTAAATAGGAAAGAAAAATTCATCACCAAGTGTATTAGAAACTCTAACAAATGCCTCTTAATCACCATCACATTATTTATCATTTAATTCTTAGCCATAAAGTATTTATTATTTCAACTTTTATTTATAATTACCATTGAAAAGAAAAGTCAAAACTGTTCCATTATCCATGAAGAAAAAATTAAAACCTCTCATGAATCCTTGTAAGCTCATTTGTTTCTCTTATGGTCCATAAAAAGATGTAATCAAAATTTTTTGCATGCTTAATACCTCCTTTTAGTTTACATAATGTTGCAAGAACTTTAATTTAAACATAGTAAACATGACTTTACCTCTCATGTCAAGAATTTAATCTTACATATTTATACACAATTTTTGTATTTTTAAAGTCCTCATAGAGTTATCACTACATGATAATTTATATTGATTTTGAAATAAACAAGAATAAAATACATGTGAAATTATTAATAAACAAATACGTATCTAAATCGAGACTAAATCTTCAATGCTATTTCTAAATTCACTATTTTGTTCTCATTTTCCTATTTGAGAAGGGTTATGACCTTGAATCCTTATAATTATCATAAATAGTGTACACAATTGGAAATAATTAGTTTCAAGTGTAAAAATGTTCCATTGCAAAAAAATGTGTAAAAAAGTTTGTGAATATTACCAATTATATTATAAAATGTCAACAAGAAAAATAAAAAAAACAATATAATTAGCAAAATAAAGAAAACAAAAACATACAATAATAGTAAATGATGAAATACACAGGTACATATCACTCTCCATTGTCATCACCTTGATTATCTTCCTTTCTTGGCATGATAACACTATTGTTCTAAAAAATATGATTTGAGCTAGGGTCGTGTCTTAATACGAACCACCAATCCCTATCCAACACATTTGGGTCAAAGAACACACAGTTGTAGTGTTTTGGGAAAACATAAGGCTCCCTATATTCATGCCACATCTTTCTAGAGTTGATAGATATCAACCCACAATCGTGATTTTCATTTACATTATTCCAATCAAAGGTTTCCCACCACTTGCACCTAAAAATAACACATTAGAACAAAGAGAAGTCAATTTGAATGGTCTCTTGTATCTTTCTATCTTAACCTAACGTCCCCCGCATTAGGTTTTGATCGCGGTGTTTAGCATGACTAGATTGGTTGAACTCGACTTCCACTCCTCCATGCGAAAATGATGTCCATATGCCCACATAGATGGGAATAAATGTACCTATAAAAAAGTGAAAAAATCAGAGTGTCATGTGTTTAATATGAAGTTCAGTGTGAATAGTTACTGCGTAGTAATTTGACTAATGATAATTCTGCACTTACTCTTTATCACGCGCCTCTTTGAATTCGTTTCGAGAAGCTCCCCTTATCTTTTGTCTTCATTACTTTCGTTGTCCCAAATTGTTGCACCTAGTGTGTTGTAGATATTCTTGATGTACTCGCTCGAATAATAGAAAGACTCATATGATATATACCCCTCTGTCATAGACCCCTCAGGTTTTTCCCTTTGTCGAACAAAACCTTTCAATTTATTCATGTACTTCTTTAAGAAGAACATCCAATGAAAATAAACCACCCCAACTAATTCAACCTCATATACTAGGTGAATTAGAAGATGAACTTGCAAGACCATGAAACTCATTAGCAATTCCTTCTTAAACATACAAAAAATCTCAGCTATCTCTTGACGCCACTATGGAATGCTAGCCATATGAATCTCCTTTGATGTGATATAGCATACAAATGTAGATAATTTAGATATGGCACGTTGTAGGTCTTGGGGGAAGTCATGGTACACACACCCACACACGAGCAGAGGATAATGACACTACACAATAAATATTACATTATACAAAAATTAATTATAAAATACCCCATTACATAAAAATAAAAATAAAATAATAAAATCATGTTTTTGACATATGTACTCTTAGAAAGTTCAAATTGTCATGTGATTTCAACCCTGACAAACAGTCTTCCATAATGAAGAAATGTCGTAGTGAAGATACATATAAAGAAGGCACCCTAACATTCATTATGACTTCCTTTTCCAAATAAATATCATTTTTCTTTAAAATCCATGTGACATCACCTTCTTTGAAAGACCAAGAGGGACCAACCTTTCCTCTAGTTTCTTGCTTTGGCCAATGTTTCTTTTTTAGTTTTTGAAGAAATAATATCTCTCCTAATAGCCAATGTATCACTTTCTTTCGATGATATGTACCTCCATAAAAAAGATGAAACATTTTTAAATATATGCATGGAATTGTAGAAATTCCTTTTAGATTCAAAGTGCTAGTTGTAATTTACTAAAACAATAGACTTGAATCTACTCTACCAACAGTGGAAACAATTAAACGATCATGAAATCATGAAGCATACAAGAGAAATAATTCAATCAACACATTACACACTGATTTCCTAGGGAAATCCACAACTAAAAACCCCTCCTATCTGTATATTTCATTAGTTAAGAAAATATGAGAAGATTACAATGCTTTTCTCAAGCCCGAGCAACCTCTGCACTATCTCTATCTGTATCATTGCCTCCTAGACAAGCCTTGGCCAGTACTTAACCAATTTTCCGCTTGCAAAAGTCCTTATTTCCTTGCATTGTTCAATTAGGAATTAGCCCCTATTACTCAGGGAAATTCCTCATTCATAATTGTGCAATCTTTTATAGGCATTCCTCTGACTACATGCACAATCTATACAATTTGGATGTTTATACAACTGAAAATACACTACCATTTAATTCCAATCTCAATTAGGTAACTCGTAGATCACACATGCATGAGTTATTTATGGCTGAATTATCAGTTATTTGGTTGAACATTGAAGTTTCTCTCCACTACTAGACCTCCTACTAGTTCCTCCAATAGTTGGAACTAGTTTAACTGACGTTAACTCAGTTAAACTTATATAATAATTACAACTCAAAATAAACTCAACCAGGGCTCCTATAAAGTATGAACCACTCTACATGACTCAAGTTAGACCTTCAAATCGAATTAACTGAACCAACTAAGTAAAAATAACTTAGTTAACTCTCAAAATTTGTCATGTAATGTGGAATTACAATTTTCTTCTAATTTAATTCAAGGGAAAATTATATTAAAATCTTTC
This sequence comes from Pinus albicaulis, assembly GCA_034641835.2. NCBI lineage: Eukaryota > Viridiplantae > Streptophyta > Pinopsida > Pinales > Pinaceae > Pinus > Pinus albicaulis. The sequence continues at coordinate 1,110,939,346 of CM076572.1, read as the reverse complement.
TTGGTGCCATTTTCAACAATCCCTCTCATTAAGAAAAGGATTATCAGATACCTTTATCCCGCCTATATGGAACTCAAATTTGCATCTTGACAGTACCTTAGTCAAGATATCAACATCCTGTTCCTATGTAGGAATACACTCTAGAGAAATGATCCACCTCTGCCCACAATCTCGTAGATGGTGGTAACGAATGTCAATATGCTTGGATCAATCATGAAAAAATGGATTCTCAGACAATTTGATACAACTCTGATTGTCACAGTAAATCACTGTAGTATCCATCTTTTGACCAAATAACCCAACAAGGATGTTCCTCATCTATATAGCTTCACAAGATTCTTGACTAGAAACCATGTACTATGCTTTTGCTGAACCGAGTGCAATTGATATCTACTTCTTGCTGTACCAGGAAAATGCTACCAACCCGATGTTGAAGATTCTTACTTACGTGCTCTTCCTCTTTGATGGAATTTCCCAATTTTCATCTGCGAAGCCTTAAAGCTTCACTCCCTCTGTCCATATATATTGAATAAAAACTGAGTGGTGCATCTAAGGTATCTCAACACATGCTTAACTTCCATCCAATATAGTTTGGTTGGCTTAACCATTGCTTGACTAATCTAGTTAACTGCAAAACACATGTCTGGTTGTGTGTTTACCAAGTACATAAGTGAACCCACAAGCTGTCTGTAAATGGTAGCCTCTACCATTTCGCCTGAAGTAACATATTCCTTCCTCCATTTCCTTGTTAGAGGAGTCTCCATGGGTTTGCAGCTCTCCATGTGAAACTTCTTCAGTATCTCGTTAGCATACTTTCACTGAGAGACAAACAATTCCCTGTCTCCTTGCCAAATTTCCAAACCAAGGAAATAATGCATGAGCCCCATGTCTTTCATCTCAAATTTTCTTTCAAATCCTCTTTGCAATATTTTATCAGCTTCTCATCATCTGTTAGAATTAAATCATTGTCATATAATACTATTATAAACAATTTACCTTCAACCACAATATGGTAAAGGTTTGCATTTGCTTCACTTTTGGTGAATTTTAACTTGGTGAAATAGTTGTTAACCTTGGTGTACCAAGCACGAGGTGCTTGTTTCAATCCATACAATGATTGCTTGAGTATACACACATGCGAATCTCTGTGGAAGGTATGAAATCCTTCCCGTTTCTCTATGTACACCTCTTCCTCAATCACTCTACTGAGGAAGGATGTATTCACATCCATCTGATGTATCTTCCATCCCATCTGCACTAAAAGAGATAAAATAGATCTGATTGAAGAGTACCTTTCTACAAGAGAAAAGGCATCCTTGTAATCAATTCCATCCACCTGAGAGGACTCCTTGGCCATAAATATGGCCTTGTGTTTCTCAACACTCCCATTTGCTGCTTGCTTCACCTTGTAGATCCACCTAGAGCCTACCACTGACTTGTCCTATGGCCTTGGGACAAATTCCCAAGAATTGTTTCTTATAGTGGAATCATATTCCTCTACCATGGCATTAACCCATACTGGTTGCTTCACTTCTTCCTTGAATGATGATGGCTCAATCTCTACACTCTCGCTTATCAGATCCATTCATCAAGTTACAGATATGGTGACCTCCTCTTCCTGTGCTATGATGTGGGTGCTCCCACATTCTCTATAGCATCATGCATCAATTTTTCAGCTTCTCTGGTGCAATTCCTTCCATCTCTCGATTTCTCTGCATGAGTAGGTGCTTCCACTCTCTGCTTCTCTGATTGTGGCTGCTCCATAACATCTCAATGTTCTTCCTTTGGAGCTAAAATCTCCTCATCTTCATGCAACTGAAGTTGCCTCTCAAGGGAATATATCATGGCCTTCTCTTCATCTAACTTCACATCTCTACAAAAAAATATGATCCCGTGAGATGGAAGGTACACTCGATAGTTGTGAGGTGTATCAATGTACCCAAAAAATATGCCCAACTCTGTTGTCGATTATATATTTTTCCTTACATTCTTGGAAATATGACAATAAATTGAGAAATCTTATTCTTGTTTACTCATCCCGAGAATCTAATGAGGACTCATGTTCTGCACATATACTGTTATGTTGCATGCTTCAACCTAAAAGTGCAACGATATGCCCTAATCATTCAACATCTCCTGTGCATCTCTCACGATACTTTTGTTATTCCTTTCGAAAACACTATTAACCCCATTTTCCTGTGGGTTATGAGCTATTATTAACTCCCATCGAATGCCTTTTGATGCACATAATTTCTTGAACTCATTCGAGACATATTCTCCACCATTATCGCTCCCGAGACTCTTCACTTTCCTACATGTGTCTTTCTCAATAAGTGCTTTAACTTCACAAATTTTTGAGAATATCTAGTATTTTTTCAGCATGAAAAATATCCAACACTTATGTGAGAAATCATCTACAAATATAACATAATACCTGTGCTTGTCCATGGAGGCTATCAAGAATGGTCCACACACATTTGAGTGAAATCTTTCAAGGATCTCTTGTGCTCGACTGTCCTTATCATGAAAGGTGGATTTGGTGTACTTCCCCAATGTACACCCTTTGCATGTATCATGCTGCTATAGTGCACCCTTGGGAATTCCTGTAGAAGTCTACTGCAAGCTCTTCAAAGCTCCATGGTGCAAATGGACAAGTCGCCCATGCCATAATTCAATGATGTCTCGACTCTACACCTTCTCTAATTTCATGCTCAAGGCATCACAATATTCTACATCCAATTTGTATAGGTTTTTTACCTAAACGCTGATCCACGTCACTTGTCCCATGGCTATGTGATGAAGGAAACCTTTACTTTGCTAAATATCACATAGCCACAATATTCCAACATAGCCACTATAACTAAATTCTTCTTCAGACCTAGAACTTACATGACATATTTTAACGTGAGAGGAGAACTAGACTCCCTCTGAAAAGTAACAATACAAATTTCAATCATGCTATACCTTCCATCATCTCCCATCTTGATGTGCATCTAAAGGTCCCTCTCCTCCAAGTCGCTAAAAAATTCTTTATTTCCAGTCATATGGAATGAGGCTCCACTATCCAGATACCACACACTACCCATCACCTATGTCACCATGCATGCAATGAGGGTGAAATCCAACTTGAATTATGAAGTAATAATTAACTTGACGCTCCTCGTGAGGGCTTCTTGTCGACCTTCTTGTGTGGACACTTCGTGGCATAGTGTCCAAGCTCATGACAGTGAAAATATTTAATCTTTGAAAAGTTCTTATTCTTGCCTACCTGACCAAAATCTACTTTGGATTGGGATTTATTCCCTTTCCATTTCTTTTCCTTTCCAGCCAAGACACAATTATCCTCATCATCATGCTTGGATGAGGTTCCATCTTTGGTTTTCCACCTTATATCTTCTTGTACCAATTCAGACCACAAATGCTCCCACTCTGGTAGCTTCTACCTCCTATTTACTAAATCCTGGTAGCTGTGCCAGCTCTTAGGAAGGCCTAGAATTGCTACAATGATCATATCATCTTCAAAAACTGTAACGGCAACACTCCCAAGCTCATCCCGACATTGGTTGAACTTGCTCAAGTACTGTGGTATTGTGTCGCCTTTTTCCATCTCGATTTTCCGAAGCTTGTTCTTAAGTGCCAAATTCCTGTTGTCATTTTCATTCTGAAACAAGTTTTCCAAGGCTTTCCACATTGCATATGGAGTTTCCTTTCCATGGAGGTTCAAGAAAATATGATCTCAAACTCCTTCCAGTAAGATCCTTCTTGACTTGGATACATTATTCTTCCATTCTGCTAGATTATGTGCGTCAACCAATACTAGTTTCAGAACATTGCTATAAATATATTCATTCAACCCATTATCTTCCATGACTGCTTCCATATGGTCATTCCAAGCAATGTAATTTGAGCTACCATCAAGGGCATACTCAAGCCTTAGACCATAGAACGCCATCTTGAACTTGCTCCTAGCTTTGAAGAATAGATTTGCAAAACTTGTTTCTCCTGCAAAGATAACTTCATATTATTCTCTTCTATAATGATTTCATCTTCGATACAATGTCTAAATTCCTTGTATATTCAAACTTCTAATTGTAATTTACTAAAACGATATACTTGAATCTACTCTACCAACTGCGGAAATAATTAATGATTGTGAAATAACAAAGCATACAAGAGAAATAATTCAATAAACACATTATACTAATGTTTCCTGAGGAAAGCCACAGCTAAAAACCCCTCATATTTGTATATTGCATTAGCCAGAAAAATATGAGAAGATTACAATTCTTTGCTCAAGCTCGAGAAACCTCTACACTATCTCTATCTATCTCACTGCTTCCTAAACAACCCTTGGACAATACTTAACCAATTTTTTTCTTGCCCAAGTGTCTAATTCCTTTCATTGTTCAATTAGGAATTATGCCCTATTATTTAGGGAAATTCCTCATCCATAACTGCGCAATCCATCATAGGCTTTCCTCTGATAGCATGCACCACCTGTACAATTTGGATGATTATACAAATGATAGTACACTACCCTTAAAATCCAATATCAACTTGGTGACTCGTAGATTACACATGCATGAGTTACTTATGGCTGAATTATTAGTTAAATAGTTGAACATTGAAGCTTCTCTCCACTGCTAGACCTCCTACTAGTTCCTCTAATAGTTGGAACTAGTTTAACGAACTTTAACTTAGTTAAACTGAATTAATCAATTACAACTCAAAATAAACTCAACTAGGGATCCTATAAAGTAGGAACCAATCTACACGACTCAAGTGAGACCCTCAACTCAAATTAACTGAACTAACTAAGTCAAACTAACTTAGTTAACTCGTACAAGTTGTCATGTGATGTGGAATTAAAATTTTCTTCTAATTTAATTCAAGGGAAAATTAAATTAGAATCTTTCTTGGTGCCATTTTCAATAGGGATCTAGTAAGTGGGAAATCTTAAGATGCTCCTAATATGGGAGCTCATAAAAGGCATATTTCCTTTTCATCCCAATGGGAAATTTCTCAACATAGGTGTCAAAGAATTTCGGATCATTGAACATAGGCTCCCATATTCTTCAATTGTCTTCTACCAAGGACTATGAGAGCCAACATAAGATGTCCATTCTTCACGGACAACCATGGGGGGATATTGTGTAACAACCCTGGTAAAAATCCATGTAAAAATATATATAAGACCACGGTGGATGGGACACATATTTCAAGCTCAATGGTGGGAAAAAACATCCTAGTGGGTGTTCATTTAGTTTATTATGTCTAAGGAAATTGGAAAAGGCAAAGGCAATGGCAAAGGCAATGGCAAAGGCATGAAGCATTAATGTGCATTTTATTTATCAAAATAATAGAAAATAGGAGAAAAGGAAGGTGAAAGGTCACATAATGCATGTGAGGAGGAAAATGAAGGAAAATAATGGAAAATGCAGAAAATAGAGGCCTCATTAATAAAAATTATTTTGAGGATCAGTGGGCAAGGCTTGGTCAGTTTAGTTTTGCTCTCATTATTTTCTCTCTCTCATACTCTTGAGCACTTCGAGTATTCTTGGAGCACTCTTGGAGAGTGTGGCATATTTGGAGATTTGGATCAAGAAAGCAAAGGAAGAGCAAGAAAGCACAAAGGACATTGGGATCAACATCAACAATAGGTTCTGAGTGCAGGTACCGAGTTTCATGTATGATTTCCTCACTAGTTTTGGCATGCATGTTATTGCATGTGGTTTCTTGATTATGATATTTCATGGGCATGGAAGATGGCCTGGATTGACAGTGGATTTGCCTAGCCTTGCCATTTCTTGGATAACCATGCTGATTATGGGTTTATTTCCATTGATTGTTTTCTGGTTGGTTCTCATGGTTCCTTTAGCTGTTGGGTTGAGTTATTAGTTCCTGGAGCCTTGGTTTTACAAACGCTCGAGAGCCCGACAGACAACTATTGGGTTGAGTTACTAGTCCTGGAGCCTTGGTTAGACAAACACTCTGCAGCCCTAGGTGGGTTGAGTTACTAGTCTTGGAGCCTTGGTTGGACAAATGCTCTGGAGCCCAGGAACAACTGGGGTTGAGTTACTAGTCCTTGAGCCTTGGTTGGAACAAACACTTTGGATCCCTAGAGCAACTTGGATGGAGACTAATTCATGACGGTTAATGATGTATGATCGTGAGGTGGAATCACTAGTTTGGGATTGAGATGGTTTGGTCTCTAGAGCCTTGGTTTGGTGTTGAATGATGTGTTTGATAAACTCCCACATTCATACTTGGAATATGGCACGAGGGTGAATAGTTGAAGTGAGATTTGGCTTTGCCATGTCTATGGTCGGGTGAAATGTGGAAGTCCCATTCCGGGTTGGTTTTTACATTCATTACTAAAATGTTTAATTCCTTGGTATTTTATGCATATATGAAATGGTTTATATATGAATTTTATTATCGATTTATCCATCGTATTTATGTTGGTATTGTGATGGTTATGAGCATGTATTGTGACGGTGATGAGGTATGGCTCTCTCCATGTTTTTTACTTGTAAATGAATACTTAATGCATCTCTAGTCAAATTTATTGTATGATAGCTTATGATGTAGGGGAGAAATGATTCTTAGCTATTCTTAGATAAGAAAGAGACCCCTTTGTTTAAATATGATGTTTATACCTGTAGATGCTAGGTTGGTGACATGTTTGACGAAATGTCTGTTATGGCTAGGTGGGGTCGGATGAGTTCTAGTTGATGTGATTTCTTTCATATGTTTTTTTTAATGTTATTTACCCTCTCTTGAAGTTACAAGAAGTTATGGGAAGTGACCTGTGCTCAGGGGCTGAAAATGTGGCACAGATCCTGGAGCTACATGCAGAAAATTCGTTGTTTGGGCCTTAGCCACTACCTTGACAAGGCTAGCCCATGGCTATAGGGTCTATAGCCACTCCCTTGCCCTTGCAAGCCCACGACTAAGCCTCAAAGGGGCTAACAATCAATCCCCCCTCAGTGAATAGGGCCCTGGAACGTTGGGTTACCTCTTGGGGATGTTAATGATGCAGTGTAAGGTGAATTTTTGGTGTTTCCGTCAGTTCCACTTACTTAAGGTCATCTACGAGGCTGAATCTCATATTAGTAGCCTCTCGTCACATTTTTACCTTAGTTGGCCAATTACTAGGGTAGATATGGGAAGAGGGTGTTATAGAGTGGTATAATAGCGTGGTTGCACTCTCCTTGGGATGTGTGTGTTGATTGTGCATTCATGTCAATTGAATATATGTTCCTCATGCTTATGTTCTCTGTTCTTGTTGTGTATGCATGATGATGGTGTTGGTTTCCATTCTCTTTGGATGATGTTTAGTTTTAGTCTCTTTGTGTGATATCTAATACCATAGAGTGGTATCAGAGCACGGTTCAACTCTCGGACTGGATGGGAAGTGTGTCGATCATGTGTTTATGTTGGTTGCATGTGTGTTTAGTATGCTTATCGTCTATTTTTTTTTGTTGCATCAATTTTGTGTTGGCCATGGTGGTAGTGGTGTCACCGGAAGTGTTGATGGTGATGTCGTCAGCATGTTGTCATGAGTGTATGACTGGTTATGGGTTGTTCTTGCTTATGTATTGTTCGTGCATGGTTGCTTACATGTTTCTACATATTTTACATGCATTTCTTGTTTATGCTAGGTCACATATTGGTCATGATTGTGTATTTTTTGTGTATGCTTGCTTATGTGATGCCATATGTTGAACATGCATTGGTCATTCATGACTGATTATACATGTCAAGTGGGTGCATATGGTCAAGTTTGCATTGGTTTGATTGAGGTTGTTGTGCATAAGGTAATTGTATCCAAGTAGGCCATCATGATTATATTGGTATGTTATGATGCTAATGTGTTGGACGAGATAGAGTAGGAGATGCAAATCATCAAAGTGAAGTTGCAGCATTGGACCTCGAGGCAAGAACATATCGTCATACAAGTTGTATGCTTGGCATTTAGGTATGTGATTCATATATGAATTAGGGTTACTTATATATATGTTTTTCATTTTATTGTTGTTATTATTACATACATGATAGATGTTAGTTAATCAGTTTAGTTATATGTACATGCATGGGTTAGTCATGCATGGTAGATGCTAGTTGATTAATGTAGTTATATGCACATGTGTCAGATAGTCATGAGTGATAGTAACATGTGGTTATATGCATTGCTATTGTTTTTTTATGATGATATAACTTGATTATTATGTTATATGTTGTTGATGAGTATTTTTTACGTTAACTTGCTATTTTTTTTATAGTTAGATTGATGATTAGGTTACATGTGGTTGATTAGCATGATATATAGCTTGTTGTTTTTATATGCTAGTAATTTGATGAATAGGGTTATTTCAATAATATCTTGATGTTCTATGTATTATGTTAATTTAGATTGGCCCATGCAAATGGTTAGGGTTATGACATTCAGGAATGAGTTGACCTAATTATGATAGTGTGTTGTATTAATCTAGAATGATTGCATACATGTGATTGTCATGCATGAATGACAATTGTTTATGAGCTTATGACATGAACATGTTAGCTAGATACTATTATGGATATCATGATCTTATTGTGTTTGAGATGATGTGTTATGAAGCTATATTTTGCTAATCTAGATTGATTGTGCAGACAAGCTAGCCTCCCCTAGGATACATCAAGGTATGAGTTTGCTTATGTCGTGTACTTGATGCTTAATTGTTTGATTATATCATCTATTTGGTGTTTGAGTGATTTGGTGTCTATTACATCATCTAGTTGATTTATTTAGCATGGTACATTTGCAAGTTGTTTGAATGTTTGATTAATTGCATGATATGAGTATATGTGTTTGTAAGATTGCATGAAGAAATGATCTTGTTTTGGGATGGTTGTACTAACACACATGTGTTGGGATGGATGATATGTACCAGAGTGTAAGATAGGTACAAGTTGATTTTTAATTGATAGATATGTTGTCTTGACGTTGATACATATGGCTGACATGTATGTTTAGTTACAGGTTAGTGTGTCTGTCACAACAAGGCAAGATAACAAGTATATTGGTATATTTATTTATGTGCTGAAAATTGTGTGTTTATGGCAAAATGATGCAAGGAATTGTATGGAAAAAGAGGCTGCCATGAAATATTGAAGAAGGCTCGGGATGAGCTTCCCTTGGAAGCATTGGTAACACATGGGGATTGAGTCATGGTGTTTGTTGTAAAGTCGTGTTCTTTTGGTCTTTTGATTTCTTGGAGCTTGATTGTGTCTGGTGCATAGCTATGCCACTTTGTTGCAGTGTCGTATTGCTTTTCGTTCTCATGGTATTATTCTTATTCATTTTTGTTCTTGCCTTTTGTTTGAGAGCCTTGGAAATTGGTTGGGAAAGAGTAAAGTTAATGGAGCTTGGGGAGAGCTCTATGGTACCCAACAGGTAATGTAAGACAAGAATGAAGCACAATGCACGAGTAAGCACAAAGGAAGGTAAGAGTATGATAGTCGATTGGACTGGTTGGGTCCATTGTGGTAAATGGATGGTGGTTTTACAGACATGAGAAAGGAAACAAAAAAGGTAAAATGAATGAGGTGTTAGATTCCTTGGCTATGTTGAAAACTGTTGTTCTCAACGTTGTGCATGTTGTGCACAAATAAGGAAGTTCTCTTAATCTAGACTTTATGATATCTAGCCATTATGTTGTGATAATGATTTTGTTGATGTTTACATATGTATATATGTATGTTGTTTATTGACAGGGTCGTCATGGATCTTGATGGTTTCATGTTTACGGTTTGTATGTATATATGTATGTATGTATGACATTACCTGACAGGATCATGATTGTTTTATGCTAGTTATTATATATAGGTATGTATCTATGTCACTGTATGAAAATGTTTCAAGGATCATTCTATGGTGGAGGAATGATTTATTATGCATGTGAATGGCATGAAGAGGTTCCTATCTATGAGGAATCAAGTAGTAGAATAACCCTGAGAAATATATGAGGTCAGTATCACATGGACATGAATTAATATTATATGCTTATATTATGCCTATGTTTATGTTATGGATAGGTAATGTTGAGGGGTACATAAACGAAGTGAAAGTAGTGTGATCCGCGACATGCTAGGATAAGCATGGATAGTGGAAAGACACTAGCAGCAAGGTTGCTTGTGGGGTCAATGTGTGGTCTATGGATGTACTACTCTTATTTTGTGTATATGTTGTGCATGTTGTATATTTAGTACCTGTACCTATGGTAATGTGTAATGTTGCATATGTAGTATTGTGTACATATGATGTTGTATGCATGTTGTATATATGATGTTGCAAATGCAGTGCAAGGTATAGATGGTGCTATGTACGTGTTGGATATGCGGTGCTGTGTACGTATAGTGCTATGTACATGTTGAATATGCAGTGATATGTACATATGATGTTGTGTGCGTGATGTCATATGGTGCTATGTGCATTTGGTGTTGTGTGCATGATTGTACACATGGTTTTGTGTGCATGTGGTGTTGTGTATATGTTGTACATGTGGTGTTGTTTACATGTGGTATTGTGTACACCTTGTACAGGTGGTGTAGTGTACATTTGGCATTGTGTACGTTGTGTCGTGTACATGTGATGTTGTGCACACATTGTGTAGGTAGTGTTGTGTACAGATGGTACTGTGTACATGTTGTGCATATGGTACTGGGATACATGTGGTATTGTGTGTATGTCATATATGTTGTGTTGTGGGCATGCGGTACTATGTATGTGCATGGTGTAGTCATTGTATCACGACATGTGTATTCGCTGTGTTTAATTTTGTGTACGCATATGTATGTGTTATGTTGTGTGCCAGATATATGTACATATACATGTATTGTATTGTACTCTGGGTATAGGTGTATGCATTATGTTGCATTTTACACCGGATGTATGTGTATGTACACTGGTATAGGTGTATGCATTGTGTTGTGTTGTACACTGGGTGTGGGTGTATGTATTGTGCGGTGTTGTATGCCTTGTGTGGATGTACGTGTTGTACATTGTGTGTATGTGTACATGACTAAAGTGAGGCAAAGGCACTGGGTGATTTATGAGTGTGGAAACTGATCCAATATGTGTAACAAATAACAAAGGAAAAAGTAAGGGCCGATGAGGGATAAGTATCGATATTTTATTTCAGTTCTATTATGCATGTCTTCTACGATTCTGACTTATGATGGTTACATGTAATTTATGATTATGGTTTATGATGATTGCATGCGATTTATGATTTTGATCTATGATGGTTGAATTTTGAGCTAGATTGATATGATATGTTCATACATGATGGTTTGATAAAAAAACTAGTTTAACTTGTGTGATTGGAAGTAAACAAAAGTACAAATGTACCTTACCGATGAAGATACCAATGAGGTATGATGTGAGATTATTTAAATTTATTTTGAATCTAATGGTAGTTATGTTCTTGATACAGGAAGTATGGAAACGCTCGATTGAATGGTTGAAATTGATTGCAAGTAGTAGCAACAACAACAAAAGGAATTGGAATATGCAGCAATATGCTAGTAAAGAATTTTAGGAGTAGGGTCATTGTGGGACACTAGTACCCAATAGTGTCCATTGATTTCCACGAGCATGTTATGACCAGTATGATGGTTGAGGAAGATATATGCCTTGTTTTTTTTTATATCTTTTGATGCAAGGAATCCTTGCCAAGGGATGGACTGCCCGATATGGGGGTGTCGGCGGAACTTGGAAGGTGAGTGACTGCACGGAAGGGGATTACTAGATTTCTCAAGGGATAGTGTAATAAGGAAGGGAAGGCTAGGGATGGAATGGTTTTTGTCATTAGAATTTCCATATCGAATCAGATGCACATTGGGAGTGTGCCCTGGAGCAATGAGCCGATAACTGTTCAATGAGAGGACAAGTGGCATAGGATTGGAGCGCTAGACATTGGATGCAACTCTAACTTTGGCAGTGGATTCTGGACTTCCTAGGAAGGAGGTGAATCCTGGTATTACCTTGAGGGTGGAGGTGTGAGCCTCTGGTTTCCCTTGTTGCTGATATGGGCATCGTATCCTTCTATTTGCTGGTTGAGAAAATGTGTATATGGGTATATTATTGTAAATATTGTATCGAGCTGGTTTATAAAGCTTCACACACAATATGGTTATTAGCTGGTTGAAGCAAATGTGCATAAGTATATGTGGTTTTTATTGTAAAAACCGTAATGATTTATGTTATGAAGTGCCAGTACACAGTATGATTGTCATGACGGGTTTTTATTTAGAGTAGGTTATACATTGTAAATACTGCAACGAGCTATGTTATAAAGCTCCATAGGCAATATGTTTTTTTTAGCAGTTTGCTGGTTTTTAGGTGTCATTGAACATCGAGGACGATGTTCCCCCAAGGGGGAGGGTTCTATAAAAACCCTGGTAAAAATCAATTTAAATATATATATATATATATATATATATATATATATAATACCACGGTGGATGGGACACGTATTCCAGGCTGAATGGTGGGAAAAAAACATCATAGTGGGTGTTCATTCAGTTTATTATGGCTAAGGAAATTGACAAAGGAAAAGGAAATGACAAGGCATGAGGCATTAATTGGAATTTTATCTATGAAAATCATGGAAAATAGGAGAGAATGAAGGTGAAAGTTCACAAATTTCATGTGAGGAGGAAAATGAAGAAAATAGATGCCTCATTAATATAAAGGCTTTTGAGGATCAATGGGCAAGGATTGGTCAGTTAAGTTTTGGAGCTCTCATTATTTGCTCTCTCTATCATACTCTTGAGCACTTAGGAAAGCATAGAGGACATCAGGATCAACATCTACAACAGGTTCTGAGTGCAGGTACCAAGTTGCATGTATGATTTACTCACTAGTTTTTGCATGCATGGTATTGCATGTGGTTTCTTGATTATGATATTTCATGGGCATGGAGGATGGTCGAGATTGACAGTGGATTTTCCTAGCCTTTCCATTTCCTAGATAGCCATGCTAATTGTGGGTTTATTTCCATTGATTGTTTCTGGTTGGTTCTCATGGTTCCTTTAGTTGTTGGGTTGAGCTATTATGTCCTGGAGCCTTGGTTGGAAAAACACTCTGGAGCCCGACGGACAACTGGAGGGTTGAGTTACTAGTCCTAGAGCCTTGGTTGGACAATAGCTATGAATCCCTAGGTGGGTTGAGGTACTAGTCCTGGAGCTTTGGTTGGAAAAATGCTCTGGAGCTTGAGAACAACTGGGGTTACTATTCCTAGAGCCTTGGTTGGAACAAACACTTTGGAGCCCTAGAGCAGCTTGGATGGAGACCAAACCATGACGGTTAGTGATGTCTAACTGTGAGGTGGAATCACTAGTTTGGTGTTGAGATGGTTTGGTATCTGGAGCCTTGGTTTGGTGTTGATTCATATGTTTGATAAAGTCCCACATTCATGCTTGGAATATGGCACGAGGGTGACTAGAAGAAGTGATATTTGGCTCAGCCATGTCTATGGTAGGGTAGAACATGGAAGTCCCATTCCAAGTTGGTTTTTACATTCATTATTGAAAGGTTCAATGCCTTGGTATTTGATGCGTATATGCAGTGATTTATATATGGATTCTATTGCCAATGTATCCATCATATTTATGCTGGTATTATGCTGGTTATGAGCATGTATTGTGACAATGATGAGGTATGGCTCTCTCCATGTTTTTACTTGCGAATAAATATTTAAGGCATCTATGTTCAAATTGATTGTTTGATAGCTTATGATGTAGGGGATAATTGCTTCTTAGCTATTCTTAGATAAGAAATAGAACCCTTTGCTTAAATATGTTGTTTATACTTGTAGATGCTATGTTGGTGACATGTTTGATGAAATTCTTGTTATGGATGGGTGGCGTCGGATGAGTTTCAGTTGATGGAATTGCTTCCATATGTTCGTTTTAATGCTATTTACCCTCTCCTGAAGTTACATGAAGTTCTAGGTAGTGACCTAGGCTCAGGGGCTGAAAATGTGGCACAAATCCTGGAGCTACAACCGGAAAATTTGTTGTTTGGGCCTTAGCCTTTACCTTGACAAGGCTAGCCTACGGCTATGGGGTCTATAGCTGCTCCCTTTCCCTTACAAGCCCATGACTACGCCTCAAAGGGGATAAAAATCAGTCCCCCCTTAGGGAACAGGTCCCTGGAAGGTTGGGTTACCTCCTCGGGATGTCAATGATGTAGTGTAAGGTGTGTTTTTGGTGTTTCCTTATGTTCCACTTTCTTAAGGTCATCTAGGATGTTGAATCTCATTTTAGTAGCCTCTCGCCACATGTTTACCCTGGTTGAACGGTTACTTGGGTAGATGTGGGAAGAGGGTGTTACATATTGTTATTGATCACTGCTACAAGCCAAACGAAATAGTTGGTGTTTTAGAGAGAATATGGGTTGACGCCATCCATGGCTATGCTGACTCATAGAATTCATACTTCATCCATGAATTTCCCAGGCCATGTATCCTCTATATGCTTCATGACTATTGAATCTGTTGGGATTCACAGAACTCCTGAGTCACTTCTGTGTGAGGCATGCCCTCTTGACAACATAGCTAATTATTTGCAACAAAAGAGCCTTTGAATCCTTGGGATAATAGGCATGTGCCTCAATATCTTATGAGGAGGACCATGTGATTTACTCATATTTTTTTAATTACGGTACTTGTCATGCCCACATTTCAGACATATCTCTTTGTCTACATATTCTCCTCTATATAGAAAATAAACTATTGTACATTCAGGATATGATATGTACTCAACACCCAACATTTTCAACAACTGCTTTTCCTCTTCATAGCTACCCAACCAGACATGATCACTCGAAAGAACCTTATCTTTGAATAACCTGCAATTGGTGGGGAATGTAATTGTACAATGTCAATAGTTAACATTCATAAAATCAACCATTTTTACTGTTTATTATGTGACAATATTTATGAAAATATAAGGGACTTGATTGATCATGCAGGTGAATTACCTCAATATTACCGAGAAACATGCATTTGACATGCCAAACTTTGCTTTCAAGTTGTACAACAACATCATTGTCCCTAGCTGAGTTGACTTTGACCTTCCGCCAGGTCCAAAGAGAGGGGTGGTGGAAGAATATGTCATGCTTTCGAATAAGGTATTATTGATATTAGAATCATCCCCTAGCTCATCGTTATGGAATGAATCTACCAAAATTTCCTCCATGGTAGTCATACCCCGTAATTATCATCCATTCCATGTAATTAATCATCCATACCAACCTCTATTTGATTGCCTCCATTTCCAACATGTGATGAAGAACTACTATTGTTGTATTCATTCCTAAATGGTGAATCTGAACATAGTGGGAATTGAATAGGTGGTTGATTAAACCATTTTTTTTGTATGTTTCCTCTCTGATTCTTACTCTTAATGCAACCTTCTTTGAGTTGAAGTTGTAGTGTGGTGCATTGGAAGATGGTAGGTTGATTTCTCATCATCACTAAAATCCTAATTTAAAAAAATATTGAACGTCATTAGTACAATATCAATGATATTAGTAAGCACGTCAATGCAATTGGTTTGTTGAAATTACATTATACCAAACAATTATTACCATCATTGATCCAAGATTGTGACTAGAAGATGTCATGTTCTAATTGGCACGGTGAAGAGACTATCCATTTTCATCTACCAGCTGCTTGTGATATGTTTCTCCTTATAAGAGCTTCCAACATTTTTGAATTGGATGAATATTTTTCGCATTTGATCTCGATTTTGAGTCTAGATCCTGAAAATTTGGATACATTTTTATTCAAATTGACATGCATTAAAAAAAATAAATTCAATTAGATAATCGAAATATAAATAAATTATGAACTTACTAGATATGGAAAGGGAGAACATCGTGAAGGACTTTGATCAGAAATATGGAACGAGCTGGAATTTGAAGAATTAACCATTTGATATTATTGATATTTTATCCTTGCATTTGAGAAAAATCATAAACAAAATTTGTGTGCATATCTAAAAGCAATATCGAGAACCATACAACCACAATATGAATTTCAATATAGTTTTCAAACCATTTTTTAAGAATAAGGCGACTTTAAGGAGACACTGTATGCTATGCACTACTTTAATTCATGTGGATGCATCCTAAAGAATAATTTGAGATTAATATGCCATTTTATATGAAAATAAAATTTCAGATAGCTTTTAACCCTTTTGGTGCACTTATCATAACAAAGCGTACCGATTTGTTTAAAAAAAACCAGCACTGTGGCATTCAAATAATGGCCGCACTTGTTTTCAACATTCCAAAAAAATATGTTATCATATTGGTGCACTTGTAGAGAAATGAACATATCTATTTCAAACAAAACAACACTGCTACGCACCTGTTTCTGCATTTTAGAAAATAAAAATGAATTCAACCAACTCAGTGCTCATATAACAATTAGAGCATCGATACTTTTAAATAGAAACCATATCATTTCAGGACTTTGAAAAATAAATAAATAAATTGTATCATGTCAGTGCGTTGAAAAAATTTGGCATCCTCGAAATGTCGATGCGCTTTTCTTATAAACGCATCAGTGCACTTGACTATCAAACACACCAATTTTCAGACAAATTGAAAAAAAAAGCATGATTTGTTTTTGTTTTGTTTGTTTGTTTTTTTTTTTATAATTTCAAAAGCGAGTGACAATTGATTTTTCAAAATATTATTTCATAAAGTATTTTAAATAGTAAAATGTTATTCATTATTTAATTATTTTACCCAAAATTTCAAGGGAGTGGTTTGTAAGAGAGATGCTAGGAGCACTATGCAACAACATAATAGTTTGGAGCAACATGACTATTCAATAGATCAGAAGGTGAAAGGTATGGTGATTCACTCCAAACACTACATAGTAAATTTTTTTAATTTTATTGTTTATTTTACTAATAAAAACTTTTACAATTTCTATTAGGGTTTAATTAAAAGAGAGATCATTTGCAAGAGAGACATACCGGGAGCAGTATGGAGTAGAAAAATATTTTTGAACCGCAGAAAGATAAGAATTTGAAAGGTATGGCGATTCAATCAAAACCATGGATAACAAAAAATTCAAATTTTAATGTTAATTTATTTTACAATTTCTATTAAATTTATTCATAATTCAGGAAAAAAAATTGAAAATCCTGTATAATAAAAAATTTACTATAGATTTTACTAGTAATTTTTTTTACTTAAACTCTTGCTTCTTCATTTAAAATTTCATCTTAAGGTTTAATTTCCTCTACCACTTCACAATTAGGGTTTTTCATCCTATGAATTTTATATTTAATGGGTTTGTGTATTTACTATATATAGGGCGTTTGACTTGTAAAATAGGAGAATCACTTATTGAAATAGATCCAAACCCTATCGGCCCTGTCCGTTTAAAAAAAAAAGATATATGTTCCGCAGTGCACCTTATGTAATATAATGCACTGGTGTGCCTTATGTAATACAACACACCGGTATATTATAACATTGTCGATTCTGTCCAGTCTGTTCATTGTTTCTCCTGGTGTAATATAAGGCACCAATGCGCCTCTTTCGAATAGCACCATTAAATCATTGCGATGCGTTTAGCGTTACGAATCACACTCTCATAATTTAAAATTATTTTCCCCTGAAGGTGACGAACAATTAAATGCATGGTGCATTTAATTGGATAAACACACCGGTGCATTTAATGGGATAAACACACCAGTGCATTTATTCAGATAAACACACTAGTTACTAGAGTTCTTTTTGGTTGAAAATATTTTGATTTATTTGTAATATATATTTAATGGCTTCTGTATTGGATGGTACATGTTGTATGATGATAAAAAATGTCTGAGAAGGTGTCAAGTATACAAAATATTGATCGACACAATGATAGCACATCAAAAAATGTAGAGAAGATAAGTTCTTTGTAAATTCTCTAAAAAATTAATATGTTTGAACTATATGTAAGTTCAAATAACATGTATTGGTTTGTGTGTGTAATCCAGAGCCACAAAATTAAGAAGGTCGATAATTTTATTTCTAATCCAAGTGCAGAAGAACATAAAATCCTGATAGAAAAATTGCAAAAGGATGAGTCAAGTGAATGAAAAAACACTGTTCGATATGAGTTTTTTTTTTAATTTTAATTAATAATATACTTAAGAATATTAGATAACATGTTTCAAACAATATATTAATTCATATATGTTTAATGTTCTATAGGGAGAAAAAAAAAGGAAAAGATCAATGTCATTCTAAGAAAAGAAAATTTATAGAACATGTAAATGATGATGAATTGATCCTTAGCTTATCTAGAGCGGTGTTGGAGGTTAATGAAAAGGGGATTTTTTTTTTTACAAAAAGTATGAGGGATCTAGTGGAATGAATGTATATACGTACTTTCCACTTATAATACAAAAACCATTCAATGATTCTAAGAACCAAATTATATCTAAACTACACAAAACGTTTCCAAAGTAATGATCAATGAGACATGTCAGACTTGCAATAGCAAAAACATACAACAACACAAAAGAATCATTCAAAAGGTAATATTCATATCAATGCAACCCGTTGTATTTTTTGAAATAATTGTATGTGAAAATCATACATTTTGTTTAATGTAATGGACATAGTGTCCCAATTGAAAGATAAGGGGTTACCAATAACAATCCCATTTTGTATGACAAAGAGATTCTTATTGATATATAATAAAATACACTTTAATTTATTCTATTGTGTTATCCAATCTCGCTGTGAAATGTTAGACCACTGATTAAATATATGGATGATTAAATATTATAATGAGGAGATGCGAAATCTGATAAGCTAACAAATTAATCCAAACATCATATACAAATTCACTAATCAAATTTTAATTTATATGAATAATGTTATAAGATATATGTCGATTTTTCAATGAATAACAGATTTAAAACTTACAATAATTGCACTGTCACAGGTCGATGTTTCCAGAAAGGAGAAAACCTCATACAAAATAACAGTGCATCCATAACATAAAAATGAACCAGTGTATTATGTTATATAAAAGCACCATGATGACATCTTTTTGCATGACCAGTTCTTTTTCAGAAACGACAAAACTGGGGCATTTATTTCTTCAAGCACCTGTATTGTTTGCAATTAATGCCCCAATGCATTGTAATTCTTAATGCACCAGTGCTTTCATAGAACTAACTCCTCAATCCTAAAAAATATTATTTCCAACCCCGATGCATTATGAAAACTAACATCGGTCCTTTTATAACTAACGCACTGAGGAATTTACACAAACCATACGTATTAGCGTTGCAATTTTAGACAAAAGCACTGACACAAAAAATATT
Organism: Pinus albicaulis; assembly: GCA_034641835.2. Taxonomy (NCBI): domain Eukaryota; kingdom Viridiplantae; phylum Streptophyta; class Pinopsida; order Pinales; family Pinaceae; genus Pinus; species Pinus albicaulis. Next base: position 1,110,919,951 of record CM076572.1, on the reverse strand, counting down.
TTTTGTGTGCCCCAGTGTCGTTCCTTAAAAGAACCCCTTGGGGATTTTTTTTTATCTATTAGCACTAGTGTGGTATATGCACCAATGTTATTTTCATTAAACTCCTTAGTTCTTTTAGTTATGTATGCATATTGGTGCGTTGTTTAAATATATAGCGCACTGGTGCTACTTGTTCCATGAACATCGACAAAAAAAAGAAAAACCTCCGACCATCCAAATTTTTTCAGTTGTCATGAAGTTCTGTTATAATCTTTGCTAAAACATCTGCTATCACAAACGAATGTTGTAGCAGATTTTTTTTGACAATTTTTACGAATTTTATAACATTAAAAACCTCCGTTATAACCTCCGCTAGAAGGTATTTTCCTTGTAGTGAAAGGAAAACAAATAATACACAGTGTTTGATGAAATCATAGAAAAATAATTTCCAAAGGTTCCAAGAAATCAAAATTCTCAACAACAACAACAAAAACAAGTACCTTAGACTCCTACAAGTGTTGTTAAAAGATTAAGCAGATCAAGGGGTCCCCTTAAATGGCACTCCTTCAATGTATTATGTATTGTTCATTGATTTTTTGAACTAGAAAGTTATGAAGAAGCATTGTAGGTAGAAACTAGAAAGAAATGGGAGCAAGGCATGAAATAAGAGATGGAATCTTTAGTAGAAAACCATACATGGGACTTGGTCCTATTTCCTACACGTAAAATACCAATGCAAAATTATGGTTCTACAGGTTGAATGAAGAAGATGGAGGCAAAAATATGTACAAGAATAGACTTTTTGTAAAGGGGTTAGCAGAGAAGAAAGGTATATTTCTATTGAAAAATTTTCTCTTGTTGTTAGGATGAATTCAGTTAGAACTATTTTAAGTTTAGTGGTAGTAGAATATTTTCATATTGAGAAATTAGATGTAAAGACAAATTTCCCCTATGGGGACTTGGATGAAGATATTTATATGCAAAGACTACAACAATATGAGGTCAAAGGGAAGGAAAACTTAGTATGAAATCTGAAGAAGAGTTTGTATGGTTTAAAGAAATATTTAAAGAAGTGGTAATTGAAGTTTGATAGGTTTATGATAGAACGAGGATATCTTAGATGTCAGTCAGATCATTTTTTTTATTTTAATACAAATAAAATAGAAGCTAAATTATCTTGTTATTGTATGTAGATGACATGCTTGTTATGGGTTCTAACATCTAGGATATAAATGTGCTCAAAATAAAATTACCTAATTCATTTGCAATGAAGGATTTGAGTGTTGCAAAGAAAATCATTGGTATTATAATAAAAAGTGACGGGAAAAATCACAATTAAGACTGTCTCACAATGAGTATATAGAAAAGGTGTCATAAATATTTAATATGAAAGATGCAAAAACAATTAGTACACCTTTGGATAGCCATGCCAAATTGACTAAGGAGATGTGTCCCAAGACATAAGAGGATTTAGACTACATGGCACCCAAAGTTATATACACTTTAGTAGTTGGTAGCTTGATGTATACAATGGTGTGCACAAGGACGAATATTGCACAAGTAGTGGGAGTTGTCAACAAGTATATGAATAATACATGTAAATGGCATTGGAAGGCAATAAAGTGGATTCTCAGGATTTTGAGGGGTACTACTACTTAGGAATTATGCTTTAGAGATTAAAACCTTGTTCTACAGGGATACATTGACTCATATATTGCAGGTGATATAGATAGCAAGAGGAGCACCGCAAGGTATGTTTTTATTTTGGGTGGAACAATAGTCAGTTGGATTTTGAAATTGAAAAGGGTTGTTGCAATTTCAACAACATAAATAACATATGTTGCTGCTACAAATAATTTGGTGAAATAGGTTCATGGAAGAATTGGGAAAGAAGCAGGAGAATAGTAGGTTGTATAGTGATAATGAAAGTGTCATTCATCTTTTAAAAAATTCAACCTTTCATTCTAAGATTAAGCATATACAACTTAGGTACCATTTCATATGATTAATTTTGAAAGACGGACAATTAAAATTGGAAAAGATACATGCTAGATGGAATCCTACAAATATGTTAAAGAAGCTAGCGACCAAGGGTAAATTGAGTTTCTTCTCAGTTTCAATTGGTCTTCAAATATGATCAAGTTTACACGTGCTACAAGAGTGCTACAGGAAGTTCTGTTTTGGAGATAACTCACCAAATGACTAAGGAAATCAAATGAAAATGGGATGGGGAGTTTTTATTTGTTGATTATGATGTCTTAGGTCTCAATTACAAGTGTAGTCACTCCAAAATACCCCTGTTCACATGTGCTAAAAAATAATAGAAAATTACTACTCTAAAAACTGTAAATTCAAGAACTAGTGAGCTAGTTAACCTATCAAATGCCTAACATAATCAAGTGAAAATGAAATGGGGCAAATTTTTTATTAAATTGAATGTTTTTATGACCAAATAAAAGTGTAATCAAATCAAATTAAGCTCACTAACCCAATCTAAAAATAGGTGAAAAATTTCTACTATTTCGCTATAAGGCATTTCCAGAAATCCTATATTCGTGAACTAGTGACCAAATCCAAGTAGCCGAATGATGAAGATGACCTTCCAAAGTTATTATAAGGATTTATAATGATTTTGAATTTGTAAATAACCTGAAAAATAACTCACTTCAATCATTTAACTCAACCCTACAACAAGAAAGCATCAATACTAAATACAAAATAGGAAAAATAAGAATAAGAGATGCATGTGAATAATAAGTGAAAATAACATAAATAAATTGTGCAAGAGGGCTCTGAGGCTCCTAGGATGGCTAAGACCAAGGAGACTTAGAGTCCTATGGAATATCCCAAGCTTTAGAATCTAAAAATGGCACCAAAATTCATTATTTAAATCAATCCAAGTCATCCCTGCAAGAAATAAAAATGGAGTTGCTAAACAACAAGTTTTCTCCACAAGAAGACTAAAAAATACATGTTCCTGGAGGAAAATTCCAATTGGTACTTATAAAAATTGATGGGGAAGAATTCTCCTTGAAAGGAGGAAGCTCCCCCCCCCCCCGGCGCAAAATTCCTCAAATAGTGGATCTGGTTCCCAACCCTAGGAGTTTGCATTAAATGACGGGGAACACATTCCTAGATTTTCTCAATCATTGGATTTCAAAAATATCTCAATAATTTCATGATATTATGTTAATATATTCTCCAATATTTATCCTCCTGTAGTAGGGATAAAGTCCCTAAATTATCTCCTTCTCCAAATATTCATAATATGTCCAATATTCTCACAACATTCTTAAAAAATAAATAATATTAGGCACAAATATGCAATTATATCAAAACCTTCCTAAGAACATATTAAAGCTTAAAAAAATTATTAAGTGTAGAAGGAGAGATTTAATATAGCCTTTATGTGACTCAGAAAGGATATATAGGCCTTAATTTATGACTAATTTAGAGGCCCATCATACCCCCCTATTGAAACTATTGTTCATCCTCTGAGCAACCTATTCATCCTCCTTGCCCTATGGTTCTTCATGAATGTTGGCTTGGTAATTCTATGTTTTTTGTTACATATGTTTCTCCTCCTATTATTATTCTTGATACTCTTCTATTTGCATTTATTCCCTTATCTCAGTTCCCCATGGAACTTCTAATGTATGCTTATGATGCTTCTTTCTCTCATGTGACCCTTCAATTGTAATGGTTTCTATTTGTGAGGGAAACACCTTGCTTTTGGTTTTTCTTCTGGGTGTTCGCCTAGCACTTCTCCTAGTGAAAATAAGGATTTATTGGCATCAATTACCTCATTAGTAATGTCATTCCCATTTAATTCCAAACCACTTACTTTTGATAAAAATTCTTGGCCATGACACATCATATTATCCATCAAATTCTTATGAAAATCGTTAACCAACAATGTGAATTATCTTTTCTCATTAAATTATGGAATTGAAAGCACTTGAATTAGAGATTTTTCTTCACAAAAAAGGAGAAATGGTTGTTAATAAACTAAAGAAAAATAAAGGAATGACGTGATGACCAAATTGGTGACTTGGGTACCTTTCACCCTTAGAGAATTTATTATGTTTGTATCAAATCCTTTACAGCTCTGTTGTGTTTATTTGTACCTTGTAGATATTAATTAATCATTTTCCAACACCCTAGTAGTAAAATATTTCTCTTGCAGCCCACTGTTAACTTCTTGTAGCAAATTTGTCTTTCCTATAGCAAATGTGTTCTTCTTGTAGAAAATTTGTTTTTCCTATAGCAACTTCATGTATAAGCTCTGTTTCTTGTAGCAACTTCCTATAGTAGCTCTATTTCGTCTGTAGCAACCAATATTTGCATGCAAAGAGGTGGTGGGTCCACCTTTTATTTTTTATTTTTTTCTCTTTTTTTCATTGCATGCAAAATAAACTTAGAGTGCTTTTTTTGTTAACTTAGTTGTCCCTCAGTTACCCCTTGGCATTCCTTGTCCTCCATCACAACTAAATGATTACCACCCACTTTCTCAAGTCCTCTTCACTTTTGTCTTGTTCCTCTCCCACATGTGTGTCTATCTTGGTGGAAAAATGAAGCTAACTTCTAGATAAGGCCGAGGTTGCTTTGCTACTAATTTTGGCTATAAAAAACTTTTCCTTCTCACTCTTTTAATGTTTTCTTAAGCTAGAATAGATTTGAAGGGTGAGGTTAGAAAGTTGCATACCTGAGCCTTACCCTTGATGTGTTTTTTCAGGTGATATCGAGGCTGCTGATATGACTGTTGAAGCTACCTTTGGTGTTTCTGAAGCTGCATGTGATAATCTACTAGATATATTATTTTTGATAGCCTTGAATATGCAGGTATTCTAGGTTTTTTTTTTTGTTGATGCTGCTGATATGCTCATAATGTGAGCGTGCAATCTTCATAGCATGATAATTATTTGACTGATAAAGTTTTTGTGTGTGCAAT